>CM053571.1:57422261-57451476 GCA_028646485.1 Cryptoprocta ferox
GTATATATATATATATATATATATATATATATATATATATATAATGAACTGTTGAATCTGACTAAGGAGATAAACCATGTCCACTGTTAACTAACTTAAAACCACCATACTGAGAAGTCCTAGCCGCAAGAAAACTTCATGTGTAGGGATTGTGGGCCACAGTCTTAGCTAAACTGAACCTTAATGTTATCCTGGACCAAGCAAAAGAAATAAGAAATGATTTCAGCCTCTAGCCATTCACATCATCTAAGTGTGGCCCCAGACAGTGTGAGAAAGAGAGAAGACATCTCTTTCGTGCTTTAGCCAAATACCTCACCTGAAGATTCTTTAAGCATACATATGTGGTTTTTGTATAATATCTTAGTATTTTGCAGTGCATTGTTATGCAGAAATAAATGATCAAATATGGATTTTGGTACTAGAAATGAGATGCTGTGAAAACAAACCCCTAAAACATCACATTACACTTCAGAAAAGGTACAGGGAATAAGAAGTAAGAGATAGGAATGATAATTAGCCAACACCTGACAAGACTGAAACTTGTTGGTGAGGGCTTAAAGGAAACTGAGGAAAATGTTATTAAAAACTGGAACACAGAGAAACTTTGCCACATAGAGTGGCATGAATACTGGGAAAACCTTTACCTGAAGTAATGTAGAATATAGAAATGTACCAAATGAAGTGTTAAATTTGTCTAAAGAGATTTCCAGGCAAAATGTCAAAAGTGTCATCAGCATTTCTTTTAGTTTCCCATCATAAAATATAAATGGAAATGAGATGAAAAAGGAGGCTTTTCCAAGATCTCAAAAATCCAAAATAATAGAATTGCCTTAACCAACAGCAACTGTCAACTAAAGGTTTAAATATTGAATGCATTCTCCAGAGATAAAGATGGACACTATTTATATTATCACTGTGCTAGACATTCAAGGAGGGCAATCAGGCAAGAAATGAAATGAAGAGAAAAGGAATAGAAAGAAAATATGAAACTGTAGTTAATTATTTACAAGTGGCATAATTCTGTTCATAAACAACTAAAGAAACTACAGAAAAGCAATAAGAACTAAAATTCAACTATGGCCATCTCCAAGATATCAGGTGAATATACAAATATCAATTATATTTATATGTACCAGCAAAAAATTTAGAATTTTTAATGATACCATTTATAGCAGTGATATAACCAAGTAATTAGTAATATATATTTTAAAAGGTGTTCAAAACATCTATGAAGTAACTATGAAAAATAAACTGTGAAGTTAACCATATAAATAAATAGGAAAATTGAGTCTTACAAAGATACGGTTTTCTCCAAATTAATTTATATATACAGAGCACTAATTTGGGTGGCAATTCCAAGCCCGGAAACACAAAACAAATTAATAGAGATCTTCCATGAAGCTAAACAATTAAAAGAGTGATATTTCTAAGTATGATCCCTTTTTTCCGTTTGCTCTTTCTTTCTGGGAATATGGTACTATTTCCTTGTCTTTTATCATTTCTTCCTTTCCCCTTTCTAAATTTGAAAGTCTTTCTATTCCTATTGTACATATCTCTGAACGTTTTTTTCATATTCAGTTTATCCATACATGTCATTATCCTTTACCGCACTTCAAACTCTGCTAACACTCTTTTATTTATATAAGTTTTACAGTTAGCACAATATTTATGGAAGTCTAAAACTTCTTTCTTGGAAGCTTAAAGACAATTATATTCTGAGTCTCTCTGACTCCTTGTCAACATCCATCTGATACAGTGCCATGCTTACCCTGGAAAGCTTAAGAAGTATTCTTCTTAGAACCCCTTTTACTCTCACACATACCCAATCAGTGTGGATCAACTTATGTGCTAAAGGATCCAGATTGTTTACTCTGTACCCTGCCAACCTTTTCCCAAAAACTGTCTTAGGTGACATCAGGCATTCTGGTACTTTTCTCTGTCATCACTGTTGATCCTGAGCAAAAGAGTAGAGAAAGAATTGAAGACTTCACTAAGAGAAACAACTTTTGAGGCAAGAGTAATTCCTAACTATCTGGGAAGCCCCAGATCAGGTCTGTGCAACAGAAAATCTATGCTGCATCAAGTCCTCAGTATACAATAATTTCATATTAAGTTTAGGGAACAGATGTGTATGTTAGAAAACCACATATATCAGCCTCATCAGAGTTAATCCTCTACCCTGAGTAGGACTGGGAATTCAATTATGGCTGGGAATATATGAAAACAGTATATCCTTGATACCAAAAGCCAAAGCCTGAAAAGATGCCAGAATAAATTGCAAGATAATCATTATCATGACCATAAGTGCAAAGGTCCTAAATAATGTATTGCCAGCTTAAATTCAGTTATAAATAAATAAACACAAGACAGCCAAATCGCATTCATTTTAGGAATACAATATAGGATTAATCCAAGAAAATCATCAGTGTTGGGTATCTAATTAGCAGAGCAAAGGAGGAAAACGATAGGATTATCTCAAACAGTGCAGAAAAATTGGTAAAATTATTACTCATAGATGACATCATAGAATTCATAAAGCATCCAAAAACTCTACCAATATTTTATCAGAGTCAAAAAACAAATGTATCATTGTACTGGACACAAGGACAGTATAGAAAAATCTATTGTATTTGTAATAAAAACATAAAACTAGAAATGCTTACATGATACCATTCATGAAACCATTAATAAAATCAAATACTCAAACAGCCCTTTAAAGGAAGATGTTCAAGACTTCCACACAGAAATTTCTACAAACAAATGGAAGGAAGAAACCATGTAAACAGCCTAGAAGATACAATAGTGTAAGATGATAACTCTTTCCAAGTTGATTTATAGATTTGAGGAAATCCCAGTCAGAATGTGGGCATTTTATTTTTGGGAACTGACAAGTAGCTTCGACAATTTCAAGATTGTTGTAGGGAGAATTTCTAAAATGGTGTCCAAAGATGTATGATCCTAATCACAAGAAGCTGTGAATTTTATGAGCTTTAACACCTGCAATTATTTTATTATTCAAATTTATTTTAGTTATTCTGTTGACAGAGAGAGAGGGAAAGACAGAGGGAGAGAGAGAATTCCAAGCAGGCTCCATGCTATCAGTGCAGAGCCCCATGTGGGGCTCAAACACAAACCGTGAGATCATGACCTGATCCAAAATCAAGAGTCAAATGCTCAACTGACCTAAATACACAGGCACCCATACAATTATTGTAAATTATATAACACAGTCTATGTTAAAATGGGAAGGTTACCCAGGTGGGGCTGATCTAACTGCATGAGCCTTTAAAAGACAGCTTTATCTAGGTGATGTCAGAACAAGACATAAGAAAGATAAAAAGTGTTAGAAATATTCTACAAGCCTTTGCTGGTTTGCAGATGGAAGGGACCATGTGAGAAAGAATGTGAGTAGCCTTTCAGTGAACTGAGTGGCCACAGCTGACAACCAGCAAGGAAGCAAGGGCCTTCAACCATAGACACAAGAAACAGGATTCTCCCACCAGTATGACTGAGCTTAAAAGAGGATTCTTCCCAACAGCTTCCAGGAAGGAGCCCAACCCTACTCACACCTTGATTTTGGCTTTGGGAGACCTTGAACAGAGAATTCAATTGCAACATGGCAGACTCCTGACCACAAAAACTGTAATATGATAAATAGTATTGTATAAGCCGCTAAATCGGTGGTAATTTCTTATGCAGCAAGGTAAAATAAACAGAGTTTGGAATCTAGAGGGAAGGTGTTGCCATAGCAAATGCCTAAAACAGTTTGGGAATTTGGCAGTGGGTGGAGGCTGGGAACATTTTGAGGAGGAGGATAGAAATATCCCAACTTGCCTTAAAGAGACTGTTGTAGAAATAAGCCTGCAAAAGAGGCAGCTGGTGAGGGCTTAGAAGAAAGTGAGGAACATGTTATTGGAAACTGGAAAAAGAAAGATCCTTCTCATGCACTGGCAGAAAGTCTGTGCGGTTGTCTCCCTGAGCTATACAGAAAGCAAACTTTGTATATGATGAACTTGGAGATTTAGCCAAGGAGAGTTCCAAGGAAGGTGAAAAAGGTACAGTCTGGTTTCTCCTTGTTGCTTATAGTAAAATGCAGGAGGAGAGAGAGAGAATGAGGGAAAAACTGTTAAAGAAGTAAACAGGAATAGAGGATATGGAAAATTCTTGCCTAACCAGACCGCAAAGGCCCTAAAGTTACCAGATTGCTCACAAAGTGGGCACAGGGAAAAAGCTAACCATGTGACTGTATGACTCCTTTTGCTGAAACCTCAAAGATCAAAAGTTCAGAGTATTCATTCACGCAAAAATCCTCCTGAAACAGTAAAGGCACCAGCATAAATCTCAACTTCTCATCAATGGAAGTTTAGGAGCCTTGACCTTTAGACATCCAGCCAAGCTAAAGATAGGGAAGGCATTATCTTGAAAAGATTTGTGAATGTATCTTTCTACTAATGATGTGACTCATCATAGCATCCACACAAGGCCTAAAAGGTTGGCAAGAGGTTTATGTTAGCAGAAACACTTCCACCTCAGACAGAAAGATAAAGAGAATGAAAATAAAAGGCAGCCCAACTTCTACAGACCAGGAAGCAGGCTGATGAAACTAAGTATCCAGGCACATGCTGTCTGCCTTTAATTAAAAAACAAAAGTTTAAGGGGTGCCTATGTGGTTCAGTCAGTTAAGCTCTGACTCTTTGTTTCAGCTCAGGTCATGATCTCACAGTTTGTGGATTTGAGCCCCACCTTGAGCTCCATGCTGACAGCGCAGAGCCTGCTTGGGATTCTCTCTCTCCCTCTCTCTGCCCCTCTCCTGCTCATGTTCGCTCTCCCTCTCTCTCTCAATCAATAAATAAACTTAGGAGAAGAAGAGGAGGAGGAGGAGGAGAAGGAGGAGGAAGGGGAGGAGGAGGAGAAGAGGGAGGAGGAGGGGGAAGAAGAAAGAAAGTTTGATGCAGCAGAGCCAGGAGCACCACGGAGGGTTGTCCCCATACTTAGAAACCTAATGGGTTTTGAAACTCTTTCTGACCAGTGAAAATATCTTCTATTTTCTCCCTTTGTAAAAAGGAATGTTTTAGCCATTATCCTATGTCTGTCCAGCTATTGTATGTTGAGAGCAAATAAATTATTTCTTTAATTGCAGAGACCCATAGATATAGAGGAATTGGGCTAAAGATTTTAAGCCACCTCATTTAGATGATTCAGGTGATGAAATTTGCAACCTTTGACCTGATAACATTTAGATAATATTTTGGATTTTCAGTTGATGCTGAAAATAGAATGACACCTGTTAGAATCATGAGAAAAAGCAAATGAAGACTTGGGACAAACAGAATCTTGGGAAGCCAGAGGGTAGACTGTGGTAGGTAGAATTGCTAAAGTAATTCCCCAAAGATGACTTGCACTAATCTCTGAAGTATATAAATATAATAAGTCATTACATTAATGATTCAGTTATGCTATTTGGCACAGTTGACCTTAAAATAAGATTAGCTGGGTAGGCCTGATTTGATCACATGAGTTCTTAAAAAGGAATGTTTTATTCCACTAATGGCAGGAAAGAAAGAGAGATTTGAAACTCAGAAAATTCAGTACACTATGACTCGCTATAAAGAAGTGCCCCCTTGTATAAACCCTGATCTGTGCTACTTACCCCGGATATGAATGTATTGTACACCAATGCTGGCCCACTCCTGTAGAGCTGCTTCCTTTCTTTGTACCCACTGTATGGCTTTATAAATGATAAAGTGAAGGGGTGCCTGGGTGGCACAGTCGATTAAATGTCTGACTCTTGTTTTTGGCTAAGATTATGATCTCACGGTTCCTGAGTTCGAGCCCTGCATTGAGCTCTGTGCTGACACTGAAAAACCTCCTTGGGGTTCTCTCTCTCTCTCTCTCCTCTCTCTCTCTCTCTCTTTCTCTCCCTGTCTCTCTCCCTCTCTCTTCCCTGCTCCCCCATTCATGCTGTCTCTCTCAAAATAAATAAATAAACAAAAAAATTAAACATCAATGATAAAGTGAAAGAAAAATTAAAAAATGAAGAGGGAAACAGGTAAGCAATAGAAAACTAAGAATAAGTTCTTGACAACAGCTAACAGGTAAGTGGGGACCATAGTCCTATTACCAACAGTGACTTAATTCAACCAACAACCCCACAAATGAGTTTCAAAGAGGACCTCAGGCTTCTGATGAGAGCATAGCCAACTGACACCTTGATTTCAGCATTGAGAGACTATGAACAAACAGCCCAAAATGCCATCCTTGATTTCTGACCCACAGACCTGAAGATAATAAAGTTTGTTTTATTTTTTATGGATCAGTTATTTAATTAGATTCTTTGTAAGAATTTAGAACACCATTTTGTGAGGATAAATTCCATTTGTGAGAGAAAACACACAGCGGAGGTAGCCTTAAAATTGAGGAACAGCTTTGATTTGGGGCAGAATTTGTGAGTCCACAGCTCTCTGATGGACTTGTGCTTCTCTGTAATCTCGTATTTCTCTTCCTCTGTGTCAAAGATCTCCCTTCCCTGGTGTCTAGGTTTGCACAGCTTCTTCTTCTTAAAGTAAGCATCAGTGGGATGTTTTAGGATTTTCACACTGCTGGTATCAATTTTGAAATACCTGATGTGTTCTATGCAGAGGAAACTGACTGAGGGCCAAAGTTCAGTCACAAGTAGCAAGCTACTGCTCAGTTGCTTCAGGAAAACCACCCTCTTTTCTCTGTGGTGCCCAGTGAGGATGATCAAAATGGTGCCAGGAGTGATGTTGACTCGTAGTTTTCTCACATGCTAATTGAAAGGTTTTTTTGCTGTGGCTCAACAGTTTTTGAAACATATATTTAGTAGGATAATACCTAGGCATTTGGAGCAGTTTAACCACTCGAGCACCACTATTCTTGTCACTACCAACTGGTTTTGTGACAGTAGCAAGAACCTTCTCCTTCTTTTTCTTTTCAACTCTGAATTTAGCTCATGAATACTTCCTCTCGTACAGGGCCTTTCTGGAATACATAGTCAGTGGGGAACATCTACCAATTCCTCTGATGAGGACAGGGTTTTGGCTGCAGTGTGGCTTCTTCTTCTTTGGCATCTTACCCTTGAGGTTACCCTTCTTAACCACCAGCATCAGTCTTCTTGGCTTCAGAGTACTTCTCCTTAGTATCTGGCCTCTCAGCTTTATCACTGGCCATCTTGCAAGATGGGAAATGGCAATAAATTTTGTTGTTCTAATACAAGATTTGTAGTAAGTTGTTAAAGAGCAAAAGGAAAATTCACAGGGCAGTATAGCCAAGATAATCATGAAGAACAAAGTTGAGGGAATTAATTAGCTTATATAAAGATTTGCTATAAAGCTATATAATTAAATAAACATTCTGGGTTGGGACAAGGATATGGAAATTGATAACTGGAAAGACCAGAAGGCTCACAAGATTCACAAATATGGGGGTTCCTGACTCTTGGCTTCAGCTCAGATCATGATCTCACATTTTATGAGTTTGAGCCCCACGTCTGAGCTAACAGCACAGAGCCTGCTTGGAATTCCCTCTCTCTCTCTTTCTCTGCCTCTCCCATACTTGCTGTCTCTCTCTCTCTTCCAAAATAAATAAATAAAGTTTAAAAAATTTTCACAAATATAAAGTGATCTAATTTTTAACAAAGCTAGGGAAAAGATGACTTTTAAATGAATGTTGCAAGGAAATTTGGATACATAGATAAAAATGAATACTGACCTCCATATGAAAAAAAAAAGTTCTTCATGGATAGTCTATCTAAATGTGAAATGTAAAAGTAAAATGAAATGAAACAAGGAATAAGACAACATAAAAAATCACTTCACAGATTGACATAAGCAAATATTTGTTAAATAGAAAACAATAAACACTAATGAGGAAGTAAAAGAAAGCTTCATTAGGTTATAATAAAGCAAAGAAATTTGTCCAAAGTGGTGTTCAGCAAACTTCATTTCTCAAGGCAGTCTCTTGTTTTATGTAATCATAAAATTCTTGGAACTCCCACACATCTGTTCATTCACAGGCTGGGGAGGCCAGCTTTGGGGCTGAAATGTAGCTGGCACACAGGAGTATGAGAGCATCTGACTCCAGGGTCCGAAACAGAGCAGACTTGGTCACTCACCACTGACAGAATCCAAAGATAGAGAAATGGATAGTGGTGAAACAAGAAAGGAGTTTATTTCTGTGAGGCCAGTACCAGAAGACAGAGGAGTAACATCTCAAAGACTGTCTCCAAAGTCCTAACACTTCTAAGTTTATAAAAGAGAAATGTGGGACAAGTGTCAGTGGGTAGACACAGGTGGTCCGTAAGGTCTGGTTGATCATTGTCTTAGGGTCAATCATGTGGGGTCTTCTGGCTCAGGATAGTCCTTTATTGCTTTGGGGAGTAGTTTTGGTTCCCATCAGGGGATGCTTTGCCCATAGGGTCTTTTGTCTGAATTAAGAGACAAGTTTGAAAGAAAAACTTCATCAAAGAAAGTAGAGACGGAGGTCAAAATGGAAGTAGGAGATGTCCTCTTTCAACAGCAGTATAATCTAGTAAGTGGTAATAGAAACCTTATGGTCTGCAAGCATGAAATGTTTACTGACCTGGCCTTTTAAGAAAAAAAAATTTGACCCTTGTTCCAAAGCATCATTCAAAGAGTGAAAAGATCATTCACAGAATGGGAGAAGATACTCAACAATAAATGTAAGCAATACAGGACTAGTGTCTAAACCATAAAACAATACTCCTAGAAAATTGATGAGAAAAACACAGATAATCCAATATACCCATTGGGGAAAAGCTTGGAATTAAACTTCACAAAAAAGGTTTTCCAAATAATAAGCATTTGAAAAAGTGCTCAAACTTAGGTAACAGAGAAAACCAAATTCAAACAACAAGGTAACACTACACTTCATCAGAAAGACCAAAAATTAAAAGACTGGGAATACCAAGTATTGGCAATGAAGTGGAAATAGAAATTTATGTGGAACTCATCTACACAGAAAACTATAAAACTTAAGCAGTGTAAATAAAGGAGGCTATAATAAATAGAAAAGTATAGCATATTCATTAATTGGAGGACTCTGTATTAAAAAGAGATCTCCCCAGTTCTACACAAATTGATCTGTACATTCAAGACAAAACTAGTCAAAATCTCTGAAGATTGTTTGATATGTAGCAAATGAGAAGCTATTTCTAAAATTCATATAAAAAGACAAAGAATAAGGAAGAACCAGTATATTTCTAAGGAAAATCAGAGACAGAAGACCTGCTCTGATATCAAGACCTAATACAAAGTCACCATAATTAAAACAGTGTGGTACTCAACAAGAATAGACAAACAGGAAGTAGAACATATTGTAGACAATAGAAATAGAGGAATTTTATATATATCGTTTTACCACAAAGGTGGCAATGCAAAGTATCAGAAAATATTTTTTGTCTGTTGTATTTTTTATATTTATTTATTTATTTTGAGGGTAATAGAGAGCTGGCGAGGGGCAGAGAGAGAGAGAGAGGGAAAGAGAGAATAGAATCAGAAGCAGGCTCCACATTATCAGTGTAGAGCCAGACACAGGGCTTGATTTCACAAACTGTGGGATCATGAAACGAGCTTAAAGCAAGAGTCAGAAGCTCTACTGATGGAGTCACCCAGGCACTCCTGTTTGTTTCTTTTAAATACGTGATGCTGGGTCAATTGGGTAGCCATATGGAATAAAAAAAATTTAACTTCTACATTACTATCACAAAAAATGAATTTAGGAAGATTTTAGATTTAAATGTGATGACAAAACAGATAAGCTGCTAGAAGATAGAATACAAGAATATATTACTTGAGATGGGAGAGGGGGGCAGAAATAGAGAAGGAGGAGAGAGGGGA
This sequence comes from Cryptoprocta ferox, assembly GCA_028646485.1. NCBI lineage: Eukaryota > Metazoa > Chordata > Mammalia > Carnivora > Eupleridae > Cryptoprocta > Cryptoprocta ferox. The sequence continues at coordinate 57,432,137 of CM053571.1, forward strand.
AGTAAGGAGGAAAAAAATAGGCCAGAAGACAACGGAACCACATTTCATTCGAATTTAAAAGTAACCCAGTAGGAAAAAGACATTAAGATGTTAAAATAACTTCAGTCTCCAATTGTATTCATCATTAAAACAAAACAAATTCTCTCTGGAAATGAAAACACAGCCTCCCAGATACTTCATGGCATAATGCCTCTAAGAAAATGATGTCAATAGAATAAATTATGTAATTCTGTAACACTACCTTATAAGTTACTTTCAGTTTTTATAATCCCATAAATGAAAAAGAAATTTGTGCTACAAATTCATGTGTAAATTACAGGATATATATTATATCTATTACATTTAAAGGAATGTAAACCAGTGTGAGTCTCCCAAAGAGTAGAAAATCAGAGTTCCTGTCTTTCTAGCAAAAAACAAACAAACAAAACAACCTAATTACTTGGCCAAAGAAATACAGTGAAAGCATAATATATCTTTAAGAAAGCGGGAGTCACTGTCTGGCTCTGTCGGTTGAACATCCTACTCTTAATTTTGGCTCAGGTCTTGATCTCATGGTTTGTGGGATCAATCCCCAGGTTGAGCTCTGCGCTGACAGTGCAGTGTCTCCTTGAAATTTTCTCTCTCCCTCTCTCTGCCCCTACACCCTCAAAATAAATAAATAAACATTTTCTTAAAAGAAAAGGAAAGTGAAAAAAACAAATGAGACATACAGAAAAGCTTCTAGGAAATGAAAAAAGAAGCTGAAAGAAAACCCATGCCATTTTCTTCCCTAAACTGACTATAGGCCTCAACAGCCATTTGTTTTCACTCTCACACTTTGAGTGCTGTGCAAATTGTCATAAGTTTGCTCTGCTAATATTTCCTTTGATCCCAGGGTTGCCCAGTCTTGGCAGTGATGAACTAGAGTAAAGGATGCAAACTGTATGGAAGTAGGTATGAATTTTGTGGACAAAATGTTCCTCAAGGCCAACCGAAGCCTCTGGGCAGGCTTCTCACTATTGTAAGCCCTGAATCTATGTTAATCTTCTTGCACTTGGGGCACCTGGGTGGCTCAGTCAGTTGAGTACCTGACATTGGCTCAGGTCATGATCTCAAAGTTCATGGATTCGAGCCCCAAGTCCAGCTTTGTGCTGACAGCACGGAGACTGCTTTGGATTCTTTGTCTCCCTCTCTCTCTGACCCCCCCCCGCCCCAACTCACGCTGTCTTTGTCTCTCAAAAATAAAAAATAAAAACTTTTCTTGAACTTAGAGGTAGAAGGGAGAACTAGGAAGCAACTTGAATCAGCTTTAGTTGTGAATTTGGGAAATTAACATTTGTTAGGTAGAACACCAGGGTATCTGATGGAGGGCTATAGTTCAACAAAAGACCACAAGAGAAGTTAAAATAGAAAAGTTTAGTACTCACAGTGGCTGGAGAAAGTGCACAGCAGGTCAAGAGGGGCCACATGGGAAGTCAAGGCAGAGTGAAGGCAAAGAGTAAGCAGCAGAACCTGTGGCACAGGCCTTTCTTAGGGTCCATGCGAGGAAGGCTTTGGGGTTCCTGGACTAAGGCTGATTGATCAATTCAAACCAAAAGGAGCAGGATTTTGGTAAGCTCCACAGTGCTCTTATCTAAAATGGTACCAAAAGAAAGGCTCTGGGAAGCAAGGAAGACTGTTGCTCACTGAGCCTTGGAAGTTGTGGGGGGCCGGGGGCGGGGGGGAGGCAGTCCTATCAGGAATTCACATTTGCTTATGCCTATTATCTAGGGCATGAATTTGGAGGGGACTAGTGTCAGTCCAAGACCCATGCAGGCCACTTGTCCACACAAAATGAATGCCAAGACAGCAACATCATAAAACACTTTTGCTAAACTCACAACAATCCATCCTGGATACCTTGACAATAAGAATAGCAATCATTTGCCTCTCTATAAGTCCAGCCCCTTGAGAACCATAGGCGAGGTGGAAATTCCACTAGACTCCATGTTCTAGAGCCCATGACTGAACAGCTTAGGAGGTGAAATGGGTACCTTGTTGTGAATCTGTAATGTCTGGTGGGCCAAGCACATACCTGGTGAAGGAGAACATTCTATGAGGGGAAGCAGCATTTCTGGAAAGGGCAGCCAGCAGGAGTCCAGTGAAGGTTCTCTACTGGCAGCATACCTGGGAGCTCACGTAGAAGGCAGCAACAACTGATGAAATCAATTTACCTTCAAATAAGTTCTGTCACCAAGGGGCACATGTTCCAATCTGGGAGCTTTCCAGAGTTATGTTTGGGAGCAATAAGGCACTTATCAGCCACCACTTTGGCTAAAGTGGGGGTGAGCAAGACAGTCAGTGAGTATGGTCGCTCTCTTATAGCCTTATATTATATGGGCCCACTCTGCTATGGGTATGGCATCTCTGGAGGATTGGTTGTGTCTGGAGGATTGGCTGTGTCCAGGACCACGTCTGGTACACTGATAGGTGGCCCATATGGAACCCTATATGTACCTTGGATGAGTCTGCAATGTTATCGTGATGTGTTTCTGGTGTTTGTCAGCATATGTGTGCAGAGGCATGATTGACCATTATCCTTATGTACCGGTAGGCTATCTCTTGCTAAATGGAGGCCCTCCAGAGGGGCTTTCCCTGAATCATGATATTATCTTCTTGCCATTGTGCAAACCACACTACAAGCCCCTGGCTACTGCCCAGGAGTCAGAAAATTGTACACTCTTGGGAATCTCATGTTTACAGGTCATTGCCGAGGCAAGTGCGCAGCCACCAATTCTGCCAGGAGAGCACTCCAGGACTAGGGACTTGCCAGTAGCAGGATGAAGGGCTGTGGTCTCCAGTAGGCTACATTGCGTATAGTGGTGGTCCTGCCATCGGTGAAGAACATCAGCTATCTTTCTGTATCAGAAAGTGGGTCCCAAGTGGCTTCCCAAAGTGGGGGTGCCACTAGTTGCACCACAATGTCAGCAGGCAATGAGCTGAACTGGGAGACGTCACATCCTCCTATAATCTGAAAAGGCTCTTGACACCAGGTTTAGCCCTTTCCTAAAAGATATCATTTCCATTTTAACAGTAAGGCCTCAGTGGCCATGCCAAGCCTCTGCTGGGTTGAATTCCTCACCCACAGCAGGATAGGGACTTGTATGCAAAGAATATGGGCTGTGAGCCCATTAATACCTCTGTCTCTGAAAGGGCTTAGTAGACTGCCCAAAAGTAGTGCTCAAGTGGCATGTATTGAACTGCTATCTGGGGCAGATGTTTGGTCCAGAACCGCATAGAGCCAGGCTTAATTTAGAGACTCCATGAGGCATAATCAGGCATCGCCAGTGATGCAGCACACAAGTCTGATGCTGGAGAGACTAAGGGCAAGGCCTGCTGTATGGTTCACCAGGTCATCTGTAAGGCAGTCTGGTGAGGTGCTCACCAACGGAAAGAAGTCGATTTACATGTAAGAGTATAAATAGGCCTACTGTGGAATGTGTTACCTCCGCAAGGTGAAAAGTCCTACTGTGTGCTGTGCCTACTGTAGTGCAGTAGGTCATCATGAGGAGTTGATGTTTTACAGTGAGAGAAATTTCACAACCCTCAGTTCACTATGCCAAGAAAGTGGACAAAAGTGGCGATCCTTGGATCTTATGTAAGGCATTGGCCCATGCTTTCTGCTGTAAATGCTGTGTTACTAGATGTAAGTCTTCCCAGATGGCATCTTCAGAAGATATCCTTAGTAGAATATCATCTATAGGATGTCAAAGTCCATAGGCAGCAATGGGTGAGTTTGAGTATATATTGAGATTTTGTCTGCATAGATTATGTGTGATGGCAGGGCTATTTAGGTAACCCATGGGCGGCCAGTAAAGGTACACTGGGTGCCCTCAAAACTAAAAGCAAATTAAGGTTGTGAGTCTTCAGTTACTCAGGACTGAGTAAAAACATGTTGGCCAGGTCTAGAACAGCAAAGTGGGGATCTTAAGGTTTTTGGATGGCATCTATCATCTCTATAATATCAGGAAGCTTAATTGCACGAAGCTGTGCATTTAAGTTTTGATAATCAATTGTAAATCTCTGTTCTTTGGCAGCCAGTTTTAATGCTGTCCAGATAGGGCTATTAAAGGGTGAGATGGTGGGCCTACTGACCCCACTCTGAAGCATATCACCAATGAAAGTCCTCTGTACCTTGATTTAGCTGATCCTATGGCATACTTATTGTTTTCACTGAAGAAGGCAGTTGGAAAGGTTCCCTTTTGGCAACCCCTATGAGAAAGGCCAGGAATTTGGGATTATTCCAACAGGCATGTCACTGGGTGAGAATATCCATAGAGATAATAGAAAAAAAGAGAACCAGAAGGGCCACCACCCCTGGCAATTGTTTTAGAAATATATTATCAATAGACATATCTAGTTTAATTTGTTTTACCTGTTATTCCTGTAAGCTATTGAAGGCAATGCGGCCTTCACTCTGTGTGGCCATAACTAGAATGGCCTTGATGAGCAGAAGTCCACATTGCTGAGCCCATGCACATCCTCTATCTCGGCTACCATGCACTTTGTTCAGAATGTATAAGGTGATGGCAGGGGTGGCTAGAGTAAGAAGGTTACTGGTATGCACAGAAGAGGTCATCCTATCTACACAATTATTAAAACCCTTCTCTGCTGAGAATACCCTTCAGTGAACATTCACATCAGATACAAATATCTTCGCATTTTTTGCCCATTCATACAGGTCTTTGCACATACTTCTCCAAGTGACTTTGTCACTAATTACTCAATCATGCTCCTTCTGAGTCTCTAACCATTCAGCCAAATCATTGGCCACAGTTCACACATTGGTAATTAATTGCATGTCTGGACATTTCTCATTCAAGAAAAGTGAACAAACAGGCACATTGTCCAAAGTTCTGCCTTCTGGGAGGATTTTCCTTCCCCAGTGTCCTTCAGGGATGTCCCAGAGAGGGGCTGCTGTGTTTCAGCTCTTCACTTTTGGATGGTGCCTGTATACCATGCAGAATATTCCATTTATAAACCAGACCCAAGTCTTCTCTTCTTCTAACACTTGAATATAAGGAACTCTATAGAACCATAGGTACAGGCTGGAAGAGAGAAAGCAAAATAGCAGGAATTGGGACAATGGGCATGTGGGCCACTTCATGTAAATTACTTATGGGCCCATTCATGTATATTAGGTCATAAAGTAACCTGATGGTTCATAGTTGTGTTCAGTCTCTACTTAGACCCTTAGCAGCTAAGGGTTGTTTCCTATCTGTAGTTATCTACAGATGCTGGCAGTGCTTTGCTCCAAAATCTTAAAGGCCTGCACTGCGATTCACATATAGGGGCCCAAGAAAGACTCTAAAAAAGATCACTATCTGCCACTGGTACTTCAACCACCATTGGATGTGCTGTGTCATATGGCCCACATGGAAGGTCAGCTTAAACAGTAATCTAGACCTATTGTAGAGCCTTCTCTAGTTCTATTCCCAACTCAAAACTAATTGCTTTTCAAGTTGCTTGGTCAATGGACCAGAATAACACAACTGGATGAATAATATGTTGCTCCAAAATCTAAAGGGACCCACTAGAGGCATTGTTCCTCTTTCTTGGTTGTAGGAGGGGCCAGGTGTAACAACTTATCCTTCACCTTAGAAGAGATATCTCCACATGCCCTATACCACTGGACCCCTAGAAAATTCTCTGAGGTAGAAGGGCTCCAAATTTTAGTTAGCTTTATTTCCTACCCAGTAACATGCAAATGTACCACCAATAAGTCGAGTAGTTGCTACTTGTTGCTCCATAGGTCCAATCAGCCTAATGTCATCAATACAATGTATCAGTATGATACCTTACAGAAGAGAAAAGTAAGATCCTTGAGAACTAATTTATGACATAAGGCTAGAGAGTTGATACACCCTTGACGTGGACAGTGTAGGTATATTGCTGGCCTTACCAGCAGAAAGCAAATTGCTTATGTGTGGTTTTATGAATAGTTATGGATAAAGAGGCATTTCCCAGATGATACTTGAATGCCAGCACCAAGTTTTAATTTGCTCAAGCAATGAAACCACATCTGATTGAGCTAATAATAATCCACTGTCATTCTCCAAGATTCATCTGGTTTCTGCTCAGATCAAATAAGAGAGTTGGTTGGGGATGTGGTCAAACCACAACTCCTGCATCTTTCAAGTCCTTGGTGGTGTCACTAATCTCTGCAATCCCTCCAGGAGTATAGTATTGCTTTTCCTAGGTAGAGACAATTCCAATGGCTTCTATTTGGCCTATCCCACCATAAGCCCTCACTCCACAGGTCAGGAAAACATCGTAGGGATTTTGCCAGCTGCTCTGTATGGCTATTCTCATTCTTGATTCTGAAACTGGAGACGTCACCAAAGAATAGTTTCAGGGATCCACTGACTGGAGTTAAAACTCCACAATATCTTGACCTCCATAAGCCTCTACTCTGACTGGTTTGCCACACTGATGTTTTGGGCCTCCCAGAATCAGCATCAGTTCAGAACCAGTGTCCAGTACCATCTGGAATACTTCTCTCCAGTGCACAATTCCCCTGGTTCTTTGTGGGAATTGGCTGGAAAAGACATTAACAGTTTAAGTTTTCAGTGGTGTTCCAGGGTCTCTCCTCATGGGGACCTGGCCTCCCTTTCATTTAAGGGGTTTTGGGTCTGTAAACTTGTTCAAGCATGAAAATTGATTGAGGGGCTATAATTCTATTTCTTTCAGACTCAAGTTAGACTTTTATTCAGTTGATGAATACCTTTTCTACTTAGATAGAGCACGAATTTAGTGGGCTTTCTATTTATTACCTTTCTAGAACACCATAATCATTTAACCAACACAATTGATCTGAGCAAGTCAGAATACTTTCATGGATTCTTTGACTCTGCTGTCCATTACAGTACCACACCCACACTCACCTTGCCTTTGGTAGTTAATTGCTGCCAATTGGTCTTGGCCATACCAAGATCCTGTTACTCCCATTGCATTTAGGTTTCCCAATTCAGTGACTGCAGTGCCCACTCTGAGGTCTGGTCTACAGAGAAGAGCAGTCACAGTGTTCTTCAAGGATTCTGGGGCTCCTCTCACAAATTTCTCACACTATTGGTGAATAATAAGTATACTGGATCCTCCCAATGTGGGTGAATAGGTCTTAAAAGACAAATCCACTCTAATATTCCAGTCTAACTAAGCCTTTGATTCTCTTCAATATGAAATGAAGACATGTATGGCATTTCCATACTCCTTGAGTTTGGGAAACAGGGATTATCCCTTGACCAGGAAGAATGGTGATGGTCATACACAGCAAAATAACTTTAGTTTCCTCTCCATATTGAGTGCTGACTCTACTATCAAGCGTATGTATAAAAACGTTTTCAATTTAGATACTGCTCAGTGAAAATGGTTTTATGATGTGGGCAAGAGTGGAAGAAAGAAAAATAATATTCTAGGAGAGAGTAACTGAGTAAAGGGAGACATCATGGGAGAGATGGATATAGGTGAAGGGTGATGGTGAACTTGAAATGGGCAGTGAGGAGGAATAGTTAAAGAAAGTGTCTATAGTCTATTTGCTCATTTTATTGGTGAAATTACCCAGGGTGTAGGGTGGGGAAACAAGGCAGGTGACCCAGTCTGATTTCTTTGTTAATTTAACTTCTAGGTAAATAGACTAATGGTGTTTGCAAGGAGGGAGAGTGTGGTGTGTACACACTCCACTGCGTGGGCTGTGTAGTGGTAGGGCCTCATTGCAGACACACATGTAGATCTCTGCACACACCCACAAGAATCTTCAAATTTATATGAAGGCCTTAACCAGGTTCACTCATGTACACAATCCAGAAAGTCTACACAACACCTTATTCTCCAAAGGTTCATCTTTTAAAACCCCACCCACTGTGGGAACAGTGGGCTGAACTGACATTCCAACACAGGAAAGGGTAAGGAGCATCCGATTGCCTTGGTCCAACTCTCGGGTCTACTGGTAGTTAAGTTCTCTCAATGACCTCCTCCAACATGCACCTACTACAGCAAGTTAGAGGTGAAAAATAAGCATCCCAGTGAAGATCAATAATCAATCCAATAATCTATTCCACTTAGCAGTATTTAAAATTAGTGTTCTGTGACTGAGTAACAAACTTAGTGGCATCCAGCAACATAAATTTAATATCTCACAGTTTCGGTAATTGGGAAGTCTAAGCTCAAGGTAAATCATCTCTTCCCAAGGTCTAATTAGGCTGGAATCAAGATTTTAGAGCTACAGTTTCCACCTAGTGCTCAATGTACATTTTGAAGTTTGCTGGCTATTGACAGAATTGGGGGCTTTCTATCCCTCCACCAAAAATTCACATCAACTCACTTAGCCAGTTCCCTGAGAATTAAACCTATTTCCTCATATACCACGATAAACTTTAACACCATTAATTTTCCTCAAAGCTTTTGCTACTTTGTACTAATGATGGATATCATTCTGGAATCATATATTACTCATATACTTTCCAATCCCCAATTTATACTACCTAAAAATCTGTTAACCAGTAATATATTATTCATGGGTCTGAAAGTAAACCCTGCCAATTGCACCAAAATTAAATAGCACATGCATTCAGTTCATCAGACTCCCTCCTAATTCAGAGATATTACTCAGTATTAAATTTTTCTAATATTTTGGTAGATACGGCAATCAAGAGGCCCAGAGAGGTAGAAGGATATCTTGGACATCCCACCAAGGAAACAATAGTCTTCGGCCCCAAATAATACATGAATCTCCAAGAAGGGTTTAGCAGAGTTATCCCACAGCCTGAGTGGTACTGAAGTTTTTGAAACATCTCCATTTGATACTCTACAGACAGGTATAGTTTGCATGGTATTCCCCAGGGATCCATTCCTCACAAATCTATAGATTCTTGGTTATTAAATGTACAATCCTCAATCTAGAGTAGTCAACTAAAGCCATTCAATAGATAGACTGTTCTTAATAGGAAATATTATGCATCAATTTGTTCATTAGACAATAAGATATACTGGGTACACTGCCACTTTCTCCCTTCCAATGGATATCTCAGAGCAGGGTGGGGCTGGGGGGAGTAAATAACTTCAAGTTAGCTGCTTTAACTCCTTTCTAACCATTTTCAATCCACCTTCACATCTAACATGTAATTATACTGTCCCATCATGTGCTCCTTGAAGTAATGTCCATTCTCTTTCCTTAAAAACATTCTCCCAGATTATTACTCTTTTTGCTTTCATTCATGACCACTCAACCACAGTCTGTCCAAACAGCAACTCCAAGGTGATAATTTTCTAAAATACACCTGAGTATAGTAACCAAGGATGAGTTCAGACTCAACACAAAGAGGAACTGTAATCCTCATTAGTTTAGAACCTAGGGGAAACATTTGATCCACCCTCCAGAACACAGCATCAGAGAAATAGTTATCATGAAACTGAACTAACCCAGCATCTACTATAGTAGCAGAAACATTACAGTGTGCCAGTTTAGTATTGTTGAATGACTTAAATATAAGAACAGCCAGAAAAAAAATGTTGCAGGGTGATATCATCTGTAGACCATCTACCAAATCTTCTACACCCTTAGCATTCAGTTTGTACTCCAGATTCTATCATTTATTGCATAGGCTCTATGTTTATTACTGTAAGTTTCCAAAATGCAGCCTTAACTGCTATTTTTCCCTGTGCTTCCTCCTTTCCACATATGGAAAAATATAGAATTTTATAAGGAAAAAAAACCTCCAATTTTCATGTTGCTAGTGATTATTCTTTATGTGAAAGCAGATAAACCGCTGTCAATAGGAGAGGTGAAGGAATGGGGAGACAATCCATGGGCTGAAACAGGGCACATGATAGCTAAGTATGGGCCAATCGGTGCATGTGAATGATTCAAGGTTAGTTACATGCTCAGATATAAACCACTATTTTTGTCTATTCCTCCCAATAAGCCTATAAAAGAAAAAATGATAGTGTGTGTAGAGTTTCATAGCAAGTTGCAGAGGGTGACTCCCTATCTGATATCTGTAACAGGAGAAAAACTATCTAATGCGAAGGGATCTGGGGTTCAAGTTCCTGCAGTGTAGCACTGGTGTGAGGATCAACTCCTGTCCAAAAGAATTTGATCCAAACCACTCTGGATGGAAGCCTACAATGAATGAAATTTAAAATGGAGAGTATCCCAGGATATATTAAGTTTCTATAAATATACCACAAAGTAATCAGCCTTTCTCTGAAAAAGGAAGGTAATCAATTTTTCAGCTCTATTCTATTCGATTCAAATTTTTGATGAAGATGTCAAGATGCTCCCCCAGACCCTGAAACAGTGTAACGTAATGTGGGCAAATTTCTTCATAGTGATAGATCACTTTATTTCAAACACAGTCTTACCCTTGGTCTTAGTCCATTTGAACTGCTATAACAAAATACCATAGACGTGGTAGCTTATAAACAACAAACACTTATTTTTCACAGTTCTAGAGGCTAGAAGTCCAGGATCAGTATGCCACCAGAGTTGTGTTCTAGTGGAGACCCTCTTCTGGGTTGCAGACCGCTGACTTCCTGCTGTGTCCTTACATGGTAGACAGAGTGAGATACCTCTCTGGGGTTCCTTCAATAAGAGCACTAATTCCATTTGTGAGGTCCCTGCCCTATTGGCCTACCATCTCCCAAATACCCGACCTCCTAATAATAACCGTCACCTAGAGTTATTTTTCAACATATAACTTTTGAGGAAGACACAAACAGTTAGACCATAGCATCCCTACTCCCATGTGTCTGTTTATTCACCGTCTCTTCTTGCATTTCCTCATTTTAAAAACTTACCACTTCCTAAAGCTGGCATAAGTTTAAAATAAAATTTTATATGTGAAATGATTAAATGAATGTATAGTTTACATAGACATTTCCAGAAATCTGTGCTCATAAATCTATAGATTCAGGGTTATTTAATATAAGAAATTGTATCTGGATATCCTACTATTCTATTACATATCTATGATATATCTATTTTCTAGATAAGATCTCTGGCTCATAGTAATAAATATGAGTCTCCTTACCCAACATCTAGCTGATGTGATGCCACTGGGTTATCTGTATTCTGTTACTTCCTTGATGATTTTTCTTCAAGAAAAGATTTGACCCGCTTGGTTAAATTGGTTAAGTAATTAAGCAGCCAGAAATAAAAGTACAGTTTCTTCCAGAATTGAACCACTTATTGCCTGGGACGACCCTAGTGTCTTTTGCACCTTTAGCACTCATTTTGAATCCTATATTATATTACGTAATGCATACACTCCATATTTATTACTTTAAATTTCCAAATTGCACCCTAACTCTGGTTGTTTCCTGAGATTTCTCCATTCTTATCTGGATAGACTTTTTTAGTAGCTTTATTGAGATCAAATCTATATGCCATTAAATTTGCTTGTTTTAAATGTACAGTTTGGTGGGGTTTAGTATGTATTGCATGATCCCCTATATATCATATTTCCAGAATAAGCAAATCTGGAGACTTTCATAAGAAGAAACAAACTCCAACTTTGATGTACTTTTATTTTAAATGCATATAAATTTGTTGACGATAGTATGAAAACGAGGTAGGCCATCAGATGAGATGAAATATGGGCACAGTGTAGCCCAACAAAGCCAAAATTGGAAAGGCCAATGTGTGCATATGATGAGTCCAGCTCTGTGACTTCACCAAATATCCTCCAGTAGTGCAGGAATCCATGCAAATAAACCTGTAACACACATTAAAAACAAACAAACAGAAAGAAAGAAATATATTGCTGACATTTCCATAGTTTACAGAATGTGACTTCCTTATTTACTATCTGCCAGGGGAAAAACAAAGCCAAATGCCACTGAATTCACAGGAGTCCAAAGAATCTATGGTTAGAATGTCTAGAGCCTAGTATTTGTGAGAGGATAGACTCCTCTCCAAGAAACTATGGTCTATGCAAACCAGACCAGAGCCTAAGATGAACTGAAAACTTCAGAATGAGCAAGATCCCAAGATTTATAACAGCTTTGCAAAATTGTGTAACAAGATAGTGGTCCTGGGGTGGAAGAGGGGAGGCCACATTTTCAGCCACATGCAGTCCAGTACAGATTCTTGGTCATGTGCCACACTATGCCCAGACACTGAAATAATATAAAGCAATATTGGTTAAAGCCTCCTTGGGCTTAGATTGCATGAATACAAAACAACTCTTGGCCATGTACTCCATGTGCCTAAAACAATGACACGCTATCTCTGTACATCCATTTCTACCTCTTCAAAATTTACTACTTCAAGAAGCTGGTGTGAGACCAAACTTATATTTAAGATGTGTAATATTTAACATGGTGTCTGGAATAATCACAGATAAACAAATGTTTCTAATAAATCAGTATGGTAGTAGGAAGGGAAGGGATAAGCTAACCTGCAAGGCAGACCTGTATTTTTTTTCCCTGAGGAATACCCACCATAAAGTCATTTTCCATTTCTTAGGAAATTCTCCCACAAACAGGTGCATGGCCAATGGTGGCACTTTTTTGGTATTTGCAGTATAACTCTTACGAAAGATGAAATTAGACAGATCCCATGCTAAAGGAAAAAGTAAGGAAAGTGGTAGCCAAAAAGTATATACTTTGTGGTCCCTCTACTTCGTCTAGTTGCTATGGAAAACCAAAGGAAAGTAGAAAGCCAAATGAACACAGGGCATTTCTCATGTATTCTCCTGCCTCGACATAGTCTACTGTGAAAGTGTGGGACCTAAACAACTCAGGAGCCACATAAAGATATCCTTTCAAAATGTGAACTTGGCTGGTATAGCAGTGTCAATTTCCTAGTTTGGTATTGTACTATTATTCTGTAAGATGCAACCAGTGGAAGAAAGTAGGTGAAAGGTACATAGGATCTCTCTTTACTATCTCTACAACTTCCTGTGAATAATCATTTATAATAATAAAAAGTTTCAGGAATGCCTGGGTGGTTCAGTCAGTTAAGCATCTGACTTTATTTTGGCTCAAGTTGGTGAACTCAAGCCCTGCATTGGGCTCTGCTTTGACAGCACAGAGCCTCCTTGGGATTCTGTTTCTCTCCTCTCTCTCTCTCTCTCACTCTGCCCCACCTCCTGCTCATGTTCTCATCCTCTCTCTCAAAATAAATAAACATTTTTAAAAATAAATAAGAATGAAGATGTTAATTCTATACCTAATGTGAGTGCTACTGGATTTAAGGGATGGTAAGCCAGTGTGAGCCTCCAGAAAATCAGGGAGTCAGAGATCCTACCATGCCACAAACTAATACCCGTGTGGACCAAAGAAATGCAACAAAATCTGACCAAATCACTGAGGACGCACAGAGTACCAGGGACAATCATTACTCTGCTCCTTCTTCCCCTCTTCACATGACCTTATGCCTCAATTGCCATCTGCTCTCACTTCAGTTAATGTGAGATGTGCACCTTGCAAGCTTTCAAGGGTTTCCCCAACCTCCTATGCCAAGACCCACATGGCATCTTCTCTGACATCATGAATACTCAGCTCTGGTAGTGTAACTAAGCATGAGGAGGTAATGGCTTCCTAAGATCATGCGAGGCCTAAGTGGCAAGCCCCTCACTGTTCTAAGCTCAGAGCCATGATTGTCACTTTTGGAGGGACAGCCTTCCTAATCCTTGAGATTCGTATCTCCCAATACTGGTTACAGAGTGGGGCTCTATATTCTTAACTCCCTTTTTTGGCTAGTCCATTAAAAACAATACATGTGTAGGAAAGGATATACAAGTATAAGAATATAATCAACACTCTTGGGCAGCACAATTCTTTGCTGTTGGGGCTGTGCTATGGATCATAGCAGCGTCCCAGGCCTCTACCCTCTAGATGCCAGTAACACCCCTCCTCTAGTTGTTACAACACAAATGTCTCTAGACATTGCCGAATGTGCCAGGGATGGCAAGATTTACCCCAGTCAAGAACAAATGACCTAGGGATTTTACTAGGGAAATATATTCTGATAAACCAATTTTTTAAAAAAAGGAAATGACATAGAATGGGGCACTTGTTGGGATGAGCACTGGGTGTTATATGGAAACCAACTTGACAATAAACTATATTTTTAAAAAAAGGAAATGAAAGTTTCTAGAAATATACTCTCCATACATGTATCTTTTTGAAGTTTATTTCTATATTTCAATCAGGAGCTCCCAATAAATAACTTTTCAATCACCCTGTGAACTTTGCCCACTCTTCAAACTATAAATCTTCAACCACATGCCAACAAAGCCATACTCCTCCAAGCTCTGAGAAGGCCCCCCTTCATTTTGGAACTTACAGTAGAATTATTCCAACCATTCTAATCCACACTAGAAAGCACCCTGCTACTGGCTATTCCACATGCTAATGCTTCCAAGAGCTCCTACCCTGCAACCTTTCCAACTCCTCATCTACCTGGAATCTCATCACTCTTGACTCAGTCATGCAGCCCCTCTTCTTGGAACCCTTTCTTGATTCCCACCACATTGGTCAGTGAGGGGTCCCTTCTGCTTCCTCTCTGGCATTCACCTTCAGTATAACCATTGGTTTCCTTCTCTCTCTTCACATCTAGACATTGTACTCTTACAACACTCATGTTGTGCTAACTCTTTCTTCTTAAAATACAGCACAAAGCACCAGATAAATACATCAATAAATATAGGGCTGGAAGGAAGAATCAAAATGGAAAGCAGAAAAGAGGGAGGGAGAAAAGGGGGAAGGAAGCAGGCAAACAGGATTTATTCAAGTGCTGCAGTTCCAGGCAAGCACTTGATAACTAAAGGATGTTGCAAATAGTTAATTCTCTTCTTTGTTTGTTTTCTCTCTCCCTCTTTGAAAGGCAAATTCCAGGACAGAATTGGGTTGACCTTGGCTTGTTCACAGCTGTAACCATGCAGCTTAGACAGTGTCCAGAACCTGGTAGGAACTTAATGGAAATTAAAGGCATCAGAAATGAAGTATTAACATCATAGAGTTCTGGTGTCAGCTCTCTTACTACAGGGGAGAACTGGACATGGCACAGAAAAATCTGGGGCTCGGTTTCATGAACTGAAAGAGTTCTAGAAAGCCTGCCCTGTCAAACTGAAAGGATGGTTGGGGGCACCTGGGTGGCTCAGTGGGTTAAGCATCCGACTTCAGCTCAGGTTATGATATCATGGTTTGTGGGTTTGAGACTTGCATTGGGCTCTGTTATGACAGCTCAGAGCCTGGAACCTGCTTCGGACTCTGTATCTCTCTCTCTCCCCCCCCCCATCAAAGATAAATAAACATTAAAAATTTTTTAAAACTGAAGGGATATTTCTGAAAGCAAATAAAGCAATGGATATAAAACTGCTCAGAAAATATTCTACATTCCAAGGTTTCAAAAGTTTTGTTGAGAAAGGTAGGACAATATTTTGGAACATAACAGTGGTAGGTACAAAAGCCACTAATAAAATTGTTAACCAAGATGCAACAGGAAGTTACTCAAATAAGAGGACTGACAGCTATCAGCAGAAGGGAGGTGGGGAAGGGACAAAAGAAGGGAAGGAATGTATTGGTTTACAGAACCAACAGTTCCAGCCAAGGAGAAGCCCAACCAGGTGTTTCTTTCACTTGAGAGCCCCTTGCTAGATATGCCTGTCTGACAGCTCTTTAAGTGAGCCAGGTTGAGCCCTATTGGAGCAGGGAACCTGCACAGAAGCCCCACTAAGCTGACATGAAGTTACTAAGATCTCCTCCTATGGACAGATTTTTCATATGATGTATGCGCAAGCATGTTGTTGTGCTAGGCATGGGCAATTGAACGAGAAGTGCCTGTGTGAGCTCCTTGCCCCGCACCCTAATACACAGAATAAAGCTCCCTGTACTACCCCACAGGGAGACTGCTTTGAGAGCTAGCTGTCTCCTTATTTGTGACAAGTAATAAAATGTTCTTTGCCTTCAACAGTTCCTTGAGTTGTGTTCAACTTGATGTGCTCAAGCAGCAAACCACTTGAGTTCAGTTATAAATTGATCCTCAGAAGGGATGCAAATGAAGTAAAAAGTTAAGTGCATAAAAGTGATTGTGGTTCCATTGATTAAAATAACCAAAACCTGAGAATACCTTAAATGTCTCACCATAAAATATATTTAACAAAATGTTGTGCCATTTTATAATCAATGAAACAAATTTTAAATAACAATGAAAAGTAAATACATGAAAAGAATACAGTAAAACTAACTGGTGTCAAATATACCCAAAACACAAATAATCTAGTGAAAAAATGGGCAGAAGACATGAACAGACATTTTTCCAAAGTAAGCATACAGATAACTAACAGACACGTGAAAAGATGCTCAACATCACTAACATCAGAGAAATACAAATCAAAACCATGATGACATGCCACCTCACACCTATCAGAAGGGCTAAAATTAACAACACAGGAAACAACAGGTGTTGATGAGGGTGTGGAGAAAGGGGAACCATCTTGCACTGTTGGTTGCAAACTGGTGCAGCCACTGTGGAAAACAGTAAGGAGGTTCCTCAAAAAGTTAAAAATAAAACAAACCTACAGCCCAGCAAATGCACTACTCGGTATTTATCCAAAGGATACAAAAATACTGATTCAAAAGGGCACATGCACCCTGATGTTTATAGCAGCATTATCAGTAATAGCCAAATTATGAACACAGCCCAAATGGTTATCGACTGATGAATGGATAAATAAGATGTTGTAAATATGTGCACTGGAAGATTAGTCAGCCATCAAAAAGAATGAAATCTTGCCTTAGACAACAGCATGGATGAAACTAGAGTGTATTATGCTAAGCGACATAAATCAGTCAGAGGAAGACAAATACTGTATGTGGAATTTAAGAAACAAAACAGATGGGAGTGCCTGGGTGGCTCAGTTGGGTAAGTGTCTGACTTTGGCTCAGGTCATGATCTCACAGGTCATGGGTTCGAGCCCCGCTTCGACTCTGCACTGACAGTCAGAGCATGGAGCCTCCATCAGATTCTGTGTCTCCCTCTCTCTCTCTCTGCCCCTCTCCAGCTTATGCTCTTTCTCTTTCAAAAAATAAATAAATAAACATTTTAAAAAAGAAAAGAAAACAGATAAACATAGGAGAAGGGGGAAAAAAGAGGGAAGCAACTATAGAGAACAACCTGAGGGTTGCTGGAGGGGAGGTGGGTGGAGAATGGATTATTAAGGAGGGCACTCATGTGGAGCCCTGGGTGTTATACGTTAAGTCATGAATCACTGAAACCAATATTACACTATATGTTAACTACCTAGAATTTAAATACAAACCTGAAACAAACAAAAGAAGTATAAACTCAATGTTGTCTAAACACAATTAGCGTAACTATGTAAAATGAGCATGTATGATAAAGATAGAGAAATAAAAGTAATTGTGTATTAGAAGAGTACTTACTGCAAAGCCACTTCACCTAAGGCTAATTTCAGCAGAAAAGTTACTTCATACAAACTGTCAGTTCATTCCTAAAAATCATTAAAAGGGCTGGAAGAACAGTTGAAGCTTCAGCTTCCAAGGCATACAGAAACCTCTGCCACAGGACTGGCCGGGTGAGAAAACCACCACCACAGCCACCAGCCACCGCTGCTGCCAAGCACGAAATGCTAAGAATTTGATTAACAACAGTGATTGCTGCCTGTAAAATCAGCTTCTGTGTCACAATTCCACCCTGCAACCATTGTTCCCCTTATACTCCAGATGCTTCTGCAGGTAATACGTGCCAACAGAAAGAAGGCTGTTTTCACACACGGCTCATCTTCAGACCAAGGTCATGTGAACGTTCCTAACATTAGCAAAATTCATTCACAAGCCTGCCTCCAGGAAGCTGAGAACGTTCCCAACTTCACTGTCGGGAAAATAATACACAGCATCCTATTTAATGTTCATAGAAAGAGTCCACATTACAATCCAGATTTTATAAATACAGAAATTGAGTTACATCTATTTTATAAATTGAAGGTTGTTTGGGGTTTTTAGGAAAGAATATGTGGAAATTAAGAATCTAGAACTTTATTTTCTGTAAGCTACCTGTAACTGTGTACCTCCAAGGTAGCGTACCCCAGCTTGAAGATTACTAGTCTACCCCACTTTATGAGCTACCTCTAGTTTAGGAGACATATATAAGATAATCAGTTCAATTAATCTAATTTAATAACTGTTTAATAACTATTAAGTAGCAGGTTGTAAAAAATGGGCAACAAAGAATAAGAACAATGTAGGTGAGCCCTTCCAGGTGAGATAGTTAAAAAGCTATACAAGGACACATAGAGGTGGGAACACTGAGTGACGGTGTCAGGGTTTAAAGCTGAGAGGAAGACTCAGGGCAAGTACTGAAGTCTTCAAGTCATCCACAAATAATGACATTTTTCATTCTTCCTTTCCAACTCTTTAAACTTTTATTTCCCTTTCTCATGTTAGGAACCTAGACCAATGTTGGGAAAAAAAAATGGTGATGCATCATTCTCTGAATTACTCTTGATAAATATCTTAAGTAATTCATAATTGACTACGATGATTGCTATAGGTTATTTTTCATGTTAAGCAAGTTCCCTATTACTCTTCATTGCTAAGATTTTTAATAAGTATACATATTTTCTCTGCTAATCTTGTAATATATTGAATGACATTAATAGACTCCTTATCTTGAAATAGCTTCTCTTTTGAGGAAGAAATGAAGTTTTCCAGAGGTAGTGTCTTGTCTTTAAAGATAGTTAGATTCAGACTGCTGCTAATTTGATTATGAGTTTTGCATCTCTTCATTAACAAGATCTACCTGTAATGTATGATTCTTATATCATCCTTAAAGAGTTTTAGCATCAAATTTATGCTAATTTCAGGGGCACCTGGGTGCCTCAGTTGTTTAAGCAACCAACTCCTGATGTTGGCTTAGGTCATGATCTCACAGTTGAGAGATCAAGCCCCACATCAGGGTCTATACTGGAATGGAGCCTGCTTAAGGTCCTCTCTCTCTCTCTCTCTCTCTGTCTCCCTCTACCCGTGCCCCTCCCCACTGCACAATCTCTCTGTCTCTCTCTCTCTCTCTCTCTAAAAAAAGTTTTGCTATTTTTATAAAATAAGTAGAATAATATTCCCTCTTTTATATCTTCAGAAGGAGTTCTTTATGTTTAGAATTATTTATTTTTTTAATTTTTTAATGTTTATTTATTATTGAGAGACAGAGACAGAGCATGAGTGGGGGAGGGGCAGAGAGAGAGGGAGACACAGATTCTGAAGCAGGCTCCAGGCTCTGACCTGTCAGCACAGAGCCCGATATGGGCCTCGAACCCACAGACTGCAAGATCCTGACCTGAGCCAAAGTCAGACACTTAACC
>CM053571.1:57451976-57467056 GCA_028646485.1 Cryptoprocta ferox
ATGTGTGTGTGAATAAAGCCAATGGGGAAATCTTCACTTTGGCTATTTCTCCTCTAACATTTGTAGGAGTAAACTCTTCATCCCATTTGAATAGTAACTTCCAAGATTCAATCTTGAGCCAAGGGAGGGGGGTACCATTCATACCAAAGTTAAAGAAGATGCCCATGAGGTCCATGTGCTTAGGGCCCAGTGCCCCTGAACATTTTACTCGGGAGCATCCTGAAAGGATTTGGGAAAACTACATACCTTCTTGCACATTTTGTAATTGACACTTAAGACTGTTAAAGAAATTCTTTAGTTGCTAGTGATATAACCTGTAGCACATTATAATATTGACATTTAAAATAAAACTGGTACTTTACTCTTTCAAATGTATCCCACGGAACCTGAATGTCATAGAAATTTGACATCCACTATCAAACATTTTTTAAAATATGAGATGTTTTTAAAGTTAAAAATTTTACAAAATTCTTTTTCCTCATTAACCTGTATTTTTACTTCACTCCCCCACAGAACTTTATCCTCATATATGTTTGTGAGGGCTGACAAAATATTTTCAAGTAAGTTGACTGGTAAAAAAAAAAAAAAATAGGATGAACTTCTGTGGGGGGGGTTTTGTCTTTTTATTATTTATTTATTTATTTATTTATTTATTTTTGGTGTTTTTTTTTTCTTTTTTTTCTTTATAGTTTATTGTCAAGTTGATTTCCATATAACACCCAGTGCTCTTCCCCACAAGTGCCCTCCTCCATGTCCATCACTCCCCTTTCCCTTCCCCCCCTTCAGCCCTCACTTTGTTCCAGTATTCAAATGTCTGTTTTAAAAAGAAGTTTAAAACTTCTGTTTTAACAATGTTACTCAATTCTCAAATTTCTGCTAAGTTATAGGTTTAAAAAATCACATAACCAGCTATTACCAAAGAATTACGAATCAGATTTATGTTTGGCCATTCAGTTAGAGTCACTCACTCTCTTAGCATGATATCATGTTTCAAGTGTTACAACAAATACTCAGAGCCCAGGAAGAGACAAGCCACACACGGGGAATCAGAAAAGACGGTTGACTGCGCACACACTGGTGCTGGCCCAGCAGAGTCGCTTCCATAGGCTGAGCCAGAACCTTCGCATTGTTCTCCTTTAATGGCTGGGGTGGTAGGGGGGGGTGAGTGACAGAAGAAAAGGGGGAGGAAGGCATTTATCAGCGGGGTTACATGGTACATCGGTGTTAGAAAAGACTTATATAGGATTTGGGCTTGCATTAGGTGGTTTGGGAGAGGTTGTAGGGAAGCAGACCTCTTCCCTGAAATGGATGCTGCCAGGGAGCATGAGTATGCTATGATTGGTTACCTTAAGAAACCTTATGTATAAAAAGAAGAGAAGAAGGCAAAGCTGGGATAGGGAATGAAGCAGTAGTCACATACTAACTAGGAAAATGGGATATGTGCTATTGTGGGTTTGGTACACTAACATTACTTTTGTCTGTATTTAAACATGTTGGAAACTCATCTTTTTTTGACAGAGAACAGGGGCGGGGCAGAGAAGGAGGGAAAGAATCTTAGGCAGGCTCCACCATTAGTGCCAGGTGGTGGGAGGGTTGTGCAGGCTCCATCTTGTGACCCTGAGATCATGAAGTGGGTCCAACTCAGATGCTTAACCAACTGAGACACCCAGGCACCCCACTATAAAGTGTTCTTGATTTTTGACTCCCTTCATCCACAGTCACTGAGTGCCCTTGTCTGCTGTTGGTCTTCTGTGACGTTTTTATGTCCAACAGGAGAACACCGTGTCCTGGCTCTCAGCCAAGGTCAGATCTAACAACTGCAAACCTGGTGCCCCAGGCCAACTTCCACATGGCAGGGCTGCTTTCCTGTTTCTCACCTGCTACATCATTGCAGGTAAGAGAAGAATTATGGCTCAGTTAATAGTAGACGTGATGGAATCCACAATGGTCGTTGGTGCCTAGGAAATGTTGATTAGTGCATTCATATTACAGAAACCTCTAGTCTCTACTGATGCACCCAGGAGGCAGGTCTTATGTGTAAAAATTGGGTACACATGTACAAAATCCATCTCACAGTGACTAGGAAAGGACTATATAAAATTCAAGGTATCTGCCACTAAGGACTGATGAAAGCATTGGACAACAACTTTCCTACATCTTAAAAATACTATTTTTGATGTTGCTCAATGTTGATTTTATTTGAAAGCAGACAAACGGATTAGAGATAGGAGAGACATGATAGGCATGGTATGTAGTTAGAGTAAATCAAATGAAAAGACACTCTGGCTGAGCCCAGCAGGATCAAATGCAGGACACCCAGGATACTTCCATCTCAGAAATATCAAAATATGAGCAAATGCTTAAGCTATTCCAAAACTTCTGCAAAAGAATAAAATATATTTTCATGAGGATTTCCAAAAGGATGAAGAATGTGGCTTCATTTTGGGAATATGTAAGAACACTAACAAATGTCAAATGCCACTGAATTCCTTGGAGTCAAACAACCATGAGATGTTCATCCCCAAAAGGAATGGGGTTTGTGGGCCTGGATGGGAGCCTAGATAAGCTGGAAGTCTAGAGAGCACAGGACTTAGGCCCGAGGTAGCTGTTTTCCCTCTACTATTCCACAGAGCAACCCTGCGGCCTTCTCACCAGGTATATATACTCATTTTCTCCTCCGTGTAGTTCCCACTACTTACCCTCAAACAAGGTGCCAAGCAATGGCCCCAACACTGAAAGACTATCAAGAAATATTTGAAAAATTTTCCTCAAGACATTGATTATTCAAGTACACATCCAATCTCTCCCATTGTTCAGGGCAAAGTCTTTCATTGGAACTTTTCCACTTCATCATGTTTACAGTGTTTACTTAGTAGAATGACTCAGATTTAAGTTACATTTCTATGTGAATTTTTTAAAAAATTATTTATTGAGCACCTAGGTGGCTCAGTCAGTTAAGCATCCGACTTCAGCTCAGGTCATTATCTCATGGTTTGTGGGTTATGGCCTGTATCTGGCTCTGTGTTGACAGCTCAGAGTCTGGAGCCTCCTTTGGATTCTGTGTTTCCCTCTCTTTCTCTCTGCACTGTGTCTCTGTATCTCTCTGTCTTTCTCTCTCTATCAGAAAATAAATAAACATTACAACATTTTTAAAGAAAAACAGTTTATTTATTTTGAGAGAGAAAGAGCATGAGAAAGCAGGATTGGGGCAGTGAGAGAAAATTCATAAGATTGTGACCTGAGCCAAAATCTAGAGTCCATCACTTAACACAATGAGCCACCCAGGCACTCTGTATGTGAAATTTATACCGCAATACCTTGTGTATGTTCACAGTCAATAAATCTCATAATCAATGATCCATGAGAGTAGAAGAAGGGGACAGATAAACCAGGAATAGGAAGACTGAACTATTTTGATCCTCAATAGATTTTCAAATTCCCAGGAATACCCTGAATAATGCTCAAAAGTGTCTGCTGCAAGGAGGCCTCATTTTAAAGCTGTTGTCTACATTTATAAAAGTCTTTAGAAGAAACAAAACCTGGAGTGTCTGGTAGGTTCAGAACTTAGGTGTTCAACTTCAGCTCAGGTCATCTCACGGTTCATGAGTTTGAGCCCTACCTGACACTGACAGTATGGAGCTTGCTGGGATATTCTCTCTCTCTCTCTTTCTTTCTTTCTTTCTTTCCTTCTTTCTTTCTTTCTTTCTTTCTCTCTCTCTCTCTCTCTCTCTCTCTCTCTCTCTCATCCTCCTACACTTGCATCCTCTCTCTCTTTCTTTCTCTCCCTCTCTCTCTCAAAATAAATAAACTTTATAAAAAATTAAAAATAAAAGAAACAAAAACGTTTCTATAAAAAACAAACATAAACAGTCACCTGGCCCCCTATCTTTCCAATGATATTTCTACTAAAGATGAATTTCCCTATTAAAGCCAACATGTCAAAAACATGCAGATAATATTAGTGAACAAGAAGCTGCAACCTCAGGGCTCCTCTGAGATCTATCTGCTGACTTGATTTGTAAAACCAGAAACAGTTAGAGAATGATCAGAACAGCGTTTTCACATGGCTTCTTCTTCCTGACCCCACAATAGAATCTTCCAGGATCATAGGGAACTAGTATTCAGGAGCCCCCAAAGAAAGCAAATAGATGAGTGGCTTACTACTTTGAGAGGTGGTAAGAGCCACAATGGTGGCAGCAGTGGTGGCAGCAGTGGTGGCAGCAGCTGTGGTGGCAGCAACAGAGGTGGCTGCCGAAATTAGAAGGAAAAGATCCAGGAGCTCCTTGATTGCTCAGTGGTTTAAGCATCTCTTGATTTTGGCTCAGGTCATGATCTCAAGGTTTGTGAATTCAAAACTCACCTTGAAATCTGCACTGACAGTGCAGAGCCTTGTTGGGATTCTCTCTCTCCTTCTCTCTGTTCCCCTTCCCTGCTTGTGCTTCCTCTCTCTCCCACTCTTTCTGAGTAAATAAACTTTAAAAAAAAAAACTTAAAAAGAAAGAAAAGGTCCAGCTGAGACTCTTGAGTCTTCTCCAGGAACAGAATTTTCCCACCTGAACTTGGAGGTACATTCCTCATTCTGAAGTCAGTTCTGCAATAATCAATAGTTGGTCCTATCTTTAGACTGGCTACCCACTTTCCCTAGGGGTGAGCACAAAATGCCAAATCCATATGTGTTCCTAGTCACAGGGATCATGGCTCAGAGGCAAAAGGAAATCCCTACTGAGCTTTCTGATCCCCTCCCATGGGCTAACTTGATCTGATTAGTTCCCACTGCAGCATGAATCAGTATGAGTAGTGGAGTAAATGGTACAGGAGGAAAGCACATGATGAAAATCATGTATCAGGGAGAAAAAGAAGAAGATTGTGCATCTCAGATTAGAACAATGGTGTCTCCTTTCTTTGAATGATGTCCAATCTATTCTCTCAGGTTCTGGCCTCAAAGGGGATTATTTTTGTCTCACCTGTTCTTCAAGTTGGACTCCATCTATTATAGAAGTAACTAGGAGAGCCACATTAGACATAAAGGGAGACATTGGTACTATTCTAGCTGTATTAAATATGAGCAGATGCTACCCAAACACCCCAGTTCAAAGGAAATGTGACAATATTGGTGACAATAATCACTCTCCACACCTCACACCAGAGCTCCTGACAAATAGCCAGAGGCAGACCCCATATTTTTGAGTTACACTTGCCCCTACAAGTAGATAGCTCAATCTCCACACCTACACAGCAGCCTTGCTGTCACTGTCCTCAGTCACAAGAGAGGATGTTTTTTCCATTGGCTCTGGCTTTGCAGGTAGGATGTATGCCACAGTGTGTTTGGCCTGACCACAGTCTATGCCCTTATTACCAAAGGAAACAAGTCCTTCCCCAACTGAGAAGGGCAAAAAGGGAAGTCATCCCAATATATGCATGCGTACAACACACATGACATAGGACATAGAGGACCCTGTGCAGGAAGCCCAAAAATGCCCTAGGGGCTTTTTTGCACAACCTTGAGTTTCAGATAAGAAAAGAAAACCCACATCAGCATGGGAATAAGGCATATGTGCCATTATAAGAAATGCAGCATAAAGCCATTCTTCTACTTCACCCTACATTCCTCAATCTCCATCCCACACTCCCATGCAAGCCTACTGCTCTCATTTCTACATCAACTTCAGGAATTACATTGTCTTTCTTCATCCTGAAACTAATTAATCTCACTTCTGCACACTGGTCATATATTCAACCCATTAAGTTATGGTCATCAGGAGGACCTTACATGCAACACCTCCAAATTCCCAGACCACAAATTCTGACCACTTTCCCTTGTGTTTTCTCCCAGAGAACAATTAATAATTAATCTAAGGTTTGTATTGGTCATTTCCTGAAACTTATAGTCTCTAAAAATGCATAAGAAATAAGCAAATTTTCTATGGTCACAATGAACTTTACAAGCAAGAATGTGGCTTTCCCAGGCAGCTGCCTGGGACTCTACATTCTGTCGTCCATGGCTGCTTGATGTGAGACAGGGATGGAAAACAGTCATGACAGGAAGGACATGAAGTGCAAACACGGACATACTAGTAGAGCTATTACTTGCAGTACCAGTTGTTTCTATAAGAGAAAAAGAAAAACTAGGCATAAGTTACACACCAGCTTAGGGCATAGAGGGAAGAGAAATTGTGGACAATATTGCAGGGTTTCATAACAGAAGAACCTTAGACTTTTCTACTTGTGCTGAGACTTGTGCTGAGGGCAAAGAGATACACACATAATGGAAAACCAACATAAGTCCACAAAAGACATAATACTTCACCATTTTTTGCTCTCCTGAAATAAAACTCTGATTGCATTCTTTTTTTATTTTTTTTATTGATAACTTCTTGAACATATTTTAATGACACTCACAATGACGTTGAGCTCCAAGGTTAAAACTGAGCAAAGAACTGACTGAATTAGGAAAGCCTACAGGGAGAGTCCATTCTAACTTGAGTGGTCAGTCAAAATGGGGAAGGAACAGGATAGGGGAGTAGAGGACATGGGAGCCACAATTCTAAGCTGCTCCGAACCCACATCCACATAAAGTTTATAACTTAATGTACTCTTGCCCCAGGCCTTTTTTCAGGTAAGAATCTTTACTTATGGCCTGAGACCAGGAAGGTGGAAACTGCCACCAGTACCAGCAATGCCAAGAGCTTCATGCTGGTGAATTGATTAGCAGAGAGCACAGATAAGAAAGCGTGGAGCTCAGGAGAAGGTAGGACTCTGCCCTAACGTTCCACATCCTGACATTATATAGGCAGAGGGCACCAATAAGGAGATGCCAGATCAGAATCTGGGCTAGTTAATGCCAAGAAATGTTGGTATCCAGAGAAACCACTGGAGAGTCAACAGCACAGCCAGAGGCCTTTTGGAAAGGTCACTTGAGTCCCTTGATTATGACACAGGTTTCAGGTCAAGAGTTTCCAATAGAAAACATTTGCTATAAAACAACTCTGCTTCCAAGCTTCCTCTCAACTAAGATGAGTGAATGGCACCATGATTACTAGCTCTGCTGACAAGTCAGAAAAGCCCAACACCCAGCCACGTAGGATCACCCACCCTGCAGTGCTCCTTTCATACGCATTAGAAGTTGACACATACAGCTTGCTCAGCCCTAGGATTCCTCATAGGGGAATAATCAGGGTGTGGCAGCCTGTTCTCAGGTCCATCCACCTAGGGGATGTACCAGATGTACATTGTTCCAGTGATGACCTCCCTTGTGTACACATAGGTACTGTCATCTGACACTCCAGCACACTGAGCCGACACTGATATGATCTCTCTGAACTGAAGCTTCTCTTGTGGAAAAATCCAAAGACAAACAGAGAGACAATAGGACATGAAACTAATGTTAGTGCACTTTTGGTGGGAATATTTGTTATGCTTATTTGCACTTCCTGATTATACCACATTTGAGCACATGCATACATTTGTCGACCACTTGAATTTCCTCTTCCAGAATTTGCCTACTCGACTCATTTAATCGATTGTGTCACATGTTCTTATCACTTAATGACAATACAAGATGAGAAATATTAACATTTTTTATCTTTTTTAAAACTACAAAGATTTCCAATCTAACACAGATATTTTAGTTTATTCACAGTATACTTTTAGATGTTTTATTCAAGAAAACCTATCATCTTTATTATAATGTTTATATTAAATATTTGAGAAACATAAAATGGGGTCATCTTAAGTTTGTGACACCATAGTACTCCTGAATGCAGAGATCACAACTCTCCAATCCCTAGATTTTTCCCAATGATCACAAACCAGACGCCAGTCACAAGGGCACACTCTACTCTGAAGCATATTTGAAAGGGAGACAGGCCCTGAGATGAAACCAAAAAGCCATATCAGCCTGAAGACAGACCCTAGAGAGAAGCATCAAGGACTCATACCAAAGCCAGACCCCTCACCCCTCAAAGTACACTACTCAGAAGCTGGAAGTCTCTGTAGCAGTCGTGGGCTACGATAGGCGAGGACACACAACTGAGTCTCAACAAAACAAGGTTAATGAGAGCTGAGGGAAGTCCCAGGGTGATGGGAGGCCCAGTAGGATTTGGCGTGAAGACCAAAGGTAGATCTTGCCCTGTTCTGCCTCAAGAAGCTGAGAGATGCACAGAGGACACAGTGACTCTCCAGCATTAGAAATATGAAACTCCAAAATCTACCCTTTTTCAATACATGTGACTGCTATCATATATTCTTACCATTCAGTCTCAACGTCAATACCACCTCTTCATGGAAGTCTCTGATGGCTTCCAAACTAAAGTACCCCTTAACTTACAGCCAGATAACTTGATTCTATTCCCATCATAATATTTATTACTACCTGATATTTTCTTGACTCTTTGTTTCTTTACTCTTCATTAGTCTGGTTTTCTGCCTCCTCTCTCAATAAATATGATCTAAGGGAACAAAAGTTTCTTTGTTCAACAATATTCTATAAGACTTCCAAGAGTGCCAAGCAGTTAGTAAGCTCCTGAGAAATGTGAGTTAAGAATGCATTAATGAATGCAATAGAAATTCATAGAATAAGCATAAATCAAACAGAGAGAGTTTTTCTTCATGTATTCGGGAGGGATATACTCTGAAAAGTAGGACAGTGAATGTGGATGACATCTTGGAAAGCAGAACCTTAAGCAGTGCTTAGAGTTATGATCTAAAATAGACAAGGAAGAGTTAGGCAGGCAGGAATCCCATAAGCAAAATTTACAAAGAGAATTCCAATGGCGTTTAGCTACCAAGGTACTTTATTGTCTCCAATCTCCTTAATCAAAGCAATCTGGATATATGCAGAGTTACACAAAAAGCAACATGCACATTTAAGGGTAAATTTGAGCTGCACACACACAGTGAAGCCTAGTCCTTATGTGGCTCTACCTCAACACCACAAAAGTACATCCTGTAATGGAAATCCAGGACAGTTCTTTCCAGAAATTCTGTGTGTCCTCGTTCATATTTTGCTAACAGGAAAGATCACTGCTAAACACAAAGTCTCCCCACCATTGGCTTTTTCTAATTAATGAAAGGAACTTCCACTTCTTCCCCTATTTCTCCTTCATTTCCCAGTCCATGTTCATCCCACTTGCTGCTTTCTGTCAGTGCCTACCATTGCCCTATGGTCCTCCCACCAACTTTGAATGGCTGTTCCATGCTGGAAAGCCCAGGGCAAACCAGTGAATGCTCCCCTATGAAGGTAAATTCAGAGGAGTGATAGTTACCAAATTTATTACTTTAATTTATGTCTTTCTATGGAGTATTTCATCCTTACTTCTGTCTTGACTGCTTTTTCCACTCTTGCCATTTTCTGAAGCTCTTCCTGTTTCTGTCTACACTGCTTTCTCATCTGAATGTCTTTGTCATATTCCAGTAATCTATAGCTCCCATCATCCTTTGACCCCATCCAAACTTCACTGCCAAATTGCCATTATTTTACTTAAATGTTTGTGGCTGTGCAACATTCTAGACATCCAAAATGCCGTTCCTGGAAATCTAAAAACGATGACACTTTGAGAGTGTCACCCCAACATCCTAGACAGTGGCAGGTACACCCTTAAATACTTAAAGGAGCCTCTTTTTTCCTCCTCCTCACTTCCCTCAACCCTCACACTTACTCCTTCTATCTTTGATCATCTCACTACCCTCCTGGACATTTGACAACACTTGTGTTTCTACAGTTTCCCTCCTGACACCTTAGGCCAGTATCAGTCTAAATATGGTGCCAAGCAGACCTTGAAATACCGTCAATTTATCTTCTAATATATGCTAAATTTGCTAGAAGATAGAGAACTCCTTTTTATCTGTTTACCCAAAGGAAGAAGGTAGGCAACTGAAAATAGGGCTTTAGTGACCTCTGAAGGAACAGTATGAGGGAATCCTGGGACTCATTCCCTCTCCTTGAGGATCCTAGTATTTCAAAAGAAGAAAGAATATGCTCTGCCTGGCGGGAGCTGATCCTGCCCAGAGGCAGAGAGATAGGTCACAGAGGCAGAGAGATAGGTCAGATGATATTTCATCTGCCCAAAATGCCTTAAAATTAGACTGGAAGGTTTCAGTCTGTCCAGTGGGCATTAGGAGGATTCAGGTAAAGAAGAACAGATCAGGTGAGTATTGAGTCACATCAAAGCGATGATTGTTACCTGCAATCATAAGGGACAGTTGTTCTTCCCTGCTGAATGGGAGGAGAGAAATGAGCTAAGTTTGCAGCAGAATGAAGTTGAGACTAAACCTCGGGGCGGGGTGGGGGGCTAACTGCCAGCAACAAACCATGAAACAACATGGCCATGATGACTGAACAAGATGCTGTATAAATTTCTGCTTTGGAACCATTGCAAAGTAAAACAAACAGGAATTCTCCATCGTATTCAAAGGCCTATGAGTTCAGAACAACTTCAGGGATTCATGGCAATTGAGAAATGTTCTTAAGGTGACACACACGTCTCATCAGGGAGAAGAACTAGGAATGGAAAGGGGTAATTAACCCCAGAAGACCAACTTTCCAGGTCTTATCCAAGGAAGAAAATTATTTAAAACCCCTTGATCTCCCGGTGTGGCTGTTACCCCTTCTGAATGCCTGTAAAGGAACCAAAATAGGACAGAGAGTTGAAATGATGGCATGTCTCAATTTCAAAGGGGACAACGTCAAGGAGTCTTCTGTTAAGACATGAACTGTGTGTTTTCAGGTGTTGAAGAAGGAATATGGATGGAGCAGGAAACAGAAAGGTTAACTAGGTCCTGTTAGAACCCAGACTCAGGCCCCAGGGTCAGGACCACATTGATACTTAAGCAGAAGACTTAAATGATTGTTTACTTTATTACTAACTTTTACTACGTTTACACATAATAATAATTAACTATTATTTTTGACAAAAAAAAACATTTTTAAGGCAGATGTGCCTATCACATTCCACTTTTCCACGTGCTGGTTAGTATTTTTAAAATGCCTAAAGTCTCCACAACATTATACTAAGGACAATGCTTTTTTCTTTTTAATGTTTGTTTACTTTTGAGAGAGACAGGTGGAATGCAAGCAGGGGAAGGACAGAGAGAGGGAGACACAGAATCTGAAGCTGGTTCCAGGTTCTGTTGTCAGCACAGAGCGTGACATGGGGCTCGAACCTACGAACTGTGAGATCATGTCTTGAGCCAAAATCAGACGCTTCCCTGACTGAGCCACCAGAGTCCATGGAGAATGCTTTTAATTGGATATGCAGGGGAGAAATATCTCAAAGTGTCTACAATATTAATGGTAATGACTGACTCATGGGCCTGGGATAACTTATTCTAACTCATGTTAGAATAAGAGCTGTCTTCACATGAGGCTAGAGCTTATAGCTCAAATGGTAGGGCCAAAAGACTTTATTCTTTCCACTTCTTGCCTCTGGTTCTCTGATGATTGGTCCTATTTACAGTGAGTTTTGTCTTTCATCTTCCTAGAAATGATTTTCACTCAATCATGGGCTCAAATCTTCCCCAACAGGTATAACATGAAGTGTGAATCTCTTCCCTTATTTCAATACAAAACTTTAAGCTTCAGTCTGACTGGATCATCCTAAGTCTCTTGCCTCTCACTCATCCCTCCACTCCTAAACAATCAACTGTGACTCAAGATTGGAGATTCACTCACTGGTTTGCTTAGGTGTCAGCCACAGATTCCACCCTAAAGACCTGAGTAGATTCAGCTTCCCCAGAAGCACAAGGAACTACCTAAGATATACATGAATATTCATATGTAAAGCAGGGTAGGATCACACAGGAAAAAGGAAATTCATCCTATACAGCTAAACTACCCACTATTGGAAGAACACATATCATGTGTTTCACAGTGGGTTCCTAACATTTGGGCAATAACATTCTGCTCACAAAACTGTCAGATAGATCTCATTGGCTGCACATTTGTCAAACAGAGGAAAATGAAATCAGAAGTACTTTGTGACATGTCTGAGAACTGACAGGAGGGGTCAAGAGCTCCCATCTTCAACTAGCCATACCTGTGAGTGGCTCATAGAAGTGACCATCCAAAACGAACTTTTCCATAGCTGTATCCAGTGCTGTTTTTTCTTGCAGTTTTATTGAGACATAAAGAAATATAACACTGTGTAACCTTATGGGATACAACATAAAGGGTTGATATAAATATCTAATGCACAATGATTATCGCAATATACCTAGTTACCATGTATCACCTTAAATAGTTACAATTTTTTTCTTGTAGTGAGAACTTTTAAGGTCTACTCGTTTGGCAACTTGCAGATACACATACAGTAGAGTGAACTATGGTCACCATGTTGTACATTATTCCCAGGAACTTCTTTATCTTATAGCTGGAAGTTTGTGCCTTTCGACCACCTTCACCCATTTTATCCATGCCTCTGGCGCCACCAATCTCTTCTCTGTATCTGTGAGCTCAGTGTTTCATTTTATGATTCCACTTACAAGTGAGATCATACAATATTTATCTTTCTCTCTTTGACTTATTTCATTTAGCATAAGGCTATCGAGGCCCACACATACTGTCACAAATAGCAGGATTTCCTTCTCTTTCATGGCTTAATAATATACCATTTGTGTATATATCCCATTTATTTATCCATTCATCCACCAATGGACATTTAGGTTCTTTTATGTCTTGTCTACTCTACATAAGGCTCCGGTGAACATGTGAGCACAAATACCTTTTCAAGAGAGTGATTTTTTTCCTTCCAAAAAATACCCAGAAGTGGATTTGGCAGATAATATGATACTTCTATTTTTAGTATTTCAAGAAGACTTCACACTGTTTTACATAGCTGCTGCACCAATTTACATTCCACCGACACTGCACCAGGGTTCTCTTTTTTTCAAAGAACTCAGTAAACACTGATGTCTTCTCTTTTGATAATCTTTATAATAAGTCTTCATATCTGGTCATAAGCCCTGAAAGTTTTCCAAGTTTCTAACAAGATTTCTTTTGCTATGCACATAAATTATAAATTAGTCGATTTCCATAAAAATACTCAATAGGGTTTTTTATAAGTTGTTTTGAAAGTATATACAATTTGAAAATGATTGGCTTTTTAAAATTTTTGAGCCCTCAATCCATAAACATGATCTATTTATTGGATATGAAATGTTCTTTAAGTTATGTCAACAGTCTTTTCTGTTTCTTAATGGAAAGTTCTGCAAAAATGGTACTTTATTCCTAGCTATTTCATCCATTTGAACCTATAATAATTTCATTTAAAGTAAATTTTTAAGGACCCCACATGGTGCAGTCAGTTACGCGTCTGGACTTCAGCACAGGTCATGATCTCACAGTTCGTTATTTTCAGCTCCACATCAGGCTCTCTGCTGTCAGCACACAGCCCACTTTGGATCCTCTATCTCCCTCTCTCTCTACCCCTCCCCATGTTGTTTTCTCTCTCTCAAAAATAAATAAACATAAAATTAATTGGGGGTCAACTGTGTGGCTCAGTCAGTTCAGTATCCAGCTTTGGCTCAGGTCATCATCTCAGAGTTCATGAGTTCAAACCCCACATTGGGTTCACTGCTGTCACAAGGTGAGCCTGCTTCAGATCCTCTCTCCCTCTCTCTCTACTCATCTCTTACTTGTGCTCTCTCAAAAATATATAAAACATCTAAAAAAAATTGTATCCTCTTTTTATTAAAAAAACATAAAGAAAATAAAATTATTTTTTTTCTTCATCTGGTGAAGCCAAAAATGGAAGAAAGAAAAATGCTTTTGTATATTGACTTTATACCCAGTTGTGTTGCTATATTTTATTGGCAATCCCATTTAATTGTCTTCCATTACCTATACATACAATAATGTACCATAAAATGGTAGTAACATTATTTGCTCCCTTCCAAACATTACGTGCCTTTCCTCTTTCCTGCTTTATGAAACTGACTTAAACCTTCAGAACAATGTTGAATAAGACTGCTGCCAGTGGGCATCATTCACCATACTCAATCTCAGGTAAAAAGGGAAATGTTGTTCCAAAGCTAGCAAAGCTCTTATCATATGGACTCAAATGATCTTACATCTGAACACACTTAGGACTCTGAAATCAATCATATTATTTCTCAATTGCTGCATCACTAAATATCATGGATTTAGTGTCTCTTTAAACATTATACATTACATTCTCATAGTTTCCATGGGTCAGGAGGTTAGGCACTAACACACTGGGTCCTTGCCACAGACTCTTACAAGGCTGCCAGCAAGGTGTCAGCCAAGCCCTGAACAAGGCTGAAGCACTGGATCTTACTCTAACATCACATGGTCGTTAACAGAATTCATTTCCTGGCGGTTGTATGACTCACAGCTCAGCTTCTTACTGACCCTCAGCTGAGGCCACCCTCAAGTCCTAGAGATTAACTGCAATTCCAATGACACGTTATTCTCTCCATTAGCACTTTGGACCTGAATGTTTGTTGCTTCAAAGCCAGAAGAAATTCTGTCCCTCCAATCTGTGAACAAAGCATAATCAAGGGAGTGACATCATATGGCCTTTGTCATGCTCTATTATCAAAATCAACTCACACATGCCATCCACTCAGAGGAAAGGGATTACACCATGGTGGTGGATCAGTGGGATTTGGTCTACAATGTGGACACCACACAATGAAGTCTCCTAAAGGTGAAGTATGTTTTCACTTTCATGCCACATTGGAGGATTTCAGGGAAGCCCTGGAGAGCTACACCTCAAAATCCTAGATGAAGAATTCCATCATCAAAAGATATGAGTCTAAGAAAACTTTTTCCTAATGTCAGTGAATAGGCCTGAATCCCATTGAGGACTCCCAATTAGAGAAGGCATGACCAGATAGCTTCACTTCAGTGGGTCAAGGAAGAATGTCACTGTATGACCCCACACCCTGGCACTGAGAAGGCATTCAGGTGAAAGACTGAATTATAGCTATTGACAGAAAGAATGAGCCAAAGAAGGGATGGACAGAATCTGAAAACAAGGTTGAAATGGTCCAAATTAAGGATCAAGCTCTGAGACAGAACAGAAACTTGACCATCACCTGCCATGAAAGGAGAATGTGAGTAG
>CM053571.1:57467556-57501051 GCA_028646485.1 Cryptoprocta ferox
TTCTACCTAATTGTTCATAGAGTTCTGTGAAGATTTGCTCCCTTCATTAATGATATCACCATTGTTCCAGTTGCTCACGTGCAAATCTTCAAAACGATGCCTGACTCCTCTGTTCTTTCACAACCCATGTCCTACTTGTCAGCAATCCTTAACCTCCACTTTCTTTTTTTTTTAATTATTTTTTACATTTATTTATTTTCGAGAGACAGAGAGAGAGCGTGAACAGGGGAGGGACAGAGAGAGAGGGAGATGCAGAATCCGAAGCGGGCTCCAGGCTCTGAGCTAGCGGTCAGCACAGAGCCTCACACGGGGCTCGAAC
Source organism: Cryptoprocta ferox (assembly GCA_028646485.1). NCBI lineage: Eukaryota > Metazoa > Chordata > Mammalia > Carnivora > Eupleridae > Cryptoprocta > Cryptoprocta ferox. The sequence continues at coordinate 57,467,876 of CM053571.1, forward strand.
CCACGAACCATGAGATCATGACCTGCGCCAAAGTCAGATGCTTAACCGACTGAGCCACCCAGGTGCCCCTAAGCTCCACTTTCAAAGTAAAGTACATCCAGAAACAGACAACTTCTCATCACCTGCATTGTTCTCCTAGACCAGGGTCAGCATCATGGATGGCCTGAAATAGCTTTCTAAACTTTTCTTTGCACATACACTCTCTCCCCATGATCGCTTCTCAAGAAGTTAGCCATAATTTGATGAAAAAGAATGAAATCTTGTCATTTGCAACAACGTGGATGGAACTGGAGTGTACTATGCTAAGTGAAATAAGTCAGTCAGAGAAAGACAGATATCATATGATTTCACTCATATGTGGAATTTGAGAAACTTAACACGTGACCATATGGGAAGAGATGGAAAAATAAGTTACACAGAGGGAGGCAAACCATAAGAGACTCTTAAATACAGAGAACAAACTGAGGGTTGATGGGGGTGGGGGTTTGGGAGGGTGGAGAAAATGGGTGATGGACATTGAGGAGGGCATTTGTTGGGATGAGCACTGGTTGTTGTATGTAAGTAATGAATCATGGGGAATCTACTCCTGAAGCCAACTGTATGTTACTGTCACATACATAATACTATGTATATTAGCAAACATGCCAAACAAACAAGAATAAAGGGTGGAGAATACCAATAAATAAATAAATAAAATAAAAATGATTTATTAACAAGAAGAAAAGAAGTTAGCTATAATTATCATGAAAATGTTAATCCTGTGTTTAATTCCTCTGTTCTCAACCATCTAAAGCGTACAATCTTGAAGCAAAATCCGAAGTCTCATAATTGCTGACAAGCTGTGGCTTACCTGGCCATCCACTCATGACAGCCTTGTAGGTGTTTGGAGTCAGGATACCTGTGGCTACAAATCAAGGGCGGGAAGTGCTAAGAAGGCAGTCAGCTAAACGCACTTTCAGTGAGGCATCAGGATTTTATTTCCGAGACCAAGAAAATTTTGTTAAAAAATTAAACCTCACGGAGACGTTGCAGGTAGCAAAGTCGGTTAAGCGTACCACTCTTGGTTTAGACTAGGGTCACGATCTCACGGTTTCCTGAGTTGCAGCCCCATCTGGGGTTCTGCATGGAGGTGCTAAGCCTGCTTCAGATTCTCCCTCTCTCCCTGCCCCTCCACTGCTTGCGCTGTCTCTGACTCTCTCAAAATAAATAAATAAGCTTTAAAAAAAAAAGAACATGAACCCTCACAAGCGATAACAGGTAACTAGCAATGAACTGTGATTACTCTGTGACTATGTGGCACAAGACACAAGCCAGACCACTGGACCCACTGCCCAGGACAGGTTCCATAAAAACTAATCAATTATCCCCCTCTAGTGGTGAGCTTGTATGATTACAGCTGCTCTGTCAACAAATCTTTATCCCAAACGATTCTTTTCCTTCCTTAGATGAACATTTTTAAGATAACTGTAGCTGTCGGGGTCCATTCAGGAGGCCTAAAACATACAGAAAATAGAACAGAGAAAGCGTTTCTATTTGCATATGAAGAACATTTAGAAATGGAACATGTAAAGATAACAAAGTTTGGAATATAAAAGAGAATTCAGGGGAATTCAGGAATAGCGGATACAAAAAGCAGCCAATACTGCTAGGGATGGAGCCAAGTACACAAGGAAGGAATAAATGACAAAGAAGGATTCTGAAGCTGAACATTCAGATCTCAGTGGAGACACTATGCATGTGGCCCACTGCATAGTAGAGACATGCTGAACTGCTACAGGAAGCTACCTGCAGGCAGGAAACAACATGCTGGGCTGATGGACCTGGCTGGGAGGCTACCAGCTTGGAGAAGGAAAGAAAGAGCTACTAGAAGCTGCTGGGAAGCTACCACAGTGGGGACAGCGAGATCTTGAGACACAAGCCTTAAAGACACCACTTACCACAAAGGTTAACTAACTTGAGAACTTAAAAAGAAAAAAAAAAAAAACATAAAAGAAAACAAACTACAAAGTTATAGGAGTCAACTGAAGAGAAGAGCTGAAGAAAGAACTTCCAGGGAGGGTCTAAATCAATCAATCAATAAATAAATAAATAGAGAGACAAAACTCTCAGTAAACTACAAATTGAAGAAATTTCTTCATCTGCTAAATGGCATCTACAAAAGGCTATCACTAATAATATGTACAATGGAGAGGCCGTGAATGTTTTCCCCAACTACCAGGGATCAGAATTTGCTAAAGATCTCTGCTCTCATCCCCTCTAAGTAATACCTTTATGACATTCCTAACCAGTACAACAGGCAAGAAAAACAGAAAAAGATATGTGAAAAGGTCAGAAATGATGGTAAACTGACTTTACTTGAAGATGACTTTGTGGTATGTGCATACGACCGCAAACACAGGCAAAAAAAATCTGCTGGAAAAAATAAGTAATTTAAAGTAACATCATAGATAGAAAGTCATTATAGAAATATAGAAAGATCAATATAGGAAGATCAATTTTATTTTCCATATGTTAGCAAAGATCAACTGGAAAATGAACATTTTACCACACTATCTAAAACAGGATCAAAATGTGTATTTATTTATGAATAAATTTATCCAACAATGAGCCAGACCTCTACAGTGAAAACTACAAAATACTGATGACAGAAATCAAATCACCATAAATAAATGTAGATGTATAGTATTCATGTCTTGCAAAAAGCAATAACATCAGGATATCAATTTATCTACATCTTCATTCTCAATCAATGTTTTGGCAGGTTTTTTTGTAAAAAATGACAGATTCCAAAATGTACAAGACAAGGTAAAAACTGACAGACAGACAAAATCATCTAGAGAAACAACAACGTTAGAAAATCACATCACCCATATAAAAACTTACCCAATTAAATTAATCAAATCACTGAGATATTGACTTAGAGACAGAAAAATGGGTCCATGGAACGAAACAGAGAGTATAAAAATTGACTCATTCATATATGGTTATTTCGTTTGACACAAAAGAGCTAAGGCTACTCGATAGAAGAAATAAAAGTCACAAATGGTGCTGGGAAAAAATACAAATACCTGTATGATTAAAAAAACAACAACATGATTCATACTTCGTACCATAAACAAAAATCAAACACTTGATCATAAAACTTAACGTTATAAATCATCTAGAAGAAGACCTAAGGGCACCTGGGTGGCTCGACATTGGCTCAAGTCATGAACTCATGGTTCGTGAGTTCGAGCCCTCCATCAGTGCTGACAGCTTGAAGCCTGGAACCTGCTTCAGTATCTGTCTCCTTCTCTCTCTCTGCACCTTCCCTATATGCACACTCTCTCTCTCACTCGCTCGCTCTCTCTCTTTCACAAAAATAAACATTATTAAAAAAGAGAAGAACAATACCTTAAAGTGTATCTTTCTCAACTTAGGGATGCTAACATTTCATAATTCATAAAGAGAAAACCAAAGTAAGTAAGCCATAGCAAGAAAAAGAAAATGGAAAAACTGGATTTCATCAAAAACGTTGTTTCATTTACCATCTCTGTCCATAAATACAAGTCCCTAGTAGCAGTAAGATTTGTAACCTGAGAATAAATATATTCTTGTGGCCCAAAATGATGAAGAATTGGGTGGTCTAAATTTTAATTTTATCTCCATTTAATTGTTCCTGTACAAGACAAGCAAATTCCAGAGAAGAACAGGTGCCCAGTTAACACCAGTACTTACATCCAGTTTCAGAATCCTGGAGCTACCAGGAGAGCTCAATGTGATTTACTTGCCCATATCAGCTACTTTTGCCCACAGCTGCTATTAAGCCAATTCTTTCCTGTAAATATTGGAGGCATTTTCTTGTTTACATCATTTCCCTTTGTTGAATTCAAGGGGAATGTGTCTTCTCTTGCTCATGGGGGCCAGACCTGAACTTCCTCTTCCTCTCCTTTCAGGACCCAGGAATATCTAGGGAGCTATGTTAGCATTTCAATCCTTTCCTGAGCCAACATTTTTGGTTGTTTGTTTCATATCCTCACAACTGTAATTCCTGTCTAAATTCCCAAACACATTTCATTATCTGAGTGCATCATACAAGTAGCTTATCTTCTTAGTTGCCTGAAGCCCACTTGCCTGACAAGACACATACCTGTTGGCTACACCTCAACAGACTGTAATATCTAAATGCTTTTCTAGAACATAAGCCTAACACTCACTCCACTGCTAAATCAAGAGCTTTGAACTCGACTCACTGGGACAACTTGACTTTGTTCTCTTTCATCAGGGTTGCGGTATCGACAGAGCCTGATGGATATGACTTCCAAATGATAGCATTATCTTCAACTCAAGAACTCCTACTGGCAGCCCATCCATCCTTCGTGCCACAAACCACTCAGGAATGAGGTCAGGGATGTCCTTACACTTCTATTTTCCACCCAACAAGTAGCAGCACAACGCATTTATGTTGTATGGAACTTTTCCCAGAATTTCTTCTGCTAGGATGCTCCTAAATATAAACTGCCACTCTAAGACATGAATAGACACTTCTCCAAAGAGGACATCCAGATGGCCAACAGACACATGAAATGATGCTCAGCGTCAGTCATCGTTAGGGAAATACAAATAAAAACCACACTGAGATACCACCTCATGCCGGTCAGAGTGGCAAAAATGAACAAATCAGGAGACTATAGATGCTGGCGAGGTTGTGGAGAAACAGGCACCCTCCTACACTGTTCGTGGGAATGTAAACTGGTGCAGCCCCTCTGGAAAACAGTGTGGAGGTTCCTCAAAAAATTAACAATAGAACTCCCCTATGACCCAGCAATAGCACTGCTAGGGATTTACCCAAGGGATACAGAAGTGCTGATGCATAAGGGCACATGTACCCCAATGTGCATAGCAGCACTTTCAACAAAGCCAAATCATGGAAAGAACCTAAACGTCCATCAACTGATGAATGGATCAAGAAGATGTGGTTTATACATACAATGGAATACTACACGGCAAAGAGAAAGAATGAAATCTGGCCATTCGTAGCAACGTGGATGGAAATCGAGGGATTCATGCTAAGTGAAATAAGTCAGGCATAGAAGGACAGATACCATATGTTTTCACTCATAAGTGTAACAGGAGAAACTTATCAGAGGACCGTGGGGGAAGGGAAATGGGAAAAAATAGTTGGGGAGAGGAAGGGAGGCAAACCATGAGAGACTCTTGAATACTGAGAACAAACTGAGGGCTGATGGGCAAGTGGGAGAGGGGAAGGGGGGTGATGGGCATGGAGGAGGGCACTTGTGGGGATGAGCACTGAGTGTTTATATGTAAACCAACTTGACAATAAACTATAAAAGAAAAAAATTAACTGCCACTCTAGGAGAGAACTGTCCCATGATGCCCATCACATATTTGACTGTCTACCTGGCATCAGCCAGGATACAACAGGAAACCATATTTATGCGCACAGAATCACCTGCGGCTCTTCAGTGCAAGGCCTTGTTTTATCAAATACCACTAGCAACTATTTTTCAATGGTCTGAGAGAAGAATCTTCCTCAAGTAGTTTTCAAATCCAAAACTCAAGACAACTTTACCAAGAAATCCTACTTGATTTCAGCCCAAAATTCCAGATTCCAGCATATGTATGATGGCAGAAACCTCTGTCATATAAATGGTCACCACCTATGGGTCCGTAGGGACTACCTTGGGACAACTCTCAGTCAATCTATTAACAGTTTCAGCTCAGCGTCCGCTGAAATTCAGATATCTCTCGCTGACTTTGTGGGAAGAGGCTAACAGGATTCTTACATGAGAAATATCATTTTTACCTAACCAGACTAGTCCTAACACTCTCAGAGCTTCCTGTTTATTAGAATGATCTGGAAATAATGAAGACATGTTGCAGATGTTGGCCAATATCTCTGTTGCTCCAACTGACATAATTCTCAGGAATTTTGCAGATGGCATTTGGCCTAGAACATTAGCTGGCAATTTCAACTAACCTCTAGTTGTTCTATAGATACTAAAGGTTTTCATTTTTTGTAGTTTATTCATTTGAGGAAGGAATAATCACAATGTGTGCTAATTTGCCCCTAATGGCCATTAACTCCAAATCTTGTCTAACTAAATTATAGCAAAATGATAACATACTCATTTATCCCTGTGGATATAGAGTGAATGTACACTGAGATCTACTCTCTCAAAATACAAAACTCTAAAAGTGTAAAAATCATAAAACACTATGATGAAAAAGAAGGGGTTAGCTAAGGCTGTAAGGTCTACCCATCTCTTGTGGCCTATCACATTTCCTAAATAGCCTTTATCACATAGAGTCCAACTCAAACAATCAGAGAACACCTATTTCATCTTGGATATTCTCCTTTACCACTTATCCACTGACATACCAGAATCATCTTTAAAAAATAGAAAAGTTTTAGTGGGGGATCAAATTCTAAACTCAATCATTTCCTTTTAGAAGTATTGACATGTTGCTCTTCTTGAAATCAGCACTGCGAAGAATACTGCTATGAGAACCCAGACAGGTCGAAGATTTCCATTTAGAAGCATATCAAAACTGGGCTGCAGGTAAACACTAGACAGATGTCCACAGTGGCAAGGATAAAGACACCATGACTCATTCATACACAATATCCATCCCAATTATGCATTCAAGTATCAAAGACCTCCAGCTAAAACCACTGGGAGCACAGCTGTAGCTAAGAAGTTTCAGTTCATTATCACTACGACTGGAGAGAACACACACCATGGGGAACTGCAAAGAAGTGCCTCAGGTCAAGGGTGTTAGAAAACACTTAAAAAGGAATTGGGCTTGTGTTAGGTGGTTTAGGAGATGTTGCAGGGAAGCAAGCCTCTGTCTTGGGTTGGATGAAGTCAGGAAGCATGAGTATGCTAGGATTGGGTGTCTTAGGAAAACTTTTCTAGAAGAAGAGACTTCAATGAGGCAAAAGCAATGATAGGTAATGAAGCAATGGTCATTCATTAGTAGGAAAAAGGGATATGTGCTATTGTGGGTTTGGCACACTAACGTTACTTTTGTCTGTACTGAAACATAACTGGGAAGTGATCTTACTTTTTGCCCCCTTTCGTCACAGACACTGAGTGCCCTTGTCTGCTGTTGATCTTCAGATTTTCTTTGTGTCCAACAAGAGAACACCATATCCTGACTCTCAGCCCAGGTCAGCCCCTAACAACTGCAAACCTGGTGCTGCCAGGTCACTGCCCACATGGCAGGGCTGCTCTCCTGTTTCTTACCTGCTACGTCTTTGCAGATAAGAAAAGAATTATGGCTCAGTTAATAGTAGACATTGATGGAATCCAGAATGGTCGTTGGTGCCTAGGAAATGTTGACTAGTGCATTCATGTTACAGAAAGCTCTAGTCTCTACTGATGCACCCAGGAGGAAGGCCTCATGTGTAAAAATTGGATAGACATGTACAAAATCCATTTCACAGTGACTAGGAAAGGACTATATAAAATTCAAGGTATCTGCCACTAAGAACTGATGAAAGCATTGGACTACTAATTCCCAACATCTTAAAAATACATTATTTTTGATGTTGCTCAATGTTAATTTTATTTGAAAGCAGACAAACTGATTAGAGATAAGAGAGACAAGATAGGCATGGTACATAGTTGGAGTAAATCAAATAAAAGGACGTTCTGGCCGAGCCCAGCAGGATCAAATGCAGGACACACAGGATACTCCATCTCAGAAATGTGGGAAAAATGGGAAAATATTCTTAAGCTTATCCCAAATACCTGAAAGAGAATAAAATATATTGTCAGGAGGGTTTCAAAAATGAAGAATGTGGCTTCATTTTGGGAATCTGCAAGAAGACTATCAAGTGGCACTGAATTCCATGAAGTTAAACAATCATGGCATGTTCATCACAAAAGAAATGGGGCTTGCAGGCCTGGATGGGAGCCTAGATAAGCTGGAAGTCTAGAGAGCTCAGGAAGTAGGCCCACAGGTACTAGTTCTCGTTCTACAATTCAAATAGCAACCCTGCCACCTTCCCACCAGGGATACGTACTTACTCATTTTCTCCTCCATGCACTGCCCACTACTTACCCTCGAGCAAGGTGCAAAGCAATGGCCCTGACACTGAAAGACTATCAAGCAATATTTGAAAAAGTTTCCTAAAGACATTGATTATTTAAGTACACATCCACTCTCTCCCATCTGTTCAGGGCAAAGTGTTTCATTGGAACTTTTCCACTTCATCATGTTTACAGTGTTTACTTAGTAGAATGACTCAGATTTAAATTACATTTCTATGTGAGTGTTTTTTTTTTTTTAGTTTATTTACTTATTTTGAGAGAAAAGGCGAGAGAGAGGGAAGAGGATTGGGGCAGAGAGAGAGTGAATCCCAAAAAGGCTCCACACTGTCAGCATAGAGACCAACACAAGGCTTGATCTCACAATTCACGTTATAATGATCTGAGTGAAATCAAGAGTCAGCTGCATAACCTACTCACCTACCCAGGCACCCTGTATGTGAGTTTTATACCACAATACCTTGCATATGTTCACAGTCAATAAATCTTATAATCGATGATACTTGAAAGTAGAAAGGAAAAGATGAAGCAGGAATAAGAAGATTATACTATCTTGATCCCTAATGGATTTCCAAATGCCAGAAATACCCTGAATAATGTTTAAAACATCTACCTCAAGGAGACCTCATTTAAAGCTGTTGTCTACTTTTGGAAAAGACTTTAAAAGAAACAAAAACTGGGGCTCTTGGGTGGCTCAAAGCTTTGGCTCGGGTCATGATCTCATGGTTCATGAGTTCAAGCCCCACATCAGGCTCTGCACTGACCCGGTGGAGCTTGCTGGGATTCTCTCTCTCTTTCTCTCTCTTGCCCTCTGTCAGTCTGTCTGTCTACATCTCTTTCGAAATAAATAAACTTACAAAAAAAATAAAAGAAACATAAACTTTTCTATAAAAACAAACATAAACAGCCACCTGGCCCTCCATCTTCCCAATGACTTTTCTACTAAAGACAACTTTCTCTACTAAAGCCAACATTTCACGAACATGCAGGTAATATTAGTGAACAAGAAGCTGCAACCTTGGGGCTTCTCTGAGATCTTTCTGACTTGATTTGTAAAACCAGAAACAATTAGAGAACGATGAAAACAGAACTTTCTCATGACTTCTCCTTCCTGACCCCAAAGTAGAATGTGCCAGCACCACAGAAAACCAAGGAATCCAGAATCCCCCAAAAGAAAGAACATAGATGAGGGACTTACTCAGAGTGGTGGTTTCAGCAGCATTTGTGGTGGCAGGAGCTGCAGTGGAGGATTCCTCAACAGGACCTGAAATTAGAAGGATAACCAGGGTCTTGGTGGTTCAGTGGGATAAACAATGAACCCTTGGTTTTCGGCTCTGCTTTCAGCACAAGTCATGATCTCACAGTTCGTGAGTTTGAGTACCACCTTGATCTCCATGCTGAGAGTGCAGAGCTTGCTTGGGATTTCCTCTGTCCTTCTCTCTTTGCACCCCTCCCCAACACACACACACACATCTTCTCTCTCTCTAAATAAATAAATAAATAAATAATCCTAAAAGAAAATAAAAAAGAAAGAGAGAAGAAAGGAAAAGATCCAGCTAAGACACTTGACTCTTCCTCAGGAACAAAATTTGCCCCACGTGAGCCTGATGATGCTCTCCTCATTTTGAATTCAGCTCTGCAATTTTCAGTAGTTTTGTCCTACCTTGAGTCTGGCTACCCACTTTCCTTTGTCCTCATTTTTCCTAGACCTGCCCTTGGTGGGACTAACAATTTGGGGTTTGCCTACGAGAATATGAGACTAAGAGACAAGCAAATACTTTCTCCCTGGTGTGAGCACAGATTACCAAATAGATGTGTGCTCCTATTCACAAGGATCATGGCTCACAGGCAAGAAGAAACCTTTAGTGGCATGACTTTCTGGTGCCCTCCCATGGGCTAACTTGATTTGATTAAAGCCCACTGCAAGTGAATCAATGTGAGTCATGGAATAAACTGGACAAGAGAAAAGGAGAGAAAGATCATGTATCAGGAAAAAAAAAAGAATTAGATTATGCATCTCAGGTTAGAGCAATAGTATCTCCTTTTCAATGAAAGATGTGCAATCTCTTCTCTCAGGTTCAGGCCTCAAATTGGATTACATTTGTCTCACCTATTTCAACTTAGACTCCATCTACCATAGAAGAATTTAGGAGGCCACATTAGACATAATACGAGATATTGGGACAATCTGGCTATAATAAATGTGAGCAAATGTCCCACCAATCACTTCATGTTCAAAGGAAATGTGACAAGATTGAAGACAATCATTAACTCCACACCTTACATCAGAGCTCCTGACAAACAGCCAGAATTAGACCCCACATTCGTGAGTTATACCTACGCCAACAGGTAGATAGTTCAATATCCACACCCACACTGGAAACATAATGTTTTGGTACTCAATCACGAATGAAAATGTTTTTTGGGAAGAGCCTGGATGACTCAGTCGGTTGAGCATCTGGCTTCAGCTGAGGTCATGATCTTGCGGTTCGTGGGTTCAAGCCCCAAGTCAGTCTCTGTGCTGACAGCTAACCCAGAGCCTGGAGCCTGTCTTCAGATTCTGTGTCTCCCACTCTCTCTGACCTCCCCTGCTCACACTGTCTCTCTCTCTCAAAAAAAAAAAAAACATTAAAAAATATTAAAAAAAAAGAAAAGAAAAGAAAAGTTTGTTTTCAATTGGCCCTGGCTTTGCAGGTAGGACATATGGCAGTGTGTGAGGTCTGATCACACTATATGCCTTTATTACCAAAGGAAACAAATCCATCCCCAACTAAGGAGGGGAAAAAAGAGAAATCTTCCCCATGTAGGCATAAGCACAACCCACATGGCATAGGACATACAGGACACTGTGTGAGAAGCCCAAAAAACAAAAAACATTAGGGGATTTTTCCACAACTTTGAATTTCAGGTCAGAATAAAAACCCACATTAGCTTGAGAATAAGACATACATGCAGTTACAAAGAACAAAGCGTAAGGCCATTCTTCTACTTCACTCTACATTCCTCAATCTCCATTCCACACCCCCATGCAGTCCTACTGCCCTCATTCCTATATTACCTTGGAAGTTACACTCTTTCTTCATCCTGAAACTAACTAATACCTATTCAACACACTGGCCATACATTCACCTCTTCCACTTGTAGTAATCAGGAAGACATTCCATGCAACTCTCAAATTCCCAGACCACGAATTCAGACCACATTCCCTTGTCTTTTTTAATGTTCTAGCAATTAATTAATTGACAATTTGTACTGGTCCTTTCCAGAGACTTCATATGCTCTAAAAAATGTATAAGAAATAAGCAGATTTTCTATTTTCACAATGAACTTAACAAGAGGAATGTGGCTTTCCCAAACATCTGTTTTGAGTCTCTGCATTCTGTTCTCTGTGGCTGCATGACATGAGGCAGGGTAGGAAAATAGTCATGACAGGGAGGACATAAAGTGCAAACACAGATGTACCAGTTTCACTCTCAGTTGTAGCATCAGTTGTCTCTGTAAGAGAAAAAGAAAAATAGGTATAAGTTGGACACCAGCTTAGGGCATAGAGGTAAGAGAGAATATGGACAATATTGCAGCCTTCCATAACTGAAGAACCTTAGGCTTTTCTACTTGTGTTGAGGTCAAAAAGATCCACAGATAATATAAAACCTACAAACTCCCACGAAAGACAAAGTACATCACCATTTTTTGCTCTCCTTAAATAATACTCTGGTTGCACTTTTTGGGGGTATTTTTGTCCCTGTTAATTACATTCTTGAACATATTTTAAAACACTCACAATGACGTTGAACTCCAAGGTTAAAAGTGAACAAAGACCTGACTAATTGCCAAAGGCTAAAGAGAGTCCATGCTATCTTGACTGGTCAGTCAAAATGGGTATGGAACAGGGTAGTGGAGTAGAGGACACAGGAGCCACCATTCAAAGCTCCTCCAAGCCCACACCCACACAGAGCTTGTACTTTGATGTACTCTTGCCGTATACCTTTTCTATAGGTAAGAATCTTTACTTACGGCCTGAAACCAGGAAGGTGGAAACTGCCACCAGAACCAGCATCGCCAAGAGCTTCATGCCGGTGAATTGATTAGCAGGGAGCACAGACAAGAAAGTGTGGAGCTCAGCAGAAGGTAAGACTCTGCCTCCAGCATTCCACATCCTGACGTTATATAGGCAGAGGGCACCAATCAGGAGCTGCCAAATCAGAATCCAGGGTAGCTAATGTCAGGCAATGTTGGTATTCAGAGAAACCACTGGAGAATCAATAGCACAGCCAGAGGCCTTTTGGAATGATGACTTTAGTCCCTTGATTATGACACAGCTTTCAGGTCAAGTCTTTCCCATTGTAAACATTTTCCAGAAAAGAACTCTGCTTCCAGGCTTCCTCCTACCTTATAATAGGATCCAGTGGCACCATGCTTACCAGCTCTGCTGAGAAGCCAGAGGAGCCCTCGCCTAGCCTTGTGGGATCACTCACCCCATAGTGCTCTTTTCATACACATTAAAAGTTGGATGCCTACAGCTTGCTCAGCCAAAGGATTCCTCAGAGGGGAATAATCAGGGTATGGCAGCCTGCTCTCAGATCCATCGACCTAGGTCAGACTGTATATTCCTCCACAGATGTCCTCCCTCGTGTACATGTAGGTACTGTCATCTGACATGCACAGTGAGCCAACACTGATATGATCTCTCTGGATTTAAGCATTTCTTGTGGAAAAATCCAAAGTCAAAGAGAGATAAAATAAAAAATGAAACTAACACTGGTTAATTAATGTAGCCTTTAAATCAATGCACCTGCACACAGACTCTTTGTCCAAAAATAAATAAATAAACTTAAAAAAACATAAATCGAATAGATATTTTCAAAATGCATTTGTAAAAGTGTATATAAGAGAAAAAAATTCATAGCAGCACATTTCTCTAACTATGTTGGTCAGTAGTAACTATTATCTGGATTTAACTCTGTCTATCTGATAGGTCAGAAACAGTATTTATTATATTTATTTCCATTTTCGAATTACGATACACTTTAGCATACTCCATATTACTCGTTACCGCTTGAATATTCTCTTTCAGGATTTGTTTAGTCCAGTCTTTTACTCTACTGGGTTTTGCATTCTTTCATTCAAGTATTTACACCAGATGAGTGATAGTACCACGTTTATCTCTTCTAAAATCACTGTTCTTAATCTAACACGTATGTTTTAATTTTATTTGCAGTATGCTTCTAGAAGTTTTAAATTCAAGGAGTACTATCATCTTTAGTATAATTTTTATACTAAATGACTTGAAAACCATGTAACTGGGTTATCTTAAATTTGCGTCACCGTTGTATTCTGGCATGCAGAGGTCACAGCTCTCTAATCCCTGGATTTTCCCAATGATCACAAACCTGGCCCCAGTCACCAGGCACACTCTACTTTGGAGCATGTTTTAAAGGGACACGGGCCCTGAGATGAAACCAGAAAAGCAGCCTCAGCCTGGAGACAGTCCTTAAGGAGAAGCATCAAGGACTCAGTCTAAAACCAGATGCCTCACCCTTCAAACTACACCACTCAGAAGGTGGAAGTCTCTGCAGCAGGCATGGGATGCGAATGGAAAGGACACACAACTGAGTTTCAACAAACAAAAGTTAACAAGGCACAGACTGATGAGCGCTGGAAAGAAGTCCCAGGGTGATGGAGACCCAGTAGGATTTGATCGTTGGACCATAGGTACGATCTGGTTCTCTTCTGCTTCAAGGAGCTGAGAGACACACAGAGGGCACAGCAACTCTCCAGCGTTAGAAATATGAATGTGTGACCACGCACCATATACAGGCACAGCATGTTTCTTCTTTTGCAATACATGTGACTCCTGTCCTACACTATTAACATTCAATAGCAACTTTCAATATGGCCTCTTCAGGGAAGACTATGATGGCTTCGAACTAACTACCTCCCTCTCAACTTACAGTCAGACAACTTGATTCTATTCCCATTATAATATTTATTGCTACCTGATATTTTCTTGTCACTTTATTTGCTCCTTGCTGGTTTTCTGCCTCCTCTCTCAATCAATATGATCTAAGGGAACAAAAGGTTACTTTGTTCAACACTATTCCATAGGATTTCACTTAGTAAGCTTCTGGGAAATGGGAGTTGATAATGCATAAGTGAATGCAATGGAAATTCATAGAATAAGCATAAATCAAACAAGGAGAGTTTTATTCATGTATCAGGGAGGCATATACTCTGAAATGTAAGACAGCAGATGTGGATGACATCTTGGAAAGCAGAACCTCAAGCAATGATGTGAATTAGAATCTAAAAGAAGCATTAGGCAGGTAGGAATCCCATAAGCAAAATTAACCAAGAGAGAACTCCAATGGTGTTTAGCTACAAACGTAATTAATTGTCTCCAATCTCTATTATCAAATAAATCTGGATAGACACAGAGTTATACAAAAAAACAACAGACATCCATGGGAAGACACAAGTTCCACATACACAAGTGAAGCCTAGTTCTTACTCAGCTGTACGTCAACACTTCACAGATACTTCCTGTAATGAAAATCCAGGAAAGTTCTTTCCAGAACTTCCATGTGTCCGTGTTCATTATTTTGCTGTCAGGAAAGATCTCTGCTAAGCATAAAGTCTCCCCACCATTGGCTTTTCCTAATTCATGAAAGGAATTTCCAAATCTTCCCATATTTATCCTTCATTTCCCATTCCAGGCTCATCCCACTCACTGCTTTGTATCAGTGCCTACCATTGCTCTATGGTCCTCCCTCTAAGTTTGAATGGCTGCTCCATGCTACAAAGCCCAGGGCAAACCACTGAATGCTCTCCTGTGAAGCTAAACATTCAGAGGAGTAATCGTTCCCAAATGTATTACTTTATTTTTATCTTTTTTCTAGGAACACTTCATTGTTACTCCTGTCTTTCTTGTTGTTTTCATTCTCTCCATTTTCTGAAGCACTTCTTTCTCATCCAAATGTCTTTGTCATATTCCATTAATTGTGGCCCCCATCATCCTTTGACCCCATCCAAACTTCACTACCAAATCGCCTTTATTTTACTTAAATGTTCTAGACATCCAAAATGCCCTTCCTGGAAGTCTGAAAGCAATGCCACTTTGAGACTGTCCTGCCTGACATCCTAGGGAAATAGCTTTCTTAATACTGTGGCAGGCACACCCTAGAACACTTAAAGGAGCCTCCTTTTTCCTCCTCCTCACCTTCCTCAAAGCTCACACTCACTCCTTCAATCTTTGATCATCTCACTACCTTCCTAGACATCGGACAACACTCATGCTTCTACAGTTTCCCTCTTGACATTTTAGGGCAGTATCAGTCTGAATATGATGCCAAGCAGACCTTGAAATACTGTCAAACCTCCTTCTTCCTGCTCACCTTCCTCTCCCCTAACATTTACATTCTCAGGCTTCGATCATCACGCTTGCTAGATGTTGACTTTGCACACTGGCAACTATTTTTTCAAAAACCTGCTCAAGTTTCCTGGACATTGTGATAGTTTTTATCTGGCATTACTGTTCATGTATATGGCACCATTGTTCAGAAAAGGATTTACAGCCTTTGATGAGAACAGACTCTGGGGTGATGTCAATTCATACCAAAACCTCAGGAACACATCTTTCAACCAGAAGTGTGTACTGTATCAAGCCTTGACTCTAGACTAAAACCATTGTGTTTTCAGACAACAGATAGGCTTTGGAAATCCACATCAATTAGCACCATAAGAGTTCATCATTTATGCTGAATAGGACACAATATCGCCTACATAGCACTCTGATGGGTAATGCATAACCTGTATCTAATTATGAGAAAAAAAAATGTTAACACCCCAATGAAGAAAGTCTTACTTTTTCAAAAATGGGAAGAGAGAAGTATTCTTCAATTTATCAATGTCAAAAAAGATTTTTTCACATCAGAAAAAAATGCCCATAATAAAGGAGACTAAGATACCAAGTAATGAAATGAAATGAAATGAAATGAAATAGATAATCTTAGACTGAATCATTTATTAGAGGGATACAATTTCATGAGGGATCTTATTGGGTCAAAAACTGATATTGGGTGCATTTTTATAAGAGAGAAAAGTGTTGGATCACTGTTGAATTTACTAAAATGAAAAACTATATTCTGGTTCTGTAAGAAAAATTTTAGTAGAAATATATGCTAAAGTAATTAGTGGTAAAGAAATATACCTAATGAGCTGTTGAATCTGACTAAGGATATAAACCATCTCCACTGTTTTACCTACCCTGAGGCCACCATACAGAGGAGTCCAGGATGGAAGAAAAGTTCATGTGTAGGCCTTATGGCCCACAGTCTTACCTAAACTGAATCTTAATGTCATCCTGGACCAAGCAGAAGAAATAGGTTGGAAAGAGCCTCCAAATGTTTTCAGCTTCCAGCCACTCACATAGTCCAAGTGTAGCCCCAGACAGAGTGAGAAAGAGAGATGACATTTCTTTGGTGCCTTAGCCAAATACCTCACCTGCAGATTCTTTAAGCATTCAAAAGTGGCTGTTGTATAATATTGTAGTATCTTGCAGTGGTTTGTTATGCAGAAATAAGTGATCAAGTGTGGATTTGGGTACCAGAAATGAGATGCTGTGACAACAAAAACCTAAAACATGTGGCATTGAGTTTCAGAAAAGAGATTGGAGGTGATAATTAGCCAACACCTGACAAGACTAAAGCTTATTAGTGGAGGACTTAAAGAAAACTGAGGAAAATGGTATTAAAATCTAGAGCACAGGGAAACTGTGCCATCGAGTAGCATGAAAATTGGGAAAACCCTTGTCTGAAGTAATGTAGAATATAGAAATGTACCTAATAAAGTGTTCAATCTGTCCAAGGAGACTTCCAGGAAAAATGTCAAAAGTGTCAGCAGTATTTCTTTTAGCTGAACATCATAAGATATAAATGGAGATGAGACTAGAAAGGATCTCAGAAATCCAGTATGTCATAGTACCCCTCAATCCTTAGGCTCTCTAAGGATTTCATGATGTGTGTCACAAATTCTTCCCATTAAACTAGAAGGCCTCTAGGAATCATAAGGACATTGTTGCTCAAAGACCACTCAGGAGGCTAAAGGTCTATTTAGAAGAAACAATGCATTTGAATTGTCATGTATCGATTAGATAAGTTGAATTCATAATATCCATCTTCCCAATAAGAAAACCGTAGCCCCATATGGCTTCACCAAGACCTTATACCTAAAATTTAGGGAAGAAAATACCAGCCTTCTCCCGGTTCTCCCAAATGTTGAAAAATCAATGTAAGATTTTTAATCTAATTTTATGATGCCAGTATATCCCTGATGCCAAAGCCTGAAAGAGATATTATGAAAAAGAAAAATTACAAAATCATCATTATCATGACCATACAAGCAGAAGTTACAAACAATAAATTACCAAAGCAAATCTTGTAACAAATACAAAATATTAGACATCACCAAATTCAGTTTATTCCTGGAATACAAGACAAGATTAATATTTAAAAATCAATCAAGCAGCACCTGGGTTGCTCAATGGGTGGATCATGACTTTGACTCAGGTCATGATCTCAGTGTCATGGGTTTGGGCCCATCATCAGGTTCTGTGCTGACAGCTCAGAGCCTGGAGCCTGCTTCAGATTCTGTGTCTCCCTCTCTCTCTGCCCTTTCCCCACATTCTCTCTCTCTCTCTCTATCTCTCTCTCTCTCTCTCTCTCTGTCTCTCTCAAATAAATAAATACTTTTAAAAAACCAACTTTTGAAAATCAATGTCAGTATATTAATTTCCACTTTCTTCATAACAAATTACCATAAACAGTGACCTAAAACAACACAAATGTATTATCTTATAGTTTGGGATTTCAGCAATCCAAAATGGGTCTCCGGAAACTATTATCAACATATGGACAGGGCTGCATTCCTTCTGAAAGTTCTGAAAGAGGAAAATCAATTTCCTGTTCTTTTTCAGTTTTGAGAGTCTGCTCACATTTTTTGGATTGGCCTCTTTCCATCCTCAAAGCCAGTGATGGCTGCTCAAGTCTTTCCTATTCTGCCTCCCTCTTCCACATTTGAAGGACCCTTGTTGACTGCATCAGGCCAAGCCAGATAGTTCAGGATAATCTCCCTATTTTATATTCATCTGATTAGTAACTTTAATTCCATCTGCAACCTTAATCCCACTTTTCCATGTAATCTAACATATGCACGTTTAAGGGATTAGGATATGGATATTTTCATGGACTCATTATTCTGTCTACCAAAGTTAGTCACCCACTTAACAGAACAAAAGAAAAAAATCATGATTATCTCAACTGATGCATAAAAAACATCTGATAAAATTCAGTACCCATTTGTTATTTTTTTAATTTTTAGAAAAACATAAATAGAACTGCCTTAATCAACAGCAAATGTCATACTAAAGGATCAAATATTGAAAGCATTCTCTAGAGATAAAGATGGATGCTATTTATACTATCATGGTGCAAGAGATTCAATGAGGACAATCAGACAAGGAATGAAATGAAGAGAAAAGGAATAGAAAGAAAATATGAAACCATAGTTAATTATTTTCAAGTGGCATAATTATGTTCATGGAACAACTGAAAGAAACTACAGAAAAACAATGAGAACTAAAAGTCAACTATGGCCATCTCCAAGATATCAGGTGAATATACAAAAATCTATTATATTTATATGTACTAGCAAAACACAATGAGAATTTTTAAGGATACCATTTATAGCAGTGTTATAACCAAGAAATTCATAATACATCTTTTTTGTTCTTTTTTTTCTTTTATAGTTTATTGTCAAGTTGGTTTCCATGTAACACCCATAATACCTTTTTAAAAGATGTTCAAAACGTCTATGCAGTAATTATGAAAAATAAACTGTGAAGTAAACCATATAAATGAATAGGAACATTGAGTCTTATGAAGACACTGTTTTCCCCAAATTAATTTATACAAAGCACTAATTTTGAGTGGTCTTTCCAAGCCTGGAAACACAAAACAAATTAATAGAGATCTTCCATGAAGCTAAACAATTAAAGGAGTGATATTTCTAAGTATGATCCCTTTTTTCCCTTTTTCTTTCTTTCTGGGAACATGGCACTATTTCTTGTCCTTTATCATTTCTTCCTTTCCCTTTTCTAAATTTGAAAGTCTTTTTATTCCTATTGTACATGTTTCTGAATGTTTTTTTTTCGTATTCAGTTTATCCATATATGTCATTATCCCTTACTCCACGTCAAACTCTGCTAACAGTTTTATTTATACAAGTTTTACAGTTAGTACAATATTTATAGAATGCTAAAACTTCTTTCTTAGAAGCTTGGAGACAATTATATTCTGAGACACTTTCTGACTCCTTGTCAACATCCATCTGATACAGTGCCATGCTTACCCTGGAAAGCTTAAGAAGTATTCTTCTTAGAACTCCTTCTACTCTCACACATACCCTATCAGTGTGGATCAGCTTATGTGCTGAAGGATCCAGATTGTTTACTCTGTACCCTGCCAACGTTTTCCCAAAAACTGTCTTAGGTGACATCAGGCATTCTGGTACTTTTCTCTGTCATCACTGTTGATCCTGAGCAAAAGAGTAGAGAAAGAATTGAAGACTTCACTAAGAGAAACAACCTTTGAGGCAAGAGTAATTCCTAACTATCTGGGAAGCTCCAGAACAGGTCTGTGCAACAGAAAATCTATGCTGCATCAAGTCCTCAGTATACAATAATTTCATATTAAGTTTAGGGAACAGATGTGTATGTTAGAAAACCACATATATCAGCCTCATCAGAGTTAATCCTCTACCCTGAGTAGGACTGGGAATTCAATTATGGCTGAGAATATATGAAAACAGTATATCCTTGATACCAAAAGCCAAAGCCTGAAAAGATGCCAGAATAAATTGCAAGATAATTATCGTGACCATAAATGCAAAAGTCCTAAATAATGTATTGCCAGTTTAAATTCAGTTATAAATAAATAAACACAAGACAGCCAAATCGCATTCATTTTAGGAATACAACATAGGATTAATCCAAGAAAATCATCAGTGTTGGGCATCTAATTAGCAGAGCAAAGAATAAATTCTTGCCAATAGCCGACAGGTAAATGGGGACCTTAGTCAAACAACCAAGAGTGACTGAATTCAGACAAACAACATAAATGAGTTTCAAAGAGGACTTCGGGTTCCTGATGAGAGCACAGCCAGTTGACACCTTGATTTCAGCACTGAGAGACTCTGAACAGAGAGCCCAAAAATTCCATCCTTGACTTTTGATCCACAGATCTGAAGATAATAAAGTTTGTTTTATTTTTTTAATGGATCAGTTATTTAATTAGGTTCTTTGTTAAAATTTAGAACACTATTTTGTGAGGATAAATTCCATTTGTGAGAGAAAACACAGCGGAGGTAGCCCTGAAGCTGAGGAACAGCTTTGCTTTTCAGGTAGAATTTGTGAGTCCACAGCTTTCTGATCAACCTTGCACTGCTCTGTAATCTCATATGGCTCTTTTTCCATGTCCAAGATCTCCCCTCCCTGCTGTCTGGGTTTATGCAGGTTCTTCTTGAAATAAACATCAGTGAGATATTTGGGGGTTTTCACACTGTTGCCATCAATTTTGGTGGAGGTGGCAAGGACAAATTTCTGATGTGTTCTATGCAGAGAAACTTGATTGAGGACCAGAGATCCAGTCACAAGTAGCAAGCTACTGCTCAGTTGCTTCAGGAAAATAACCTTCTTGTCTCTGTGGTGCCCAGTGAGGATGATCAAAATGGTGCCAGGAATGATGCTGACTCGTAGTTTTCTCACATGCTAACTGAAAGTTTTTTTGCTGTGGCTCAACAGCTTTTGAAACACATCTTCAGTGGATAATACCTAGGCATTTTGCAAAGTTTAACCACTTGGGCACCACCATTCTTGTCACTACCCACTGGTTTTGTGACAGTAGCAAGAACCTTCTCCTTCTTTTTCTTTTCAATTGTGGATTCAGCTGATGAATACTTCTTCTCATACATGGCCTTTCTGGAATACATAGTCGCTGGGGAATATCTACCAATTCCTCTGATGAGGACAGGGTTTCGGCTGCAGTATGGCTTCCCTTTTCTGGCATTTTAGCCTTGAGGTTACCCTTCTTAACGTTGCCACCAGCATCAGCCTTCTTGGTTTCAGAGTACTTCTCTTTAGTATCCGGCTTTTCAGCTTTTTTACTGGCCATCTTGCAAGATGGGAAATGGCAATAAATTTTGTTGTTTTAAGACACAAGGTCTGTAGTAAGTTGTTACATAGCAATAGGGAAATTCACAGGGCAAGTATAGCCAAGATAATCATGGACAAAAAAATTGCATGAATTAATCAGCTTAAATAAAGATTTACTATAAAGCTATATAATTAAATAAACATTCTGGGTTGGGACAAGGATATGGAAATTGAAAACTGGAAAGACCAGAAGGCTCAAAAGATTCACAAATATGGGGGTTCCTAAGTGGCTCAGTCAGTTAAGCATCTGACTCTTGGCTTTGGCTCAGATTGTGATCTCAAGTTGATGAGTTTGAGCCCCACAACAGGCCCTGTGTTGACAATACAGAGTCTGCTTCAGATCCCCTCCCCCCCCCTCCCATGTTTGTTCTCTCTCTCTCTCTTCCAAAATAAATAAATAAACTTTAAAAAAACTCACAAATATAAAGTGATCCAATTTTTTAAAAAGCTAAGGAAAGTAGAACTTCTAAATGAATGTTGCAAGAAAATTTGGGTATATAGGTAAAAATGAATACTGACCTCCATGCAAAAAAAATTATATTTCATGGTACTCTACCTAAATGTGAAATGTAAAAATAAATGAAATGAAACAAGGAATAAGATAACATAAGGAAATTGCTTCACAGATTGACATAAGCAAATATTTGTTAAATAGAAAACACTAAACACTCATGAGGAAGTAAAAGATTTCATTAGGGTATAATAAATCAAAGAAATTATTTGTCAAAGTAGACTTCAGCAAATTTCAGCTCTCAAGCAGTCTCTTGTTTTATGTAAACAAAATTTTTGGAACTCCCTCATATCTGTTCATTCACAGGCTGGGGAGGCTGACTTCGGGGCTGAAATGTAGCTGGTGCGCAGGGGTTTAAGAACACCTGGCTCCAGGGTCCGAAACAGAGCAGACTTGGTCACTCACCACTAACAGAATCCAAAGAGAGAAAAATGAATAGTGGTGAAACAAGAAAGGAGTTTATTTCAGTGAAGCTGAGACCAGAAGACAGAGGAGTAACATCTCAAAGACTGTCTCCAAAGTCCTAAAAATACTTCCAGGTTTATAGAAGAGAATTGGCAGTAATGTCTGGTTGATCATTGTCTTGGGGTCAATCACATGGGGTCTTGCTAGCTCAGGATAGTCCTTATTGCTTCAGGGAGTAGTTTTGATTCCCATCAGGGGATGGTTTGCCCACAGGGTCTTTTGCCTAAATTAAGAAACAAGTTGGAAAGAAGAAGTTCATCAAAGAAAGTAGAGACTGAGGTCAAAATGGAGGTATTGGAGGTCCTCTTTCAAAAGCAACAGAATCTAGTAAGTGGTGACAGAAACTGTATGGGCTGCAAGCCTGAAATGTTTACTGACCTGGCCTTTTGGGAGGGGGAGAAATTGTTGAGCCCCATTCCAAAGCATCATTCAAAAGATTATTCACAGGATGGGAGAAGATCATTAACAATAAATATAAACAATACAGGAGTAGCATTTAGACTATAAAACAGTGTTAAAAAATCTGGGAGGCTCAGTCGGTCAGCGTCCATCTTCAGCTCAGGTGGTGATCTCGTGTTTCGCGAGTTCAAGCTCCGCATCGGACTCTGTGCTGTCAGCCTATCAGCATGGAGCCCGCTTCCAATCCTCTGTCCTCTCTCTGCCCCTCTCCTGCTCATGCTCTCTCTCTCTCTCAAAAAACAAATAATCCATTTTTTTAAAATTGATGAGAAAAAGACAGGCAATCCAATAGATCTAAGAGAATCCAATAAGAAACTCCTAGAATAAAACTTCACACACAAAAAAAGGATTTCCAAATAATAAGCATATGAAAAAGTGCTCAAACTTAGTTAACAGAGAAAAACAAATTAAAACAACAAGGTAATACTACACTTCATCAGAATGACCAAAAATCCAAAGACTGGGAATCCCAAGTATTGGCAATGAAGTGGAAATAGAAATTTATGTGGAACTCATCTACACAGAAAACTATAAAACTTAAGCAGTGTAAATAAAGGAAGCTATAATAAATAAAAAAGTATAGCATATTCATTAATTGGAGGACTCTGTATTGAAAAGACATCTCCCCAATTCTACACAAATTGATCTGTACACTCAAGAAAAAACTAGTCAAAATCTATGAAGATTGTTTGGTATGTAGCAAATGAGAAGCTATTTCTAAAATTCGTATAAAAAGGCAAAGAACAAAGAAGAGCCAGGATACTTTTAAAGAAAATCAGAGACAGAAGACCTGCTCTGATAGCAAGACCTATTATAAAGCCACCAGAATTAAGACAATGTGGTACTCTACAAGAGTTGATGAACAGGAAAGTAGAATATAATGTAGACAACAGAAATAGAAGGCTAGTATATATATTTTTTACCACAAAGGTGTCAATATAAAGCAGTCAGAAAATATTTTTTTAGTTTGTTTTATTGTTTTATGTTTATTTATTAATTTTGAGAGGGAAGGAAAGCATGGGGAGGGGCAGAGAGAGAGAATCCCAACCAGGCTCCACACTGTCAGCGCAGAGCTGACATAGGGCTCGATCTCACAAACTGTGGGTTCATGAACTGAGCCCAAATCAAGAGTCAGAAACTCTACTAACTGAGTCACCCAAGCACCCCTGTTTGTTGGTTTGTTGGTTTGTTGGTTTGTTTTAAATACGTGATGCTGGGTCAATTGGATAGCCATATGGAATAAAATAAAGTTTAACTTCTACATTACTATCACAAAAAATGAATTTAGGAAGATTTTAGATTAAATGTGATGACAGAACAGACAAGCTTCTATAAGATAGAATAGAAGAATATACTTATTACTTGCGATGGGAGAATGGGGCAGACACAGAGAAGGAGGAGAGAGGGAAAGTAAGGAGGAAAAAAAACTGCCAGAAGACAACTAAACCACATTTCATTTGAATTGAAAAGTAACCCAGTAGGAAAAAGACATTAAGATGTTAAAATAACTTCAGTCTCCAATTGTATTTGTCATTAAAACAAAATTAATTCTCTCTGGAAATGAAAGTGCAGCCTCCCAGATACTACATGGCATAATGCATGTAAGAAAATGATGTCAAATAGAACAAATTATCTACTTCTGTGACACTATCTTATAATTTGCTTTCATTTTTTTCATAATCCCAATGAATAAAAAAGAAATTTGTGCTTCAAATTCATATGTAAACTACAGAATACATACTTTACCTGGTACTTTATTTAAATAAATATAAACTAATGTGAGTCTCCCAAAAAGTAGGAAATCATAGTTCCTGTCTCTCTAGCAAAAAAATACCAAACCAAAAAAAAAAAAAAAACCCTAATTATTGGCCAAAGAAACACAGTGAAAGCATAATATATCATTAGAAAATGAGAGTGCCTGGGTGGCTCCGTCAGTTGAGTATCCAACTCTTGATTTTGGCTCAGGTCTTATTCTCATGGTTTGTGGGATTGAGTACTAGGTTGGGCTTTGGACTGACAGTGCAAAGCCTGCTTGAGATTACTGTAAGTTTCCAAATGCAGTCAAAATGTTATTTTTCTCTGTGATTCTTCTGTTCCACATATGGAAAAATATAGAGTTTTATAAGGGGGAAAAAACATGCAATTTTCATGTTGCTAGTGATTATTCTTTATGTGAAAGCAGATAAACCATTGTCAATAGGCGATATGAAGGAATGGGGAGACATCCCATGGGTTGAAACGGCACATGAAGCTAAGTACAGGGGCCAATCTGTGCATGTGACTGATTCAAAGTTAGTTACATGCCCAGATATAAACCACCATGTTGGGCTTTTCCTCCCAAAACCTATAAAGGAAAAAATGATAGCGTTTATAGAGTTTCATATCAGGTTGCAGAAGGTAGCTTCCTATTTGATATCTGTAATAGGAGAAAAACTGTCTAATGCAAAGGGATTGAAGGTTTAAGTTCTTAAAGTGTAGCACTGGTACAAAGAATTTGTTTCAAACAACTCTGGATGGAAGCTACGATGGATGAAATTTTCAATGGGAAATATCCAGGATATGTTTTCCTAAAATATACAACAAAGTAAGACAACCTTTCTCTGAAAAAGGAAGGGAATCAATTTTTCAGCTCTAGTATGTTTGATTCAAATTTTTCCTAAATTTATTTATTTTTGAGAGAGACAGAGATAGCACGAGTTGAGGAAGGAGCATAGAAAGAGAGGGAGAGAGAGAATCACAAGCAGGAACACACTGTCGGCACAGAGCTCAATGTGGGGCTCCAACTCACAAAACCACTAGATCATGACCTGAGCCGAAATCAAGAGTCGGATGCCTAACCGACTAAGCCACTCAGGCACCTCTTGATTCAAATTTTTGATGAAGATGTCAAGATACTAACCCAGACACTGAAACAGTGTAATGTTGGCAAATTTCTTCATAGTGATAGATCACTTTATTTCAAACACAGTCTTACCCTTGTTCTTAGTCCATTTCGACTGCTATAACAAAATACCATAGACTTGGTAGCTTATAAATAACAAACATTTATTTTTCATAGTCCTGGAGGCTGGAAGTCCAGGATCGGTATGCCAGC
The DNA here is from genome assembly GCA_028646485.1 of Cryptoprocta ferox. NCBI lineage: Eukaryota > Metazoa > Chordata > Mammalia > Carnivora > Eupleridae > Cryptoprocta > Cryptoprocta ferox. The sequence goes on from CM053571.1 coordinate 57,493,726, forward strand.
ATGGTTGTGTTCTGGTGGAGACCCTCTTCTGGGTTGCAGACTGCTGACTTCCTGCTGTGTCCTCACATGGTAGACAGAGTGAGATACCTCTCTGGGGTTCCTTCAATAAGAGCACTAATTCCATTTGTGAGGTCCCTGCCCTATCGGCCTACCATCTCCCAAATACCCGACCTCCTAATAATAACCGTCACCTAGAGTTATTTTTCAACATATAACTTTTGAGGAAGACACAGTTAGACCATAGCATCCCTACTCCCATGTGTCTGTTTATTCACCATCTCTACTTGCATTTCCTCATTTTAAAAACTTACCATTTCCTAAAGCTGGCATAAGTTTAAAATAAAATTTTATATGTGAAATGATTAAATAAATGTATAGTTTACATAGACATTTCCAGAAATCTGTGCTCATAAATCTATAGATTCTGGGTTACTTAATATAAGAAATTGTATCTGGATATCCTACTATTCTATTACATATCTATGATATATCTATTCTCTAGATAAGATCTCTGGCTCTTAGTAATAAATATGAGTCTCGTTACCCAACATCCAGCTAATGGGATGCCACTGGGTCACCTGTATTCTTTTACTTCCTTGATGATTTGTCTTCAAGAAAAGAATTGGCCAGCTTGGTTAAATTGGTTAAGTAATTAAGCAGCCAGAAAGAAAAGTACAGTTTCTGCCATAATTGAACCACCTATTGTCTGGGACCCTAGTGTTTTTTGCACCTTTAGCACTCATTTTGAGTCCTAGATTATATTATGCAATGTATACACTCCATATTTATTACTTTAAATTTCCAAAATGCACCCTAACTCCGATTGTTTCCTGAGATTTCTCCATTCTTATCTGGGTAAACTTTTCTAGTAGCTTTATTGAAATCCAATTTATATGCCATTAAATTCACCTGTTTTAAATGTACAGTTTGGTGGGTTTTAATATGTATTGCATGATCCCATATATATCAAATTTCCAGAGCAAGCAAATCTGGAAACTTTTATAAGAAGAAACAAACTCCAATTTTTCTGTACTTTTATTTTAAATGCAGATAAATTTTTTGAGGATAGTATGAAGAAGAGGTAGGCAATCAGATGAGTTGAAATGCGGGCACAGTGTAGCCCAACAAAGCCAAAATTGGAAAGGCCAATGTGTGCATATGACAAGTCCAGCTCCGTGACTTCACCAAATATCCTCCAGTAGTGAGGCAATTCATGCAAATAAACCTGTAACACACATTAAAAAAATAAATAGAGAAATATATTGCTGACATTTCCATCAAGGTTTACCAGAATGTGACTTCCTTATTTACTATCTACCAGAGGAACGACGAAGCCCAATGCCACTGAATTCACAGGAGTCCAGAGAATCTAGGGTTAGAATGTCTAGAGCCCAGGACTTGTGAGAGGATCAACTCCTCTCCAAGAGACTATGGTCTATGCAAACCAGACCAGAAGCCTAAGATGAACTGAAAGCTTTAGAATGAGAAAGATCCCAAGATTTATTAAACAGCTTTCCAAAATTATGCAACAAGATAGTCGTCCTGGGGTGGGGGAGGGGAGGCCACATTTTCAGTCACATGTAGTCCAGTACAGATTCTTTGTCATGTGCCACACTATGCCCAGACACTGAAATAATATAAAGCAATATTGGTAAAAGCCTCCTTGGTCTTAGATCGCATGAATACAAAACAGCTCTTGGCCATGTACTCCATGTGCCTAAAACAATGACACACTACCTCTGTACATCCATTTCTACCTCTTCAAAATTTACTACTTCAAGAAGCTGGTGTGAGACCAAACTTATATTTAAGATGTGTAATATTTAACATGGTGTCTGGAATAATCACAGATAAACAAATGTTTCTAATAAATCAATGCGGTGATAAGAAGGGAAGGGATAAGCTAACCTGCAAGGCAGATCTAAACCTTGACCCTCAAGAGAATTAAATATTCCCAATATACCCTCAAAGACACTCAAAATTACCCGGTCTGTTTTTTTTTTCCCCCCTGAGGAATACCCACCATAAAGTCATTTTCTATTTCTTAGGAAATTCTCCCACAAACAGGTGCATGGCCAACGGTGGCACTTTTTTGGTATTTGCAGTATAACTTTTATGAAAGATGAAATTAGACAGATTCCATGCTAAAGGAAAAAGTAAGTGGTAGCCAAGAAGTATTACTTTGTGGTCCTTCTACTTTCTGTCCTGTTGCTATGGAAAACCAAACAAAAGTAAAAAGCCAAAAGAACACAGGGCATTTCTCATGCCTTCTCCCACCTCGACATAGTCCACTGTGAAAGTGTGGGATCTAGACAATCCAGGAGCCACATAAAGATATCCCTTCAAAATGTGGACATTGGCTGGTGTAGCAGTGTGAGTGTCAGCTGCAGTGGAGACATCTACATGGATTGCTGAAATTAATACGAAAATCTCACAATGAAACTTTTGATACTTTCATGGAACAGAAATTAGTCTCACACTTCCTCAAGCTTACATGCCCCAAAATGTATTCCTCTCTCTCTCATCTCTGCCATCGTACCTGAAACCTTACCCACCAACACCCTTACATAATACATTTTATGAGGAATATATGATAGTGACCTCAGAGAGGAATTCTAGAGGGAAGAAAACAAAGATTAAAAACAAATGTTTTACATAAAGTATTAGTGTCTTCTTCCTCTCTGTGCCATATATATCTCAAGCTTCTAAAAAATAGAGAACCCTTGGGGCATCTGGGTGGCTTAGTCAGTCAAGTTTCTGACTCTTCATTTCAGCTCAAGTCATAATCCCAGGGTCATGGGATCAAGCCCCCTGTTGGGCTCTGCACTAAGCATGACGCCTACTTAAGATTTTCTCTCTCCTTCTCCCTCTGACTCTTTCCCCTGCTCATGCTTTCTCTCTCTCTCTCTCTCTTAAAGAAAATAAATATAAAATAAAATGTTTAATTAAAAAGTACTAGTAAAATAAAAAACAAAACAATTGAGATCCCTTTTATTACTCAACAATGTGAGAATAATGGAGAGGTGGGGAAATTGGTACTGTTCTTGCACTTAAACAAATGAGTAAATGAGAAAAGATCACCCACTAATTACCCCATGTTATAGGAGACATGTTATAAATTGATGACAATTATAAAGCCCTTTGTCTTATACTAGGAATCTACACACACATGTCACAGAAGAGGCATATACAGAAAAAATCTGAGAGGCCCCCAGAATCTCTGACCAGGCTGATTAGTGAGGGGCTTCTATACCAAGCCAGAACATGAAGAAAGGGAGAGAAGGCTGTGTTTTCTAATGTTCAGATATCAACACATAGAGTCAAGGAAAATAAAAAGCAGTGTAATTGGGTACATGGGACCTCTCTGTACTATTTTTGCAAATTCTTCAGAGTCTATAATTATTTCAAATAAAAAACTTTACAAAGAGAGGCACCTGGATGGCTCAGTGGGAGGAGCATGGAACTCTTGATCTTGGGGTTGTGAGTTTGAGTCCAACGTTGGGTGTAGAGATTACTAAAAGACAATAATAATAAATAAACTTTTAAAAGTTAAAAAAAAACAAAGTAAATCCATATAATGGGGAAGATATGACAGCAAACATAACAAAAAGGGAGTTTTATCCACAATATGTAAATAATTCTTGTGAATCAATAGGAAAAAAATATATACAACTAGATAGATAATGAGAAAGACATTTGAGCAGATAAATCATACACACACACACACACACACACACACACACACACACACACACACAGGTTATCCAAATGGCCTGCAAACATATGGAATGGTGTTCAACCTCATTAGGAATCAGGAAAATCACCCTCCCAAAATAATGAAACAAACGAGTGGATCAAGGCTCAAAAACAAGGATTCACTCAACTTTGACCAGAAAGAATGATGTACATTCTTAGCCACTGGGGTCCTGTGAAGAAGGCAGAAGGGGAGAAAATGGAGAAGTAGAAGCCAAAAGAATCAACATCTAGAAGTTCATGTGAAACACATTTCATGAGAATCTACAGGTGACTCACTGGAAAAAAAATGCTTTGCAGTACGCTTTGGTTCCTCAATATGTTTGTTGTTAGATATATATTAAAAAAAAAGATTATCTCTAGAAATGAACATGATAGTCTCACAATAAATTCCATGCTATAATGGGTAGATTAAAGCTGTGTGAAATTGAAGATTTAATTTCTCTTAATATTCTTCCTATAATTTACTTTAAATTTTTTCTTTTACCTTACCTATAAATAAGAAAGTATTTTAAAGGCTGAAGGTGTAAATTATAAAACTGTAGAGATGGAGAACAAATTAGTGATTGCCATGACTTACGGATGGTGGGACAAGAGGAGGGGATATGACTACAAAGAGGTGGATAGAGATCTTTGTGGTGAGGGAAATGTACTGCAGCTTGATTGTGGTGATTGTTAACTAATCTATGCCTGTGATAAAATGTCATAGAGCTCTACACACATCTTCTGTCAGTGGCGGTATCCTAGTTTTGATATCGTAGTATTATTCTATAAGTTGCAACCATGGGAAGAAAGTGGGCAAAAGGTATATGGGATCCCTCTCTAGTGTCTCTGCAACTTCCTGTGACTCTATAAAAATTTTTAATACTGATTCAAAAGGGCACATGCACCCTGATGCTTTATCAGTAACAGTCAGATTATGGAAAGAGCCCAATAATCCATCAACTGATGAATGGATAAAGAAGATGTTGTAAATATTTGCAATGGAAGATTACTCAGCCATTGAAAAGAATGAAATCTTGCCATGGACAACAACATGGATGGAGCTATAGTGTGTTATGCTAAGCGAAATAAATCAGTCAGAGGAAGCTAATACCATGTGATTTTACTCATATGTGGTATTTATGAAACAAAACAGATGGGAGTGCCTGGGTGGCTCAGTTGGTTAAGTGTCTGACTTTGGCTCAGGTCATGATCTCACGGTTCATGGGTTCAAGTCCCACATGGGTTCTGCACCGACAGTTCAGAGCCTGAAGCCTCCTTCGGATTCTGTCTCCCTCTCTCTCTGCCCCTCTCCAGCTTATGCTCTCTCTCTTTCAAAAAATAAATAAATAAACATTTTAAAAAAGAAAAGAAAACAGATGAACATAGGAGAAGAGGGAAAAAAGAGGGAAGCAACTATAGAGAACAACCTGAGGGTTGCTGGAGGGGAGGTGGGTGGAGAATGGATTATTAAGGAGGGCACTCATGTGGAGCCCTGGGTGTTATACGTTAAGTCATGAATCACTGAAACCAATATTACACTGTATGTTAACTACCTAGAATTTAAATATAAACCTGAAACAAACAAAAGAAGTATAAACTCAATGTTGTCTAAACACAATTAGCATAACTATGTAAAATGAGCATGAATGATAAAGATAGAGAGGTAAAAGTAATTGTGTATTAGAAGAGTACTTACTGCAAAGCCACCTCACCTAAGGCTAATTTCAGCAGAAAAGTTACTTCATACAAACTGTCAGTTCATTCCTAAAAATCATTAGAAGGCCTGGAGGAACAGTTGAAGCTTCAGCTTCCAAGGCATACAGAAACCTCTGCCACAGGACTGGCCTGGAGAGAAAATCGTCACCCCAGCCACCAGCCACCGCTGCTGCCAAGCACGAAATGCTAAGAATTTGATTAACAACAGTGATTGCTGCCTGTAAAATGGGCTTCTGTGTCACAATTCCGCCCTGCAACCATTGTTCCCCTTATACTCCAGATGCTTCTGCAGGTAATACGTGCCAACAGAAAGAAGGCTGTTTTCACACATGGCTCATCTTCAGACCAAGGTCATGTGAACGTTCCTAAGATTAGCAAAATTCATTCACAAGCCTGCCTCCAGGAAGCTGAGAACGTTCCCAACTTCACTGTCAGGAAACTAATACACAGCATCCTATTTAATTTTCATAAAAACAGTCAACATTACAGTCCAGATTTTATAAATACAGAAATTGAGTTACATCTATTTTATACATTGTAGGCTGTTTGGGGTTTTTAGGAAAGAATATGTGGAAATTAAGAATCTAGAACTTTATTTCCTTTAAGCTACCTGTAACTCTGTACCTCTAAAGTAGGGTACCCCAGTTTGAAGATTACTAGTCTATCCCACTTTATGAGATACCTCTAGAGTAGAAGACAAATACAGGGTAATCAGTTCAATTAATCTAATTTAATAGCCATTTAATAACTATTAAGTAGCAGGTTGTAAAAAATGTGCAACAAAGAATAAGAACAATGTAGGTGAGCCCTTCTAGATGAGATAGTTAAAAAGCTATACAAGGACACATAGAGGTGGGAACACTGAGTGACGGTGTCAGGGCTTAAAGCTGAGAGGAAGACTCAGGGCAAGTACTGAAGTCTTCAGGTCATCCACAAATAATGACATTTTTCATTCTTCCTTTCCAACTCTTTAAACTTTTATTTCCCTTTCTCATGTTAGGAATCTAGACCAATGTTGAAAAAAAAATGGTGAGGGCAGCATTCTCTGAATTATTCCTGATAAATATTTTTAGTAATTCATAATTGACTATGATGTTTGCTATAGGTTATTTTTCATGTTAAGCAAGTTCCCTATTACTCTTCATTGCTAAGATTTTTAATAAGTATACATATTTTCTCTGCTAATCTTGTAATATATTGAATGACATTAATAGACTCCTTATCTTGAAATAGCTTCTCTTTTGAGGAAGAAATGAAGTTTTCCAGAGGTAGTGTCTTGTCTTTAAAGATAGTTAGATTCAGACTGCTGCTAATTTGATTATGAGTTTTGCATCTCTTCATTAACAAGATCTACCTGTAATGTATGATTCTTATATCATCCTTAAAAAGTTTTAGCATCAAATTTATGCTAATTTCAGGGGCACCTGGGTGCCTCAGTTGTTTAAGCATCCAACTCCTGATGTTGGCTTAGGTCATGATCTCACAGTTGAGAGATCAAGTCCCACATCAGGGTCTATACTGGAATGGAGCCTGCTTAAGGTCCTCTCTCTCTCTCTCTCTCTCTCTCTCTCTCTCTCTGTCTCCCTCTACCGGTGCCCCTCCCCACTGCACAATCTCTCTGTCTCTCTCTCTCTCTTTTTAAAAAAAAAGTTTTGCTATTTTTATAAAATAAGTAGAATAATATTCCCTCCTTTATATCTTCAGAAGGAGTTCTTTATGTTTAGAATCATTTATTTTTTTAATTTTTTAATGTTTATTTATTATTGAGAGACAGAGACAGAGCATGAGTGGGGGAGGGGCAGAGAGAGAGGGAGACACAGATTCTGAAGCAGGCTCCAGGCTCTGACCTGTCAGCACAGAGCCCGATATGGG
>CM053571.1:57501551-57523520 GCA_028646485.1 Cryptoprocta ferox
CAAACCCCTCTCTGTCTCCTCTGACAACTGAGAGATCACTTTTTCATGAGGAGTGGCAGTGCTGCCCTAACTGGCCAGATGTCAGAACACGTGTGAAAATGTGTGTGTGAATAAAGCCAATGGGGAAATCTTCACTTTGGCTATTTCTCCTCTAACATTTGTAGGAGTAAACTCTTCATCCCATTTGAATAGTAACTTCTAAGATTCAATCTTGAGCCAAGGGAGGGGGGTACCATTCATACCAAAGTTAAAGAAGATGCCCATGAGGTCCATGTGCTTAGGGCCCAGTGCCCCTGAACATTTTACTCGGGAGCAACCTGAAAGGATTTGGGAAAACTACATACCCTCTCGCACAGTTTTTAATTGACATTTAAGACTGTCGAAGAAATTCTTTAAAATTAAATAGTTTCAAGTGAAATAACTTGCAGCACATTATAATATTGATATTTAAAATAAAACTGGCACTTTGCTCTTTCAAATGTATCCCACGGAACCTAAACACTATCCCACTATCAAACATTTTTAAAATATGAGATGTTTTTAAAGTTAAAAATTTTACAAAATTCCTTTTTATATTTAACTTGTATTTTTACTTCACTCCCCCACAGAACTTTATCCTCATATATGTTTATGCTTGAAAGCATTTAATACATTATTTTAGTATATTATTCTACAACAAAAATGTATATATTACTTAAATCTTTTTGTAGCCAGAAAATTCCAAGTGCTAAAAATTTATTTCTGAATTTAGATATTAATACGATTTTTATGTATTTCCTCTTGGTCACAGTAGATGTAAATTATATATCTGGATAAATATCAAAGGTAAAAATATATGATGGGGAGTTCATCTTATAGATGGACTTTTTTCCAATTCATGCATTCAAAGATAAATATTACAGCTACTAGATTCAGCATCACTACTATGTCTATTTTCATTTTTATTTGTGAAGGGTGACAAAATATTTTCAAATAAGTTAGTTGGTAAAAAAAAAAAAAAAGGATGAATGTCTGTCGTTTTTTTTTTTGTAATGTTTGTTTATTTTTCAGAGACAGAGAGAGACAGAGCATGAGTGGGGGAGGGGCAGAGAGAGAGGGAGACAAAGAATCCGAAGCAGGCTCCAGGCTCTGGCTGTCAGCACAGAGCCCTATGTGGGGCTTGAACTCACCGACCACGAGATCATGACCTCAGCTGAAGTCGGTGAACGTCTGTTTTAACAATGTTACTCAATTCTTGAAATCCTTGTAAGTTATATGTTTAAAAGAAAACACCACCTATTACCAAAAAATTAATAATCAGAGGACAAAAATTCAGAAACCACTTGATATGCAAAATGATAGGCCTCCTAAAACCAACATATGGGTTGTTGGGCTTCAACATACTAATTTGGAAGCATAAACATTCAGTCCATAACATTGCCTTCCACAGTCATAATACCATTTTGCATTCCCACCAGCAATGAATGAGTGATCCTATTATTCCATGTCCTTGCTAGAATTTGGTGTTGTCAGTGTGAGACAGTTAGAGACCATGGGAAAAAGCTCCAACTGAAAAACATTATGCACCTGAGGCACTTTCAGTTGGCTGTTATTCTTTTTTTTTTAATAATTTATTTATTTTTTAATTTACATCCAAGTTACTTAGCATATAGTGCAACAACGATTTCAGGAGTAGATTCCTTAATGCCCCTTACCCATTTAGCCCATCCCCCCTCCCACAGCCCCTCCAGCAATCCTCTGTTCATTCTCTATTTTTAAGAGTCTCCTAGGGTTTGTCCCCCTCCCTGTTTTTATATTATTTTTGCTTCCCTTCCCTTATGTTCATGTAGATTTATCTCCTTAAGGAGCTTTCCTAAGAAGAAAGGTGACTTGGGCAAGGTAGAATATTCTTTGGGTTTCAGCCATAAAAAACATTCTCCTTGGAGGACAAGGCAGCCGCCATCAAGGGAAGGATAAGTTCCAATATCCTCAAGTTCTTTCAAAAAATGGAGAAACAGAATGAGTGGGACAGGCTGAAGGTAATGTGAGATCCTGGTGATGGCCATAGCACCTGCACTAATTTCAGCTTCCAAATGCCAGGACTCTTGGAACCAGACGAAAGGAAAAAAGCCAGAATTTTAAAGTTTTATCTATGTTCCCAAAGACAAAAGAAGGAGGCCTCAGAAAACCCCTGAGGAAGCAAGATGACAATATTAGTGCTTCAGGTGCAGTTCTTTGAAAAATGAAACATTTTATTCTCCCAATAGTCGGGTGTGTTTCACCACTAGCCTTCTGATGTCCATACTAAAATTAAAAAGCTATAAACGCCCAGGGCCTGCTGGGGCTGGGAAAGCTTAGAGTGGCTGTAAGGAGAAGGAAATATTCTTGACAGTTAACTTCTCTGTGGGACCAAGAGACCGAATAATCAATTTAGAGGCATCATTTTTGTATGGAAAATGCAAAGAAAGCAAAATTGTTCAAGAAGTTTTTTAAAAATCCTGGCACTGTATTAAGTTGGGTTATACTCCCATCTGGTGGTCATGTAATACTGTTTGCCCAAACAGACCCTGCATCCAAACATAAAAACAGAAGCAGGAAGAGGAAGAGAAAGAGGAAGAGAGAAGAAGCAGAGACCAATTCTTATAGCAGCATTGGAATGAACTGAATTCAATTCTACCTTGACACAATTCGAAGGCTTCTCTAGCAACATCAAAGAAGCTGTGTGGTCAACGGCTTTGGTCTCAGGTCTACTGCTTTGATATACCTGGTATATCACTGATTTGCAACAGCATTCACTACTTTACCATCAGTGGACTGGTAAAGAGAGCAGGCTGCCTGTGTTTGAACCCCAATTTGGCCACCGGAAGACCTTCAGCAAGGTATTTAATTTCTCTTATCCCAGTTTCATCATCTGAAGAATGAGGTTAATAATAGCATCTAATTTAGAGGGTATGTTTGAGAATCAACCTAACTCATATATATATATATATATGTGTGTGTGTGTGTGTGTGTGTGTGTGTGTGTATGTGTGTGTATGTATATGTATATATATACACATACATATGGTGTTGGGGGAGGTAAAGCCTAAAGGGAGGTTTTCAAAAGGCCTTTCATGTGCTAAAGAGGACTCATAAGATACTGGAGGACTAGCTATTATCAAGCTAAGGTTGTTTTTCCCTCTAGTAAGGCATTAGCATGAAGACAGTAGGAGGAATGTTATACTCTGTATAACATGGGTTATATCTGTGTAACAATGGGTTGCAGGTTATAAGAAAATTTAACTTTATTTACCATTTCCTTCTTGCCTTTGTTCCTCACTTCACTATGGAGGGGAGGGTGATATTAGGGCTCCAGGAAACTGAGTTTATGCGTTTCCGGAGGTTAGGCTATTGAAGATTGCCTTTTCCTGTAATTTACTAAGACATTTGTAAACTGATGGAGACTCATGTCCTGCATGACTGTGATCTCTATCAGTTAACCATTGATTTGTCCCTTTCCTTTGTTCTTGGGCAGCCAGGGGTACCTGATGAATGTGACACATATTCCACCTGGGAGTGTGTTTTGTGGGGTGTTAGCTCTTGTTTTTGCCTCAGCTTGCCTTTGCCTCCCTCATCATAACCACAGAGGAAAACATTTCCTATTCAGATAACCAACGGGACATTCCCTGCTTTCCAAAACTAATGAAGTTTGGGGGTGATAGGTGGTTTGTGGGGTCTGGAGCCAACGGCCAAGAAAGAATTCTTGAAGGTGTCTTTGGTTCAAAAAGGTGATTTTATTAAATACAGGGACAGGACCCATGGGCAGGAATAGCTGCCCTGGGGCTGTGGGGGGTGTGTGTGACAATTTTATTGAGTCCAGGAGATAAAGCCAAGAGGGTTTTCAAAGAGACTTTCAAAAAGTAAAGACTTACTGGAGGCCTAGCTATTTTCAAGTTAAGTTTGTTTTTCCCTCCAGCAAGGCATTAATATTAAGACAGGAAAGGATTCCTGGACTTTAGGCTATGATGGGATTGCCTTTTTCTGGTAAACTGGTGGAGTCTCTTATCAGTTTATCCATTTGTTTTTGTTTTTTTTTTTTCCCCTTTCCTGTTTTTGGGTAACCTGGAGTGTCCAAGGAATACATGTCTCACAGGAGTGGAGGCGCGGGTTGTTGTTAGCCTTCACCTGGCCCTCAGCTTTCCCCACGCTCCCTCATCAATAATAACATAATCCAAAGAAAAATAATAGGAAAGTATATTAAATACTGTTTTAATAGGAATAATTGCTCATGTGGTAGAGCCCCTACTTAAGGAATGTGGTGAAAACCTTAAGACAAGTGAGGGCAACCTGGCTATGTGCATGTACATGACATTCTCCATGACACTGGAACATAGACCACCCAATCAGACTGTATGTCTGCATGTTAGCATGTATAAGAGACAAAGAAGTAGAAATTGTATAAAAGGCTATACCCCGCTACATTCAGGGCTGTTTTTCAGTTAAGAACCCACTGAGCTCATGCCAGCACGAATAAAGTTCCTTCCTAGAAAGAAAAGCCTCAGTGTCATGACTCTCTGTGAGAACCTTGGTCCTATTACACTACAGGGGGGCTGGCCTGGGAGGCGGAGACAGTGTTTCACTTCCCTCGTTGCAGGGGTTCGAACCTCAGGGCACCAGGAGAGGTGACCTCGCCTGGCACCAGCGGACCACTTGATCTGTAGGAGGCTAGCCCCCTCCTACCACCCCAGGTTGAGGGCCCCAGATGCACAGAGGAACCCAGTGAGGCCCAGGAACTAGCTCCAGGAGTGCCGCTAGTCAGACTGGTAAGAACCTGGTTCATTTGGGTAGACCCACCCCTATGAGGCAGAAGGGAGCCTGATCACCTCTCAGAATTGCCCGAGTAGTTCCATAAGGAATAAGGAATGAAACTGCAACTCTAAGGCACTGGGCACTAGGCTGCGGGCTGGAATTGCTGTGTGACTGTGTGTGAATGAGACTGATGGCAAAAAGGTTCCGACCTGGCCAAAGGCCAAATCGACTGTTGAGTCCCAATCCATGGTTCCATGGTGACCTCAAATGGCTTAAGGCAGCATCAGAATTCCTCGGGAGTCTTATCCGGGTCAGGGAGTGATACTGAACCCGGCAATGCTGAGAGGCACCCGAAACATCTCCAAGAGGAGAGCGGCCAGAAACAGACAAAGCAAATGTACATCCTCTCCCAGTTAGCACCTCCCTAACCCCTTTTTTCCTCTCTTGTGTATGAAAGTTTTCTGTTAGGGGGAGGAAATGGGTGGAAAGCAGAGTAAACCAACTCCCCTAGAATGTACGTTGAGGAGTTTCAAAAAGGGATATTCAGGAGACTATAGTGTGAAATTAACTCCTGGGAAGCCCGGGACATTCTGTGAAATTAATTGGCCATTGTTCAGGGTGGGCTGGCCCTCTGAAGGCTCACTTGATAATGAACTAGTTGGCTGAGTGTTCGGGGTCATTGTGAGGGACCCAGGCCACCCTCACCAATTTCCTTATCATAGATTGTTAGTAAGACCTGGCCCTAACCCATCCACCTTGGCTAAGATTAGTCTGTATTGAAGAGAATTGTAAAGTTCTGAAGGCTCGTGTCATGGCTTCCTCCAAATGCCAGCCAAAAACTGAAAAACCCATACTGTCGGGAGAGCCTGAGGAAACCCCACCTCCATATGCCCCACTGCCACCTGCGCCTCCAGCTGCCCTGGCTGCTGAAACCCCACTAGAGCCTGCCCCTAGTCCTGAAGCCTCACCACCCCTAGCACCACTGGCCTCTCTGGATGTGACCAGCTCACCCAGACCACTGGTCCTAACCCCATACGGCCTTCCCAGTAGGTGACTAGAAGTTAAGACCAGCAGAGACAGTTTCTCCCTGGAGCAACACTGGGGAGCCCTACAGATGACACTGAGGGAAGCTAGGGTACCTGTCTATTATGATCAGGAAGTCCGGATGGGAGGAGGCCAGTGTGTTTTGTGTACCAACCATTCACCACTACAGATCTCCTAAACTGGAAGCACCATACTCCCTCCTACATGGAGAAGCCCCAGGCTATGGTTGAACTAACACAGTCCATAATTCAAAACCATAAACCTACCTGGACGGACTGATGCCAACTCCTCCTGTGTTGGGAGCCATTTCTGAACTCACTAAGTTGAGAATACTCCTTGTGAAGTTAAAGCAGGTTTTGCACAGCCTCCCACTGTCAGATGGTGACCGATGTCTACCCCCCCACTCAATTATTTTTTGAGCGCCGACCCCCCAAGGCACCTTGCTGATTGGTATCAGGAGTGACTTGTCCCCTTATCCTAAAATATGCTGATTGCACCTTATGAAGGAACTTATTGTAGGAACTTCTTTTGTATTTATGGGAGCAAACATCGCATTTCCTGAGAATCCTGTTTTTCTTATACTTCCCCTTAAGCAAACAGGCTATTGACCCCTCCTCACAAAGAACTAACTTTTGCCTTTGCTATGCTAAAAACATTGTCTTGTATTTAAATACTAAAGATACGTTCCTTCCCCATATGATAAGCATCTAAGTCACCTACATCAATCACTATTGATAAAGATTATGCATGAGTCTTCTACCAATCTATGTTCTGGGAAATTTTTACATACCAAAGAATTTGTCATCAAAAATCATTGTCTAAGGCAAATGCCACTTCTGTTTGTACCCCATACAAAATAAATAAAGCTGACTCTCCCGTCAGACCAGAGATGCCTGCCTGCAGATCAGAAAGAAACTCATGGCTCTCTCATCCCTCCCCCTTTCGCCGACACCATCCATCCTTCAGGGAGCCCTGGACCTGCTGGAGCTGGACTCCGGCACTCCTGACCCTCTTCGACATGGAGGAACAGTACCAAATTACCCAGGCAGCCCTAAAATGTGCTGGAAGCCATTTCTGCACTCACAAAGTTGAGAAGATCTTGTGAGGTAAGGCGGGTTTGCAAGGCCTCCCACCGTCAGATGGCAACCAATGTCTATCCCCCACTCAATTATTTTTGCTTGAGCACTGACCCCCTTGCAAGGCACCTTGCTGACTGGTATCAGGAATGACTTGTCCTCTTATGCTAAAAATATACTAATTGTACCTTGTGAAGGAACTTATTATAGGAATTTCTTCTTTTGTGATTATAGGAGCAAATATTACACTTCCTGAGAATCCTGTTTTTCTTATACTTCCCCTTAAGCAAACAGGCTATTGACCCCTGCTCACAAAGAACTAACTCTTGCCTTTGCTATGCTAAAAATATTGCCTTGTATTTGAATGCTAAAGATACCTTCCTTCCCCATGGGATAAGTATCTAGTCACCTACATCAATCACTATTGATAAAGATTATGCATGAGACTTCTACTAATCTATGTCCTGGGAAATTTTTATATACCAAAGAATTTGTCATTAGAAATCATTGTCTAAGGCAAATGCCACTTCTGTTTTGTACCCCATACATTTTTTCCATAAATAAAGCTGACCCTCTGGTCAGTTCAGAGATGCCTGCCTGGTGATCTGAAAGAAACTGAGGCTCTCTCACTCTCTTTCACCGACACCATCCATCCTTCAAGGAGTCCTGGACCTGCTGGAGCTGGATTCCAGCAAAAATGGTTAGAGGAGAATATCCCATCTGGGACACTAGACACCCAGGCTTATGCTCAGGCTCACTTCCCTGGAGAGGACCCCAAATGGGACCCAAATGAATCAATTGTAGATGCAGGGCTCACGAGGACTGAATGGTATCAAGAAGCCCATCTAAATGACATGAAGGAAGGGAGAAAAAAGGCCATAAATATAGTAAAATGTCAGAAGTGCTCCAGGGATCCAAGGAGAGCCAGAGCCAGTTCTATGAGAGACTATGTGAGGCATTTTGTCTCTACACTGGTTTAGACGCAGAGGAGCCAGTTAACCAGTGGATGGTCAACGTGGCTTTCAGAATGCTCCTAGAATGGTGCCCCGTGGGGACAGGGTCGGGACAAAAAGGGGAATGGTGTGGAGAAGGGTCTCCCCCAGGACCATAGTTAGGATGGAACCAGT
The DNA here is from genome assembly GCA_028646485.1 of Cryptoprocta ferox. NCBI lineage: Eukaryota > Metazoa > Chordata > Mammalia > Carnivora > Eupleridae > Cryptoprocta > Cryptoprocta ferox. Next base: position 57,509,565 of record CM053571.1, read on the forward strand.
GTGTTCAGTGTTGTCAGAAGGGCCACAGGAAAAATGAGTGCCCCCTACAGCCAGATAATTCTCAGCAGAGCCCCAAGCATAAAGAAAGAGGCCATGTGGTCCAGGGCCAGCACCAACCAGCATCACGACCTCATCAGGCTCCTGAAGATTATATTGTGTGGCTAACCACCATGGAGAACTACGAGGAGGATCAGGAGAGACCGGGCTGTATTTTGTTAGGCCACCAAGAGCCTGTGATCTGAATAAATGTGCGGGGCCAACCCATCAACTTTAGATACTGGGGCAGAACACTCAGTGGTGACCCAAACTGTGGACCCCCTCACACAGAGACAAGCCACACTTGTGGGGCCATGGGGAAGCAAACATGCTGTCCCTTCCTGCTACCTCAGCATTGCAACTTAGGCGACCATGAAGTCATCCATGAATTCCTGTACCTCCCCGACTGCCTTGTGGCTTTAATGGCCCATGACCTATTGGGAAAACTGTAGACCCAGATAACTTTCAGCTCTCAGCGACAAGCTGCCCTGGTCCTATGGAAACAAAAGCAAAGATTATGACTCTCACAATTCCCCAAGGAGAAGAGTGGGATCTTTACAGTCTCAGAAGAAGCCACAACAGGGACCTGAACTGCCCTTGAAAGTACCAGGGGTGTGGGCTGAGGACTAGATTTCTCATCATGTGACCCATGTATTCACATAACCAGGTCAGGCCAGGGAGTCACTTGGACTTAATAGACAATACTCACTTCTCATGCAAACACAATAAGGCCACCTATTCTATCTGCCAACAGGAGAGTCAATACATTTGTTTTGACCCAAATTACTCCCAAATTGAGGAATGGTTGGAGGTCCAACACTTACAGGAAGGGGTGGTAATTAATCAGCCAAACCCAGATTACTAACTCCACCTGCCAGTATTGGTACTTCCTGATGTGTGTGCATCTATTAACAAAAATCCTTTTTGGGTTCGAAATTGTGAAGGTCTATCATGGGAATGAGAATACAGGCTCAAAGACAAGTATATGTGTGAACAGGCCTCACCCCAATTTATATGTTATGGTAGCCACTGGGCTTACTGCCCCTATTGGAGCTGTGTCTTCTGGGCCACTTTGAAAGGTGAAGATAAGGCAGTATTCCTCCAAAAGGGGGCTGTATCCTCTAGCTGTAAATTGGGAGCCTGTAACCCAATTAATTTCACTATCTTCAATCCAGGAGACCCAAAATGGGAAAATGGCCTCAGTATTGGTATATAGGGAAAATGGCTTCAGGCGCTGATCCAGGAACCATGTTGTACTTCACGAGGGTTGCTATCTCACTCCAAGCCTCAATTATGAAGTCTTTCATTCTTTTTTGAGGAAATAGAAAGTAGCCCTCCCCCCATCTCCACCACAACAAGAAACCTGTTCCTTGCCTAAACAGAAACGCAAAATAGGGGGCTCAAGCATCAAATAATGTGTTAGAGCCCCTTCTTAAGGGGCTATGCTACACCCTGCTGGGTTGGAGCTCAGTTTTTTGGGTGCGAACCCACTGAGCCTATGCCAGAACGAATAAAGTTGCTTCCTGGAAAGAAAATCCTCAGTGTCACCACTTTCTATGTGAATCTCAGTCCCGTGACACTATAGCAAAATGAAGAACTTTATACATTATTTTTCCAATGAGTTTCCATTTCAGAAACTGAATAGTGAAATAGATCCTTAACATTCAAACTGCTGCCTATCAACCCACCTTCCAGCTTGGTGGGTAACTTGTTCTAGAATGGGCAGCATGTGCCAGTGCTCCTCCCACTGAATGAATACCTTCTAGGACTAGGCGCCTACTGTGCCCTCCAAATGTTGTCCTACTACCTTAATTTTTATTATTTTTTAAATGTTTATTTATTTTTGAGAGAGAGAGAGCAGTGGAGAGGGGGGAGCAGAAGGGGGGAGACAGAAGATTCCAAGCAGGCTTCATGCAGTAAGCACAGAACCCAATGGGGAGCTCGAACTCACTAACCTTGAGATCATGATCTGAGCCAAAACCAAGAGTAGGCCACTTAACCAACTGAGCCACCCAGGATCCTCTTTATTATTTTAATTCCACGAGACCATGAGTCTTTCATGAAAAAAAACTCTTATTTGGAAATTCTTCACATGATATAAGTAAGGATGAATTAAAAGCAGAATGTCAACTTTTTAACCTCAAAACTTCACAAATGAATGTTTAAGCCTTGCTTCAAGTATTTATCAGGCACATCTACCTTCACACACCAACCGGGATTGTTTGTCTTTTTCTGCCACCAATCAAGCCTTAATAAAGAATGCACAGGAGAATACAACAAGAGAATGAGAGAGAAACACTTTGTGGAGTATTAGGAAAAGGTATTTTGTTCTCACTAATCAAACTTCAAACCAATGGGCCTTACAAGAATAATTTAAGATGCTACCTTATAGTCTGTCAAATTTAAAATTTTAAACAAGCTTGTTGAAATTATTACCATGGACAGAAAAGTATTTTCAACTGTTGAAGAAGGATTTTGGAAACTTTCCCAAACATAATCTTATGTACAAAGTTCTTTCTAGAAAATATGCCACTGAATTATATTTTACCAGTGCAAGCCAATGTTCTGCTTCAGTCAGTATCTTGTGCATCAAACACTTGGGCACAAGGTGGATCCATGTTAAACTCCTCTTGCTCTCCTTTGCTTGTTTTCAGAGAGATTTCTGGGTCTCATGCAGCTACGGTGAGGATGACTGAAGAAATATTTAATAAACTGTAAAAGCAATAAGGAAGCTCATGCGATTGTAAACATCATGTGTTGTTCATGTCCTTCAGTTGTTTGCTCAGAAAGTAATTAAGGCACAGTGTAATTTATAAAATTACTGGCTGAAAACAGGATGAAAATAAACCAGTTTCATGATTTCCTCTGCCTGTCATAGGAGATACTATAAAAGTCCATTCTCATATAATTGTGTTCAAACAAAATGGAATAAGAGCTATTACTTATTTTTAAGAAGACAAAGATTAGGGATGACTGGATGGCTCAGTCGGTTGAGCATCTGACTTTGGCTTAGGTCATGATCTCATGGTTCATGGGTTCGAGCCCCACTTGGGCCTTGTGCTAACAAAACAGAGACTGCTTTGGATTCTCTGTCCCCTTTTTTTTAGTCCCTCCACCACTTGTGCTTGCTCTCTCTCTCTCAAAAATAAATAAGCATTTAAAAATTTTTTAAATAAAATAAAAAGACAAGGACTAACTCAAAAGAGGTGTGAATGGTAAGGGGCAGAGGAAGAGTACATGATGAATCCAGTATTGGATAAGTGTATTTTGAAATGCCTTACAAATGTAGAGGGGGACAAAAACATGGTAAACATACAAACAAATTTATGTAAGCTCATGAACTCCATTCACTGATTGTGGATCTGTCTTGTGAGCAGCACATAATGTAACTGCTTCCTCTTCCACAGGAAAGTCTAGCAAATAACAGCAGACACAAAGTTTACCCAGAAGTGTCTAGGTAATAGACAGCATAGATAGTATCCCTAGCAGATAAGAGAAATAGACTAAATCCTGACAGGATAGTACTCACACGGTAGATTGGCATCACCTCTAACACCAGATTGGGTTGGGAGATAGAGCTGTCATCTCAATAAAGAGAGCTGGTCCTGGAGCAAGAAATGTTAGAGCCCTGGAGAAGTCTATTTCACCCTTGGATCCCCAGAGCACAGAGCAGAGTTCATGATAGTTTCATAAAGAACTACAGGTGGAAAAGCAAGGAAGAAATTAAAGGTGTTTAGAAATTAAGGAAGGAAGGAAGGGGGAAAAAAAGACTTTCAGCCTTTGCTGAGAAAAACAAATCCCCAGGTGATAATAATTCATACCAAAACCTCAAGGAGAAAGAATTAAAAATTAACTGAAACTTGCAAATAAGACAAAAAGATTACTCCACACCCTTTCAAAAGCGTATTAGGTCATTGTCTAACAGGCCCACCTAAGGATCATCTGATTCTCTAGGGAATAGAGCACTGTCTGGCTTACTATTTATTATTGAGTAGGGCCCAGACTCTGTAAAGTTACATATTACTTTGGAGAAGATTGGTAACTGGTCCATGATTTTCTGTCCCAACGAAAAGATAAACCCCAATGGTGAGGCATGTAGGACATTAACCAGTTTTGTATCTAATTTTGCAATCTGGCTCTACTATTTTTTCATTAATTTAATGAATACACTAGTCTCTCCTATCTTGCTGGCTCACACATTAATAAATTAAGTATATCTTTTATATATTTTCATACTACGTTGTATGAGAGTCAAGTGTATTTCTTCCCCCCCACCTCAAGTTTTTGAAAAGTGAAGTTTGATGGAAGTGAAGAAGGAAAGAAGAGAAAAGGGGATTTTCTTCTTGGATTACCCCCAATAGAGAATAACCCCAGAACTTTCCTTCCCCTTTATTATCTTTCCTCTCCTAGCTGTCCTTCCTCCCTCTGCAGGCTCTTTCTAGTAAATCTACCAAACTGAAGGATAATACAAAAGGTACTTTCTGCCCTCACACTACAGAGCTCTCTAATCCTTGGATTTTCCCAATGATCACAAACCTGGCCCCAGTCACCAAGGCACACTCTACTTTGGAGCATATTTGAAAGGGACACAGGCCCTGCGATGAAACCAGAAAAGCAACCTTAGCCTGAAGACAGGCCCTAGAGAGAAACATCAAGGACTCAGTCCAAAGCCAGATGCCTCACCCCTCAAACTACACCACTCACAAGGTGGAAGTCTCTGCAGCAGTCATGAGCTGCGATGGGGAAGGACACACAACTGAGTCAACAAACAAAAGTTAACAAGGCACAGACTGATGAGGGCTGAAGAGAAGTCCCAGGGTAATGGGAGACCCAGTACGATTTGATCTTTGGACCAAAGGTAAGACCTTGTCCTGTTCTGCTTCAAGGGGCCACGAGGGACACACAGAGGGCACAGTGACTCTCCAGCATTAAAAATCTGAATGTGTGACCAAGCGCCATATACAGACACAGAAAGTTTCTACTCTTTGCAATACAAGTGACTCCTGTCCTACACTATTAACATTCAATAACAACTTCAATATTGCCTCTTCAGGGAAGTCTCTGATGGCTTCCAAACTAAAATACCCCTCAACTTGCAGTCAGATAACTTGATTCTATTCCCATTGTAATATTTATCACTACCTGACATTCTCTTGACTCTTTGTTTCTTTGCTCTTTGTTAGTCTGCTTTTCTGCCTCGCCTCTCAAGCAAAATGATCTAAGGGAACAAAAGGTTACTTTGTTCAACAATATTCCATAGGACTTCCAAGCGTGCCAAGCACTTAGTAAGCTCTTGAGAGATGTGAGTTAAGAAGGCATCAGTGAATGCAAGAGAAATTCATAGAATAAGCATAAATCAAACAGAGAGGGCTTTTCCTAACATATCAGGGAGGGATATACTCTGAAAAGTAAGGACAACCGCTGTGGATGACATCTTGAAAGCAGAACCTAAGGCTATATTGGTGAGTTATAATATAAAATACACAAGGAAGAGATAGGGAGGTAGGAGTCCCATAAACCAAATTAACCAAGATAGAATTACAATGGTGTTTAGCTACAAAGATACTTTGTCTCCAATCTCCTTAATCAAAGATATCTGGATATACACAGAGTTACACAAAAAGCAACAGATGTACAGGGGAAAACATGAGTTCTGCACAAGTGAAGCCTAGTCTTTACGTGGCTATACCTCAACACCTCAAAAGTACTTCCTGTAATGAAAATCCAGGGAAGTTCTTTCCAGAACCTCTGTGTGCCCTTATCCATTATTTTGCTGTCAGGAAAGATCTCTACTAAGCACAAATTCTCACCACCATTAGCTTTTATTAATTAATGAAAGTTACTTCCACATCTTCCCCTATTTCTCTTTCATTTCCCAATCTAGGCTCATCCCACTCACTGCTTTCTATCAGTGCCTACCACTGCCCCATGGTCCTCCCTCCAAGTTTGAAAGGCTGCTCTGTGCTGCACAGCCCAGGGCAAGCCACAGAATGCTCTCTTGTGAAGCTAAACATTCAGAGTGACAGTGCCCAAATTTATCACTTTTATTTTCTTTTTCTAGGAATACTTCATTGTTACTCCTGTCTTTATTTCTTTTTCCATTCCTTCCATTATCTGAAGCTCTTCCTGGTTCTGTCTACATTTCTTTCCCATCCAAATGTCTTTGTCGTATTTCATTAATCTGTAGCTCCCATCATCCTTTCACCCCATCCAAACGTCACTACCAAATTGCCTTTTTTTACTTAAATGTTGCTGGCTGTGCAACATTGTAGGCATCCAAAATGCCCTTCCTGGAACTCGGAAAACAATAACAATTTGAGAGTGCCCTGCCTGACATCCTAGGGAAACCCCTTTCTGAATACTGTGTCAGGTACACCCTAGAACACTTAAAGGAGCCTCCTTTTTCCTCCTCCTCCCCTCCCTCAACCTTCACACTTACTTCTTCAATCTTTGATCATCTCACTACCCTCCTGGACATCTGACAACACACATTTTACTACAGTTTCCTTCCTGATACCATAGGGCAATATCATTCTGAATACGGTGCCAAGCTGATCTTCAAAAACCGTCAAGCCTCCTTCTTCCTGCTCACCTCGCTCTACCCCAACATTTACATTCTCAGGTTTGGATCATCACACCTGCCGGATGTTGACTTTGTACACTGGCAACTATTTGTTCAAAAACCTGCGCAAGATCTTGGACGTTGAGATAAATTGTATCTGTCCCTATTGTTCATCTATTTGGCACCATTGTCAAAAAAATGGAAAGCAGGAAGGAAGAAAGGAAGGAAGGAAGGAAGGAAGGAAGGAAGGAAGGAAGGGGAAAAAAAGCCTTTCAGCCTTTGCTGAGAAAAACAAATCCCCAGGTGATAATAATTCATACCAAAACCTCAAGAACACCGCCTTTAACAGCAGGAATCCTGTACTGCATCAAGGCTTAAGTCGAGAATAATTTCTGTGCTTGTATAGACAACAGACAGACTTTGGAAACCCACATGAATTGGATCATAAGAGTTCATCATTTATTTACCTTGTGTAGGACATAATGTCCCCTATGTAGCACTCTGGTGGGGAATGTATAACCTGAATCATATTATAATGGACAACTTTTAAAACCCCAAATGAGAAAATTTTTTGTTTTGAAAAATGGGAAGGCAATTATTCTTCACATTTTAAAGTCATAAAAGACTTATTTTAAACCAGAAACACTGTTCCAAAAGAAAGGAGACTAAGACAGCAAGTAATTAGATGAAATATGTAATCTTAGACTGGATCATATACTAGAAGAATACAATTACATAAGGGACCTTATTGTATTGAGTAGTGATATTGGGTACATTTTTTAGAAAAGATAAAGTATTATATCCATGTTAAATTTATTAAGATTAAAAACTCTCCTCTGGTTATGTGAGGAAAATTGTAGTAGAATCTATTCTAAGGTAATTAATGGTAAGGAAATATACCTAAGGAACTTTTGGGTCTGACAAAGGAGATTAACCATCTCCACTCTGTTAACTGCCTTGAGGCCACCATACTGTGAAGTCCCTAGCTGTAACAAAAGTGTGACAAAAGTGTATATATATAGACATTCTGGTCTACAGACCCCGCTAAACTCCACCCTAATGGCATTCAAGACTGAGCACAAAAACATGTTTGAAAGAGCTTCCAAATGATTTCAGCCTCCAGCCACTCAGTGTCCCCAGTGTGGCTCCAGACGGAGTCAAGAAGAGACAAGACTCCTTTGGTGCCTTAGCCAAACTCCTCATCGACAGATTCTCTAAGCACACAAAAGTGGTTATTGTACATTATCTTAGAATTTTGCAGTGGTTTGTTATGCAGAATAAATGACCAAAATGGATTTTGCTCATTCTTTCTCAGTTGGTTAGTGCAAGCTGAACTGCCCATTCCTCACTACAAATTTCTCCTTCCAAACACATTACTGTGACTAGCCTTGGTCACCGATAAACAATCATCTGCAAACAGATGCTATCTGTGCAGGAAAGCAAACAAACGACATGGCTGCATGGGTCTTTCCTGGTGCACAAGTCATATCTCAAACAGATTGATGAGGGCACAATGACTTCATCCCAGTGACAGAGGATGCATACTACCATGTGAACTTCTTCAACTGAACTTTAGCACTTACCTTCTATGGGTCTCAGTTTCCTCCTGAGTTAAACATGAGAATAATAATGTGAAAACAGCTTTCCTCTCAACTTATTGTCATGAGGCTCAAAGAATTAGAGTGCTTTCTCACGGAAAATCAAATATATGATAAAGATTACAAGTCACCACTCCCCAAACTGAACTTTAAATTCATTTTTATACTACAGTCAAACTAAAAATAAATATAGCTATATTTCAAGGAAAGTACATTGTTCAACCTTTGCTCCCATTGACTATCATCAGTGTGATCAGGGTGCAGACCCTTCATAAGGGTCCCTTCTGATCTTGGCACATGCAGGAGGAAAAGAGGAATGAACACAGGACTATTAGTAAGAAACCTTGGCTCTTGACTCGCCATGTCTTTCACCTGCTGCCCGTCTCTGGACAAGGCTCTTTCCATCTCTCAGTCTCATCCACTTCCTCTTACATCTGTAGCAGCACAGTGCTGCCCCAAACCATATCCCCCTTTCCTGCTATCGTTTTTCTCCGCAGACCTTGTACTATTTAACATCTTTTGCTTACTTATATAATTTATTGCCTCTTTCTTCTTCATACAATGTAAGCTCTATGTGGGAACGCATTTTTGTCTATTTCCTATCATCAAGAAGAGAAAGGCCCCTGATAGATGACGCCCTCTACTTGTTAAAGAAACAAATGATGAGAATATCAGATTAGAAGATCTCACATCTAACTGGTCTTAACTGTTTCCATCTTTGACTTAGTCATGAGATAATTTCACCATTTGGTCTCATCGCCCCAAGTGGACTGGAAAAAATACTTCCACCACCTTGAGAGCTTAACAAGAGCAACAAAGATTCAGTCTAGATGGAAAGACATTCTGATGCACAAAAATAAATTCTAAGTTAGTTCTGACACCAGAAATGGCTCCTAATTTTTCCATTTATATACAATTTATCTTCCAATATATACTAAACTTGCTAGAAGACAGAGAACTCTTCTTTACCTGTTTACCCAAAAGAAGAAGGTAGGCAATTTGAAAATAGGGCTTTAGTGACTCTCCGAAGGAACAATGTGAAGGAATCCTGGGACTCATTCCCTCTCCTTGAGGATCCTAGCATTTCAAAAGAAGAAAGAATATGCTCTGCCTAACAGAAGGTGATCCTGCCCAGAGGCAGAGATGGATCAGATGATTTTTCCAGGTCCCCTGTTGCCCAAAGTGCCTTAATATTAGACTGGAAGGTTTCAGTCTGGCCAGTGGGCATTAGGAGGATTCAGCTAAAAAGAACCGACCTGATCAGTATTGAGTCGTTACTTACACATTGAAGCCACATTGTTACCTGTGAAAGATGGGGGATAGTTTTTCTTCCCTGCTGAATGGGAGGAGGAAATGAGCTATGGTTTTAGCAGAATGAAGTTGAGACTAAACCTTCAGTAACAACCATGAAACAACATGGCTATGATGACTGAACAAGATGCTGTATAAATTTCTGCTCTGGAATCATTGTAAAGTAAAACAAACAGGAATTCTCCATCAAATTCAAAGGCCTGTGAGTTCAGAACAATTTCAGGGATTTATGGCAATTAAGAAATGTTCATGAGGTGGCACACATGTGTCACCAGGGAGAAGGACTGGGACTAGAAAGGGGTGATTAATCCAAGACAACCAATTTTCCAGGTATTATCCAAGGAAAAAAACTATTTAAAACCTTTTGCTCCCCTAGTGTGGCTATTACCCCTGCTGAGTGCCCATTAAGGAAACAAAACAAGACAGGGAGTTGAAATGATGATGTGTCTCAATTTCAATGGGGACAGCATCAAGAAAAGGTGTCTTCTGTTGAGACATGAACTGTGTGTTTGTAGGTTTGGTGAAGAAGGAACACGGAGGCACCAGGAAATAGAAAGGTCAACTAGGTCCTATTAGACCCTGGGCTTGGGGACCCAGGGTCAAGCCTACATTCATACTCAGCCAGAAGATATAAATGATCATTAATTTTATTGCTAACTTTTACCACTATTGCACATAATGATAATTATTATTACTGATACAAAAACATCTTTAAGACAAATGCTCCTATCACTTTCCAGTCACTATTCTGCATGCTAGTTAGTAATTTTATAAATACCTGAAGGACACACAACATTAGACTAAGGAGAATGCTTTTAATTGGATATGTAGAAGGAAAATATCTCAAACTGTCTACAATATTAATGGAAATAATTGACTCGTGGGCCTGAGAAGTTTAGAGAGACAGCTGTCTTCACATGAGGCTAGAGATTATAGCTCAAATGGTAGGGCCAAAAGACTTTATTCTTCCCAATACTTGCCTCTGGTTCTTGGAAGATTGGTTCCATTTTCAGTGAGTTTCGCCTTTCATCCTCCTAGAAATGGGAGGCTCAATGCTGGGCTCAAATCTTCCCCCAGCAGGTATAATATGAAGTGTGAATCTCTTCCCTTATTTCAATACAAAACTTTAAGCTTCAGTCTGACTGGATCATCCTAAGTCACTTGCCTCTCACTCATCCCTCCACTCCTAAACAATCAACTGTGACTCAAGATTGGAGATTCACTCACTGGTTTGCTTAGATGTCAGCCACAGATTCCACCCTAAAGACCTGAGTAGATTCAGCTTCCCCAGAAGCATAAGGAACTACCTAAGAGACACATGAATATTCATATGTAAAGCAGGGTAGGATCACACAGGAAAAAGGAAATTCATTCTATACAGCTAAACTACCAACTATTGGCAGAACACATTTCATGTATTTCACAATAGGTTCCTAACATTTGGGCAATAACATTCTCCTGAAGAAACTGTCAGATAGGTCTCATTGGCTGCATATTTGTCAAAAAGAGAAAAATGAAATCAGAAGTACTTTGTGATATGTCTGAAAACTGACAGGAGGGGTCAAGGGCTCCCACCTTCAACAGGCCAAACCTATAAGTGGTTCACAGAAGTGACCATCCAAAATGAAATTTCCAGTAGATGTGTCCAGTGATATTTTTTCCTGTAGTTTTATTCAGGTATAAATAATATAACACCGTATAGTCTTATGGGGTAAAACATAATGGGTTGATACATGTACATACTGCAAAATGATTACCACAATATGTCTAGTTAATACCCATCATATCACAGTTACAATTTTTTTTCTTATAATGAGAACTTTTAAGCCCTACTTGTTTGGCAACTTTCAGATACATATACAGTATGGTGAACTAGAGTCACCATGTTGAACATTATTCTCAGGAACGCCTTTATCTTATAGCTGGATATTAGTGCCTTTCAACAACCTTCACCCATTTTGTTCTTGCGTCTGGCAACCACCAATCTGTTCTCTGTATCTGTGAGTTTGGTGTTTCATTTTATCATTCAACTTACAAATGAGATCATATAGTATTTACTTTTCTCTCTCTGACTCATTTCATTTAGTGGAATGCTATTGAGGTCCACACATATTGTCACAAATAACAGGATTTCCTTCTCTTTTATAGCTGAATAATATACCATTTGTGTATATATCCCATTTCTTTATCCATTCATCCACCAATGGACACTTATTAGGTTGTATCCATGTCTTGTCTATTCTACATAAACCTCCAGTGAACATGTGAGCACAAATACCTTTTCAAGAGAGTGATTTTTTTCCTTCCGAAAAATACTTAGAAATGGATTTGCTGAATAATATGATAGTTCTATTTTCAGTATTTCGAGAAGACTTCATACTGTTTTACATAGCTGGTTCACCAATTTACATTCCACCCTTACTGCATAAGGGTTCTCCTTTTTTTCCAAAAATTCAGTAAACACGTCTTGTCTTTTGATAATCTTTATCATAGGTGTTCATATCTGGTCATAAGCCTTAAAAGTTTTGCATATCTCTTCTTCCAAGATTTATTTTGCACATATGTAAATTATAAAATAACTTTGTCATGTTCCACAAAAATACTCGATAAGATTTTTTATAAGTCATTTTGAAAGCATATATGTTTTGAAAATAATTGACTTCTTTAGATTATTGAGTCCTCAATCCAAAACATGAACTATTTCTCAGATGTGAGGTTTTCTTTAATTTATTTCAAAGGTATTTTCTGTTTCTTAATGAAAATCTTTGAAAAAAATGTTATTAATTTCTAGCCATTTCATCCATTTGACCCTATAATTATTTTATTTTAAATTTCATTTTTAAGGATGTCTGTGTGGCTCAGTCAACTAAGCGAAGCATCTGGACTTCAGCAAAGGTCACAGTCTCACAGTTTGAGATTTTGTGCCTCATATCGGTCTCTCTACTGTCAGCACACAGCTCGCTTTGGATCCTCTGTCTTCCTTTCTCTCTGCCCCTCCCCAGGTCATTTTCTCTCTCAAAAATAAACATAAAAAAAATTGGGGGCCACCTGTGTGGTTCAGTCAGCTAAGTGTCTGACTTCAACTCAGGTCATGTTCTCGGGATTCGTGAGTTCAAACCCCAAATCGGGCTTGCTGCTGTCAGAGCTGAGCCCACTACCAATCTTCTATCCCTCTCTTTCTACCATTCCCCCACTTGAACTCTTTCAAAAATAAGTAATGCATTAAAAATTTTTGTATCCTCTTTTAATAAAACATAAAGAAATTAAAATTATTTTTTATGCTTCATCTGGTAAAACCAAAAAAGGAAGAAAGAAAAATGCTTTTGTATATTGACTTCATACCCAGTTATATTGCTATGTTTTATTAGGATTCCCAATTAATTGTCTTCCATTATCTATACATCCAATAATGTACCTTACAAATGGTAGTAACATTATTTCCTCCCTTCCAAACCTTACGCACCTTTCCTGTTTCCTGCTTTATTAAACTGACTTAGACATTCAGGACAATGTTGAATAAGACTGGTGACAATGGACAACATTCACCATACTCAATCTCAGGTACAAAGGGAAATATTGTTCCAAAGCTAGCAAAGCTCTTATCACAGCGACTCAAATGATCTTACATCTAAACACTTAGGACTCTGAAATCAATCATATTATTTCTCTATTATCACTCTAATAACTAGTGATTATTGCTGCATCACTAAATACCACAAATTTGTGTATATTTAAACATTAAAACATTTATTTTTCCATAGTTTCATAGTTTCCATAGTTTTCCATAGTTTCATAGTTTCCATAGTTTCATAGTTTCCATAGTTATACAGCAAGATGTAAACCAAGTCTTGTTCCTTTCTGAAGAGCAGGATCTTATTCTAACATCACATGATCATGGACAGAATTCATTTCCTTGCATGTATATGACTGACAGCACAGCTCTTACTGATCCTCAGCTAAGACCACCCTTAGATCTGAGAGGTCAGCTGCAGTTCCAATGTCACAATGTTCTCTCCATAAACACTTTGTAACATGAATGTTTGTTTCTTCAAAGCAAGCAAGAAATTCTGTCCCTCCAATCTGTGAACAAAGCATAATCAAGGTAGTGACATCATATGGCCTTTGTCAGGCTCTATTAGTTAGAATCAACTCACACTTGCCATCCACTCAGAGGAAAGGTTTTACACAAGGGTGTGAATCAGTGGGGTTCGGTCTATAAGTGGACACCACACAATGAAGTCTCCTAAAGGTGAGGTATGTTTTCACTTTCATGCCACATTGGAGGATTTCAGGGAAAGCCTAGAGAGCTACACCTCAAAATCCTAGAGGAAGAATTCCATCATCAAAAATGTGAGTCTAAGAGATCTTTTTCCTATTTGTCAGTGAATATGGCTGAATCCCATTGAGGACTCCCAATTAGAGAAGGCATGACCAGATAGCTTCACTTTA
>CM053571.1:57524020-57595165 GCA_028646485.1 Cryptoprocta ferox
GTCAGCACAGAGCCTGACACGGGGCTCGAACCCACGAACCATGAGATCATGACCTGAGCCAAAGTCAGACGCTTAACCGACTGAGCCACCAAGGCACCACTAAGCTCCACTTTCAAAGTAAAGTACATCCAGAAACAGACAACATCTCATCACCTGCATTGTTCTCCTAGACCAGGATCAGCATCATGGGTGGCCTGAACTAGCTTTCTAAACTTTGTCTTTGCACATACACTCTCTCCCCATGATCACTCCTCAAGAAGTTAGCCATAATTCGATGAAAAGAATGAAATCTTGCTATTTGTAACAATGTGGATGGAACTGGAGTGTATTATGCTAAGTGAAATAAGTCAGTCAGAGAAAGACAGATATCATATGATTTCACTTGTATATGGAATTTGGGAAACTTAACAGATGTCCATATGGGAAGGGAAGGAAAAATAAGATACAGGGAGGGAGGCAAACCATAAGAGACTCTTAAATACAGAGAACAAACTGAGGGTTGATGGGGGTGGGAGTTTGGGAGGGTGGAGAAAATGGATGATGGACATTGAGCAGGGCAACTTGTTGGGATGAGCACTGGATGTTGTATGTAAGTGATGAATCATGGGAACGTACTCCTGAAACCAACTGTATGTTACTATAACATACATAACACTGTATGTTAGCCAACTGTATGTACTATAACATACAACACTGTATTTTAGCCAACTGTATGTACTGTAACCTACATAACACTGTATGTTAGCAAATATGATAATTGAATAAAGGGTTGAGGCATACTAATAAATAAATAAATAAATAAATAAAGTAAAAACAATTTATTAACAAGAAAAAAATAAGTTAGCCATAATTATCATGAAAATATTAATCCTGTGTTGTAATTCCTCTGTTCTCAACCATCTAAGGCCTATAATCTTCAGCAAAATTCAAAGTCCTCATATTTGCCGACAAGCTGTGGCTTACCTGACCTTCCACATGTGGGCCTTGTAGGTGGTTGGAATCAGGATATGTGTGGCTACAAATCAAGGGCAGGAAGTGCAAAGAATGAGTCAGCTAAAAACACTATCAGTGAGGCATAAGGATTTTATTTCTGAGACCAAGAAAATTTTGTTAAAAACTATCCCTTACAGGGGCGCCGAGGGTAGCAAAGTCAGTAAAGTGTCCCACCATTGGTTTAGGCTAGGGTCATGATCTGACTGTATCATGAGTTCCAGCCCCATCTGGAGTTCTGCATGGCAGTTCTCTCCTTCCCCTATCCCTCCCCTGCTTGCGCTGTCTCTGACTCTTTCAAAATAAATAAGTAAACTTAAAAAAAAAAAAAAGAACCCTCACAAGTGACAACAGGTAACTAGCAATGAACAGTGGTGACTACCAGGAGAGCTTCAATGTGATTCACTTGCCCAATATCAGCTAATTTCACCCACAGCTGTTCTTAAGCCAATTCTTTACTGTAATTATAGAAGGTATTTTTTGTTTGTTTTTTTGTTTACATCATTTCCCTTTGTTGAATTCAAGGGGAATGTGTCCTCTCTAGCTCACAGGGGCCTGACCTAAGCTTCCTCTTCCTCTCCTTTCAGGACCCAGGTATATCTAAGGAGCTATGTCAGCATTTCAATCCTATTCTGAGCCAACATTTTTGATTGTTTGTTTCATATCCTCACGAATGTAATTCCTCTCTAATCTCCCAAACACATTTCATTATCTGAGTGCATCATACAAGTAGCTTTTCTTCTAAGTTGCCTAAGGCCATTTGCCTGACAAGACGCACACCTGTTGGCTACACCTCAACAGACTGTAATATCTAAATGTTTCTCTAGGACACAAGCCTAACACTCACTTCATTGCTAAATCAAGAGCTTTGAAGTCTACTCACTGGGACAACTTAACCTTGCTCTCTTTCATCAGGGTTGCAGTATCGACACAGCCTGCTGGATACTGACTTCCAAACAATAGCATGATCCTCAACTAAAGAACACCCACTGGCACTTCATCCATTCTTCTTGCCCCAAACCACTCAGGAATGAGGTCAGGGATGTCCTTACACTTCTATTTTCTACCCAACAAGTAGCAGCACAACGCATTTATGTTGTATGGAACTTTCCCAGAATTTCTTCTGCTAGAATTCTCCTAAAAATGAACTGCCACTCTATGAGAGAACTTTTCCATGATGCCCATCACATATTTGACTGTCTACCTGGCATCAGCCAGGATACAATAGGAAGCCATATTTATGCCCACAGAATCACCTGCTGTTCTTCAGTGCAAGGTCTTGTTTTATCAAACACCACTGAGAAGCTAGCAACTATTTTTCAAATGGTCTGGAAGAAGAATCTGCCTCAAGTAGTAGTCAAATCCAAAACCCAAGACAACTTTACCAAGAAATCCTACTTGATTTCAGCCCAAAATTCCAAATTCCAGCATATGTATGATGGCAGAAACCTCTGTCATATAAATGGTCACCACCTATGGGTCCATAGGGACTACCTTGGGCCAACTCTCAGTCAATCTATTAACAGTTTCAGCTCAGTGTCTGCTAAAATTCAGATATCTCTCTGCTGACTTTGTGGGAAGAGGCTAACAGGATTCTTACATGAGGAATATGATTTTTACATAGACAGATCAGTCCTAATACTCTCTGACCCTCCTGCATATTAGCATGATCTGAAAATCATGGTGACATGTTAGAAATATTGGCCATATCTCTGTTGCTCCAACTGACATAATTCTCAGGAATTTTGCAGATGGGACTTGGCCTAGAATATTAGCTGGCAATTTCAACTAACCTCCAGTTGTTCTATAGATCCTAAAGGTTTTCATTCTTTGTAGTTTATTCATCTGAGGAAAGAATAATCAATGTGTCCTAATTAGCATCCAATGGCCATAAACTCCAAATCTTGTCTAACTAAATTATGGCAATATGCTAACTTACTCATTTATCCCTGTGGGTATAAAGTGAATGTACACTGAGATCTACTCTATGAAAATACAAAATTGTAAAAATGTGACTCAAACTATTATGAAAAAGAAGATGTTAGCTAAGTCTTTGAAGGTGGACCCATCCCTCTTGGCCTATGACATTTCCATAAGCAACTAGCCACCCAGGTGCCCCTGGCCTCACACATTTCCTAAATAGCTTTAATCACATAGAGTCCAGCTCAAACAATCAGAGAACACCTATTTAATCTTGGACACTCTCCTTTTCCTCTTATCCATTGACATACCAGAATCATCTTTTAAAAGTAGAAAAGTTTTAGTGGGCATCAAATTCCAAACTCAATCATTTCCTTTTAGGAGTACTGCCATGTTGTTCTTCTTGAATTGAGCACTGCTAAGAGTGCTGCTATAAGAAATAGGACAGTTTAAAGGTTCCCATTTAGAATACTACTCAAGTATCAAAACCCTCCAGTCAAAAACCACCAGGAGCACAGCTGTAGCTGAGAAGTTTGGGTTCATTATCACTACGGCGGGGAGAGCACACACCATGGGGAACTGCAAAGAAGTGCCTCAGTTCAAGGGTGTTAGAAAACACCTAAAAAGGAATTGGACTTGTGTTAGGTGATTTAGGGGATGCTGTAAGGAAGCAGGCCTCTGTCCTCAGTTGGATGAAGTCAGGGAGCATGAGTATGCTAGGATTGGGTGTCTTAGGAAACCTTTTCTAGAAGAAGAGACTTCAATGAGACAAAAGCAAAAGCAGTGATAGGTAATGAAGCAACAGTCATTCATTATCTAGGAAAAATGGATATGTGCTATTGTGGGTTTGGCACACTAACATTGCTTTTGTCTGTACTGAAACATAACTGGGAAATAATCTTACTTTCTGGCTCCTATCATCACAGACACTGACTGCCCTTGTGTGCTCTTGGTCTTCTGAAACTTTCTTTGTGTCCAACAAGAGAATACCGTATCCTGGCTCTCAGCCCAGGTCAGCTCCTAACTGTAAACATGGTGCCACCAGGTTACTTCCCACATGGCAGGGCTGCTTTCCTGCTTCTCACCTGCTACGTCTTTGCAGATAAGAGAAGAATTATGGCTCAGTTAATAGAAGAAATTGGTGGAGTAAAAAATGGATAGTCAAGTCTAGTAAATGTTGATTAACGCATTCATGTTATAGAAATCTCTAATTGCTAGTGATGCACACAAGAAGCGGGCCTTATGTGTAAAAATAGGGTAGACATGTACAAAGTCCATTTCACAGTGACGCAGGAAGGACTAAATAAAATTCAAAGTATCTGTCACTAAGGACTAATGAAAGCATTGGACAACATATTAAAAATATACTATTTTTGATGTTACTCAACGTTAATTTTATTTCAAAGCAGACAAACTGATTAGAGATAGGAGAGACATGATAGGCATGGTACATAGTTGGAGTTAATCAAATGAAGGGACATTCTGGCTGAGCCCAGCAGGATCAAATGGGACACACCCAGGAAAATTTTATCTTAGAATTATAACACAGTAGATACAGAAGCCATTGCACAAAGTCTGCAAGAGAATAAAATATATTGCCAAGAGGGTTTCAAAAAGGATGAAGAATGTGGCTTCATTTTGGGAATCTGCAAGGAGACCAAAAAATGTCAAATGGCACTGAATTCCAAGAAGTCAAATGACCATGAGACGTTCATCCCCCAAAAATGGGGTTTGCAGGCCTGGATGGGAGCCTAATTAAGCTAGAAGTCTAGAGAGCACAGGAAGTAGGCCCGCAGGTACTAGTTCTCCCTCTATGATTCAACATACCTACCCAGCCACCTTCTCACCAGGGATATATACTCATTTTCTCCTCCATGCACTGCCCACTATTTACCCTCAAGCAAGGGGCCAAGCAATGGCCCTGACGCTAAAAAACTATCAAGCAATATTTGAAAAAGTTTCCTCAAGACATTGATCATTTAAGTATACAACCAATCTCTCCCATCTGTTCAGGGGAAAGTCTTTCATTGGAACTTTCCTATTTCTTCATGTTTACAGTGTTTACTTAGTAGAATAACTCTATATTTAAAGTACATTTCTATGTGAGTTTTTTTTTTTAGTTTATTCACTTATTTTGAGAGAGAAGGAGAGAGCAAGCAAGCAGGATTGGAGCAGAGAGAGAGAATCCCAAGCAAGCTGCACCCTATCAGCATAGAGAACAATGCAGGACTTGATCTCACAATTCATGTGATTGTGACCTGAGCAGAAATCAAGAGTCAGTCGCATAACCCACTCAGCTACCCAGGCACCCTATATGTGATTTTATACCACAATACCTTGCATATGTTCATAGTCAATAAATCTCATAATCAATGGTACATGAAAGTAGAAAGAGGGGAAAGATGAACCAAGAATAAGAAGACAATACTATCTTGATCCTCAATGGATTTCCAAATAACCGTAAATACCCTGAATAATGCTTAAAAACATCCACCTCAATGAGGCCTCATTTAAAGGTATTGTCTACCTTTAGAAAAAACTTCAAAAGAAAATAAAACTGGGGCACCTGGGTGGCTCAGAGGTTAGGCGTTCAACTGCGGCTCGGGTCATGACCTCATGGTTCATGAGTTCAAGGCCCACATCTGCACTGACCATGTGGAGCCTGCTGGGATTCTTTCTCTCTTTCTTTTCTCTGCCCCTCCCCCACTTGCATTCTCTCTCTCTCTCTCTCTCTCTCAATATATAAACTTTAAAAAAATAAAAGAAACAAAAACTTTTCTATAAAAAACCAACATAAACAGCCACCTGGCCCCCTATCTTCCCATGACTTTTCTACTAAAGACAAATTTCCCTATTAAAGCCAACATTTCAAGAACATGCAGGTAATATTAGTGAACAAGAAGCTGCAACTTCAGGACTCCTCTGAGATCTATGTGTTGACTTGATTTCTAAAACCAGAAATAATTAGAGAATGATGAAAACAGAACTTTCTTGTTACTTCTCCTTCCTGACCCCAAAGTAGAATGTGCTGGCTCCAAGGTAACCAAGGAATCCACAAGCTCCCAAAAGAAAGCACATAGATGAGTGGCTTACTCTGAATGGTGGTTTGAATACGGTTTTTGGTGGCAAGAGCTGCAATGGTGGTGGTAGCATTGGTGGCGGATTCCTCATAAGGACCTGAAATTAGAAGAAAAATATCCAGGGGTGTCTTGATGGTTCAGTGGATTAAACAACCAGCTTTTGGTTTCGGCTCTGCTTTCAGCTCAAGCCATGATCCCACAGTTCGTGAGTTCGAGCCCTGCCTTGAGCTCCACACTGAGAGTACAGAGCTTTCTTGGGTATCCCTCATCCCTCTCTCTCTGACCCTCCCCCTCTCACACTTCCTATGTCTCTCTCTCTCTCTAAATAAAAAAGGAAGGAAGGAAGAAGGAAGGAAGAAGGAAGGAAGAAGGAAGGAAGAAGGAAGAAGGAAGGAAGGAAGGAAGGGAGGGAGGGAGGGAGGGAGGGAGGGAGGAAGGAAGGAAGGAAGGAAGGGAGGGAGGGAGGAAGGAAGGAAGGAAGGGAGGGAGGGAGGGAGGGAGGAAGGAAGGAAGGAAGGAAGGAAGGAAAAGATCCAGCTAAGATACTGGACTCTCCTCCCGGGAACAAAATTTGTCCCACCTGAGCCTGAAGGTGCTCTCCTCATTGTGAATTCAGCTCTGCAATTGTCGATAGTTAAGTCCTACCTTTGGCCTGGCTACCCACTTTCCTTTGACCTCATTCTTTCTAGGCCTACCGTAGGTAAGAATTTGGGGTTTTCCTATGAGACTAAGAGACAAGCAAATACTTTCTCCCAGGTGTGAGCACAAATTACCAAATGCATATGTGCTTCTATTCACAGGGATCATGGCTCAGAGACTAGAAGAAACCTCTAGTGGGATGACTTTCTGGTGCCCTCCCATGGGCTAACTTGATCTGATTAGTGTCCACTGCATCATGAATCAGTGTGAATAAACTGTCTAGGAGAAAAACACAAGAAGAAGATCATGTATCAGAAAATAAAAAAAGAATAAGATTATGCATCTCAGTTTAGAGCAATAGTATCTCCTTTCTATGAATAACGTACAACCTCGTCTCTCAGATTAGGCCTCAAATCAAATTATATTTGTCTCACCTATTGTTAAAGTTGGACTCCATCTACTACAGAAGTATTTAGGAGGCCACATTTGACATAATAGGAGACACTGGTACTATTCTGGTTATAATAAATGTGAGCAAATGCCCCACCAATCACCTCATGTTCAAAGGAAATGTGACAAGATTAATGACAATCATCACTCTCCATACCTTACACTATAGCTCCTGACAAATAGCCTGAGTCAGACCCCACATTTGTGAGGTACGCCTACCCCAACAGGTAGATAGTTCAATCTCCACACCCACACTGGAACCATAATGTCCTGGTACTCAATCACAAATGAGAATGTATTTTTAATTGGCTCTGGCTTTGCAGGTAGGACATATGGCACAGTGTTTGAGGTCTGACCACACTTCATGCCTTTATTAATTACCAAAGGAAACAAATCTATCCCCAACTAGGGAGGGCAAATAGAGAAATCTTCCCCATGTATGCATGAGCACAACCCACATGGCATAGGACATACATGACACTGTGTGAGAAGCCCAAGAAACACTAGGGGATTTTTTTCCACAATGTTAAGTTTCAGATCAGAGAAAGAAAAAAACCCACATCAGCTTGGGAATAAGGCATACATGCCTTTGTTACAAAGAACAAAGCATACGGCCGTTCTTCCACTTCACCTTACATTCCTCAATCTCCATTCCACACCCCCATGCAGTCCTACTGCCCTCATTCCTAGATCACCTTCTAGGTGGTAAAGGAATTACATTGTCTTTCTTCATCCTGAAACTAATTAATCTCACTTCTACACACTGGCTATATATTCACCCCTTCCATTTATGGTAATCAGAAAGACATTACATGCAACTCCCAAGTTCCCAGACCATGAATTCAGACCACATTCCCTTATCTTTTTTCCTAGAGAGCAGTTAATAATTAATTGACAGTTTGTATTGGTCCTTTCCAGAGACTTTATATTCTCTAAAAATGTATAAGAAATAAGCAGATTTTCTATGTTCACAATGAACTTAAAAGCAGAATGTGGTTTTTCCAGGCAGCTGCTTTGAGTCTCTGTAGTTTGTCTTCTGTGGCTTCATGACACAAGGCAAAGACAGAAAATAACCATGCAGGAAGGACATTAAGTGCAAACACAAACTTACCAGTAGCACTCTCAGATGTAGCATTGGTTGTCTCTGTAAGAAAAAAAGAAAAATGTGTATAAGTTGGACACCAGCATAGGGGATCGAGGTAAGAGAGAATATGGACAATATTGCAGCCTTTCATAACTGAAGAACTTTAGGCTTTTCTACTTGTGTTGAAGTCAAAAAGATGAACAGATAAATAAACCCCCCCCAAAACCCACAAAAGACAAAATACATACCCATTTTTTGCCCTCCTGAAATAAAACACTGATTGCATTCTTTTTGGTGTTTTTGTTGTTGTTGATTGCATTCTTGAACATATTTTAAAACAATCACAATGACGTTTAATCCAGAGATATCATAGGTTAAAAGTGAGCAAAGACCTGACTGAATTGCCAAAGCGTAAACAGAAAGTCCACTCTATCTTGAGCAGTCAGTCAAAATGGGGATGGAACAGGGTAGTAGAGTGAGGACATACGGGCCACCATTCTAAGCTTCTCCAAATCCCCACCCACACAGAGCTTATACTTTAATGTACTCTTATCCCAGACCTTCTTATTAGGTAAGAATCTTTGCTTATGGCCTGAAACCAGGAAGGTGGAAACTGCCACCAGAACCAGCATCGCCAAGAACTTCATGTGGGTGAATTGATTAGCAGGGAGCACAGATAAGAAAGTGTGGAGCTCAGAAGGTAAGACTCTGCCTCCAGCATTCCACATCCTGACATTATATAGGCAGAGGGCACCAATCAGGAGCTGCCAAATCAGAATCCGGGGGAGTTAATGCCAGGTAATGTCAGTATTCAGAGAAACCACTGGAGAGTCAAGAGCAGAGCCAGAGGCCCTCTGGAAGGATGACTTTAGTCCCTTGTTTATGACACAGCTTTCAGGTCAAGTCTTTCCCATTGTAAACATTTTCCAGAAAAGAACTCTGCTTCCAGGCTTCCTCCTACCTTATAATAGGATCGAGTGGCACCATGTTTACTAGCTCTGCTGAGAAGCCAGAGGAGCCCTTGCCTAGCCTTGTGGGATCACTCACCCCATAGTGCTCTTTTCATACACATCAAAAGTTGGACGCCTACAGCTTGCTCAGCCAGAGGATTCCTCAGAGGGGAATAATCAGGGTAAGGCAGACTGCTCTCAGATCCATCGACCTAGGTCAGACTGTACATTCCTCCACAGATGTCCTCCCTTGTGTACATGTAGGTACTGTCATCTGACATGCACAGTAAGCCAACACTGATATGATGTCTCTGGATTTAAGCATTTCTTGTGAGAAAATCCAAAGTCAAAGAGAGATAAAATAGAAAATGAAACTAACACTGGTTAATTAATGTAGTCTGTAAATCAATGTACCTGTTCACAGGCTCTTTCTTTCAGAATAAATAAACTTAAAACAATAAATTGAATAGATATTTTCAAAATGCTTTCCTAAAATTTAGTATTACCAGAAAAAAATACATAGCAGCACATTTCTTCACTGGGAGTCGCGTCGGCCTTGCTGAATGACACAGTCACAGCAAGGAAATGGCAGACGTTTGCACAGCTCCTGCCCTGAAGCCAAACTGGTCTCTCCTTCTACTACTGGCTCATATTGGGAATGGACCTGCTGTTATTGACTAGACCTCACAATGTTCCAAATCAGACCAATATTTCCCACACAGATACCTCATGAGAACAAGCATATTCCCACCTCTACAAAGAAGGATTTAGACAAAGCACTGCAGATGTTTGTCAAAAGGCTCTTCTAATGACCCTTACAGACCCAAGACATAGATAATAGAGGGGGTTAAAAAACTCAAGAGTTACTATTAAGTCTGGCCCAGAGTAAAAGAGCCTAACTTAGAGATAAGAAACAGACAAGAGTCGGACATAAGTTACTGCACATACTTTTGCTAATTGGTGCCACAAATACCTTTCCTTACAACTGATATCCATTATGAGGATGGGTAAGAGTAGTCAAAACTTAAACTCATATACAAAGGCCGGCACATCTAGGGCCCCTATGGTGCTTACACCTTCAACATCAAATAACAAGGTTTACTTACTAACCAGCGCAAATACTTTCTTCCTTTTGTGAGCCACACAGAATGACTCCTATCCTATGCCTGAATCTTAGCATTACTGATATAAACAAAAGTGTTTGTTATCTGCTTCTCACTGAGAACATCCTACTATCTTCTTAGTTGTAAAATTTACTACCGGTTCAAACAAATGTGTATGTTATCTGCTTTTCACTGAGAATATCCTGTTATCCTATTATTTGTAAAAATTAACTACCTCACTGAAATTAGAGTAGTTCTGCAAAAATGTCTCTGTAAAACCTGTTTCTGTACGCTTTTCAAAGCATCTTATCACTGAGAATTATTTGTTGTAAAAATTCAACTTTTTGATGTCATGTTAACGCTTGATCTATAAATAAAGACACAAAAACCGACAGAGAGGAAATGCCTGCCTGGTGATCAGAAAGAAACTCGAGGCTCTCTCATCTCTCATCTCATCACTCCCTCTCACCGACACCGTCCATCCTTTCAGGGACCCCTGGACCTGCTGGAGCTGGACTCTGGCATTTCTCTAACCATCTCGGCCAGCAGTAACTATTATCTGGATTTAACTCTTTAGGTCAGAAACAGTATTTATTATGTTTATTTCCATTTCCTGATCACCATACACTTTAACATATTCCACATTACTTGTTGAGCACTTGAATATTCCCTTTCAGGATTTGCTTAGTCCAATCTTTTAATCTACTGGGTCTTGTGGTCTTCTCATTTAAGGATTCTTACCAGATGAGTAATATTAACATTTTTATCTTTCCTAAAATCACAGTTTTCTAGTCTAACCCATATGTTTTAATTTTATTCATAGTATATTTTTAGATGTTTTAAATTCAAGGGGTACTGTCATCTTTATTGTAATTTTATATGAAACAATTTAAGAAACATATAATGGGATCATCTTAGATCCGTGACACCTTAATATTCCTGCATGCAGAGGCCACAGCTCTCTAATTCCTGGATTTTCCCAATGATCACAAACCTGGCCCCAGTCACCAAGGCACACTCTACTTTGGAGCATATTTGAAAGGGACACAGGCCCTGCGATGAAACCAGAAAAGCAGCCTTAGCCTGAAGACAGGCCCTAGAGAGAAACATCAAGGACTCAGTCCAAAGCCAGATGCCTCACCCCTCAAACTACACCACTCACAAGGTGGAAGTCTCTGCAGCAGTCATGAGCTGCGATGGGGAAGGACACACAACTGAGTCAACAAACAAAAGTTAACAAGGCACAGACTGATGAGGGCTGAAGAGAAGTCCCAGGGTAATGGGAGACCAGTACGATTTGGTCTTTGGACCAAAGGTAAGACCTTGTCCTGTTCTGCTTCAAGGCACCGAGAGACACACGTAGTGTGACTCTCCAGTGTTAGAAATCTGAATGTGTGACCAAGTGCCATATACAGACACAGCATGTTTCTACTCTTTGCAATACAAGTGATTCCTGTCCTACACTATTAACATTCAATAACAACTTCAATATTGCCTCCTCAGGGAAGTCTTTGATGGCTTCCAAACTAACATACCCCTCAACTTGCAGTCAGATAACTTGATTCTATTCCCATCATAAGATTTATTGCTACCTGATATTTTCTTGTCCCTTTGTTTATTTGCTCTTTGGTTGTTTTCTGCCTTCTCTCTCAATAAATATTACCTAAGGGAACAAAAGGTAACTTTGTTAAATAATGTTGCATAGGACTTCAAAGAGTGCGAAGCACTTAGTAAGCTCCTGAAAGATGTGAGTTAAGAAGGCATCATTGAATTCAATAAAAATTCCCAGAATAAGCATAAATCAGACAGAAAGGGCTTTTCTTCACATATCAAGGAGGGATATACTCTGAAAAATAAAGACAGCAGATGTGGATAACATCTTGAAAAGTAGAACCTCAAGCAATACACATGAGTTAGGATCTAAAATAAACAAGGAAGAGTTAGGGAGTTAGGAATCCTGTAAACAAAATTAACCAAGAGAGAATTCCAATGGTATTGAGCTGCAAAGTTTTTATTGTCTCTAATCTCCAAAATCAAAGAAATTTGGATGTATGCACAGTAATACAAAAAGCAACAGACGAACAGGGGAAGACACAAGTTTTGCACACACAAGTGAAGCCTTGGGGATGTCTGGGAGACTGAGTTGGTTAACCGTCTAACTCTTGATCTAAGCTCAGGTCATGATCTCATGAGAGTTCAAGGACTCATTTAAGTGGAAGATCTCATTCGTGAGTTCAAGCCCTACATCAGGCTCTGCGCTGGCAGTGCAAGCCTGCTTGGGAGTCTCTCTCCCGTTCTCTCTGCCCCTCCACTACTCTCTCTCTCTCCCCCTTTCAAAATAAATAAATAAAAATAAATAAACATTTAAAATAAAACTGGTACTTTCTCTTACAAATGTATCCCACAGATCCTAATTGCCATACCAATTTGACACCCACTATCAAATAGTTTTAGAAGACAAGATATGTTGGGGCTCCAGTGTAGCTCAGTTAGTTGAGCCTCCAACTTCGGCTCAGGTCATGATCTCGCAGTTCATGGGTTCAAGCCCCTCATAGGGCTCTGTGCTGAGGCCTCAGAGCCTGGAGCCTGCTTCTGATTCTGTGTGTGTGTGTGTGTGTGTGTGTGTGTGTATGTGTCTGCCTCTCCTCTTCTTGAGCACGCTCTCTCTCTCTCTCTCCCAAAAGTAAATAAACATTTTTAAAAATAAATAAATAAATAATAAAAGTCAAGACATTTTTAGTAAAATATTTTACAAAATTCTTTTTTCTCTTTAACCTGTCCTTTTACTTCACTCTCCCATAGGACTTTATCCTCATATAGGTTTATGCTTGAAAGCATTTGATAGATTATTTTATTATATTCTTCTTGAACAAAAATGTATATATTATTTAAATCTTTTTGTAACCATAAAATTCCAGATGCTAAAAATTTACTTCTGAGTTTAGATATTAACACAATTTTTATGTATTTCCTCTTGATCACAGTTAGATGTAAATTATAAACTGGGACAAATATCAAAGATAAAAATATATGATTTTATAGATGGACTTTTTTCCAATTAGTTCATGTATCCAAGGATAAATATTGTCAAAGCTACTGGATTCAGCATCAACACTATTCCTATTTTTATTTTTATTTGTGAAGGGTGACAAAATATTTGCAAGTAAATTAATTTATAAAAAAAAAGAAAAAACAAGGATGAACTTCTGTTTTAACAATGTTACTCAATTCTTGAATTCCTTGTAAGTTATTTTTTAATCACATAACCACCTATTACCAAAAAGTTAATAATCAGAGGACAAAAATTCAGAAATCACTTGATTTGCAAAATGATAGGCCACTCTCTTAGCGCTGGCACCATGTTTCAAGTATCTTTCTGTTTGATGTCTTAGAAGTTTTGACACACACAGTTAATTCCTTCACTACAGGCTGGTCTCATGCAAGTAAAATTTAGGAAAGAATACGTGGAAATTGGGAATCTGGACATTTATTTCCTTTAAGCTTTCTGTAACTGTGTACCTCTAAAAGCAGAGTACCCCAGCTTAAAAATTACTAGTCTACCGCAATTTGCTAGATGTCGCTACTTTAGGAGACAAAAACAAGATAATCAGTTCAATCACTCTCATTCAATACCTGTTTAACAATGAGTGCCAAATAGCAGGTTGTAAAAATGTGCAACAAAGAATATGAAGGATATAGTTTGGGCCCTTCCCGAATGAGGTAGTTAAAAAGGGATAAAAGGACAAATAGAGGTGGGAACACTGAGTGACAGTGTCAGGACTTAAGGCTGAGAGGAAGACTCTGGACAAGTACTGAAGCTCCAAGGCTTCAGTGTGTGACAGCAAAGTCTGAAAATGAGGAAGGTGAAAACTGGTACAGGCAAATGAAGATCCTTGGCTTGAACATGAAACGCGGGATTGTGAACAGCTTCCACTGGGGAGGGCCACGGAGAGGAAGCGGCCACGACAGACAGCCAGGTCTTAGTTAAGACAAGAGAGTAGGGGGAACAGGTGTTAAATGTGGAGGAATTTCTCCACCACATACCCAAACTCTTGTTGTTTTCACTTCCCTTGACTCTTTTGTAGATTTATCTCCTTAAGGAGCTCTGCTAAGAAGAAAGGTGACTTGGGCAAGGTAGAATGTTCTTAGGGTTTTTGCCATAAAAAACATTCTCCTAAGGGACTATGGCAGCCGTCATCAAGGAAAGGACAAGCTCCAATATCCTCAATGAAGGAAATGGAGAAACAGAATGAGTGGGACAGGCTGAAGGTAATGTGAGATCCTGGTGATGGCCATAGACAGCACCTGGACTAATTTCAGCTTCCAAATGCCAGGACTCTTGGAAACAGACGAAAGGGAAAAAGCCAGAATTTTAAAGTTTTATCTGTGTTCCCAAAGGCAAAAGAAGGAGGCCTCAGAAAACCCCTGAGGAAGCAAGATGACAATATTAGTGCTTCAGGTGCAGTTCTTTGAAAAATGAAACTTTTTATTCTCCCAATAGTCGGGTGTGTTTCACCACTAGCCTTCTGATGTCCATACTAAAATTAAAAAGCTATAAACACCCAGGGCCTGCTGCGGCTGGGAAAGATTAGAGTGGCTGTAAGGAGAAGGAAATATTCTTGACAGTTAACTTCTCTGTGGGATTAAGAGACAGAATATTCAATTTAGAGGCATCATTTTTTTATGGAAAATGCAAAGAAAGCAAAATTGTTCAATAGAAGGTTTTTTAAAATCCTGGCACTGTATTAAGTTGGGTTATACTGCCATCTGGTGGTCATGTAATACTGTTGTGCCCAAACAGACCTTGTGTCCAAACATAAAAACCGCAAAAGGGAAGAAGCAGAGGCCAATTCTTACCGCATCATTTTGGAGCGAACTGAGTTAAGTTCTACCTTGACACAATTCGAAAGCTTCTCTGGCAACATCAAAGAAGCTGTGTGGTCAACGGCTTTGGTGTCAGGTCTACTGCTTTGATATACCTGATATATCACTGATTTGCCACAGTATCCACCTCTTTACAAACAGTGGGCTGGTAAAAAGAGCAGGCTGCCTGTGTTTGAACCCCAATTTGGCCACCGGAAGACCATGAGCAAGGTATTTAATTTCTCTTATCCCAGTTTCAGCATCTGAAGAATGAGGTTAATAATAGCATCTAATTTAGAGGGTATGCTTGAGAATCAAGCTAACTGGGGGGCGCCTTAGTGGCTCAGTTGGTTGAGCAGCTGACTTCGGCTCAGGTCACAATCTTGCAATTTGTGGGTTCAAGTCTCACATCTGGCTCTGTGCTGACAGTTCAGAGCCTGGAGCCTGCTTTGAATTGTGTCTCCCTCTCTCTCTCTGCCCCTCCCTATTCACAGTCTCTCTCTCTCTCTCTCTCTCTCTCTCTGTCTCTCTGTCTCTCTCAAAAATTAATAAACATTTAAAAAAAAATTTTTAAAAAGAATTAAGCTAACTCACAAATGTAAACTGTTTAAAACAGTGCCTGAATCATAGTAAGTGACCTATAAGTGTTAACTGTTACTTCTTCAGGAGGTGACCATAAGTTTGTTAAACTAGAGGGGGAAAAGATGAACACATTTCACCCTCCTCTCTACTCTTGCCCAGAAAAGAGGAATTTGGTTATGACCAAATTTTCAGGATGCTAACTGGATCCAGTGTCTAGTAGACAGAAAATTAGGATACAGTCAGGCCTCTACTGGTAAATGCCTCTTGCTCAATTTCTACTGGGTATCTTGGGTGTGGTTTTGCATTATCAGAGTCCTTAACATATGGCTTTGGGCTTATGAAGAACCCACTTTAAAAAAAACCCCAATGACTTCTCATTTCTCACAAGCCACATGCCATCTGACCTCCAGCCATTCCCCTGATTCTATATATTCCCACTCTCCTCCTTTCTCACCACTCCCCAGCCACCTTGGCCTCCTTGTTGTTACTGAGAGAAGTATGCTCAGCCCCAGGATTTTATACTCACAGCCCCTTCTTCCTGGATTGGACACCCCCAAATAGCCACAAGGCTCCCTCCCTCACTTCCTTCAGATCACTCCTTAAAAGTCATCTCCTCAGAGAATTCTCCCCTAATCACATCATCATAAAGAAAAATGTCACATTCTAGCTGATTCAAGCTGTATTCAACATCTGACATACAACATGTGTATTTCCTTGTTTAATGGTCTGCCTTCCTCCTTTTGAATGTAATCTCTATGAGGGCAGGAGCTTTGTTTGGTTTTGTTCACTTCAACAAGGTCAAACATAGACCTTTCTCCTTTTGCCTAAACCTGCTGAAGAAGCCAGG
This sequence comes from Cryptoprocta ferox, assembly GCA_028646485.1. NCBI lineage: Eukaryota > Metazoa > Chordata > Mammalia > Carnivora > Eupleridae > Cryptoprocta > Cryptoprocta ferox. The sequence continues at coordinate 57,540,529 of CM053571.1, forward strand.
CTCAGAACCTCCAGCTTCCCATTCCTGTCTCCTACTTGATTAGCTAAGATTAGAACTGAGTGTGCACTAACACTATCTAACTGATGTGGTTTTGGAGTAGTGGGGATCTGGAGCCAATGGCCAAGAAAGAATTCTTAAGATGTCTTTGGTGCAAATAGGTGACTTGATTAAAGCACTGGGACAGGAACCATGGGCAGAAAGAGCTGCACTGGGGTTGTGAGGAGTGATTGGTTATATACCATGAAGTCGAGGGAGGGAAAGACAAAAGGGAGGTTTCCAAAAGGACTTTCATATGCTAAAGAGGACTCATAAGATATTAGAGGCCTAGCTATTATTATCAAGCTAGGGGCTCCCCCACCTCTTCAAGTAAGGCATTAGCAATCAGACAGTAGGGAGTTCCTGGAGGAATGTTATACTCTGTATAACATGGCTTACATCTGTGTAACAATGGGCTGCAGGTTATAACGAAGTTTAACTTTATTTACCATTTCCTTTTGCCTTTGTTCCTCACATCATTATGGAGAGGAGGGTGATATTAGGGCTCCAGGAAACTGAGTTTATGGGTTTCTGGAGGTTAGGCTATTGAAGATTGCCTTTTACTCAGACATTTGTAAACTGATGGAGACTCATGTCCTGCATGACTGTGATCTCTATCAGTTAACCATTGGTTTGTCCCTTTGTTTTATCCTTGGACAGCCAGGAGTGCCTGAGGAATAGCACACATATCCAACCAGGGGGTGGGTCTTGTGGGGTGGTAGTTTGTGCTTTGGCCTCAGCCTGCCTTTACTTCCTCATCATAACCACAGAAGAAAACATTTCCTATTCAGGTAACCAACTGGACAGTCCCTGCTCTCAAAACACACTTCAATTGTAAATCACCCCATCTACAACTTGGTTCCCCCTCCCTATAACACCTAAGGCAAAACCACCCTGCTGAGCCCCTGTGACCTTCAGATCTGGGGTGCTGTCATTGCAATGGCCCAAATAAAATCAACCTCCTTACTTCTCTGGCTGTTGTTTGTGATGCCACCTGCAGCTTCATCATATAAGACAATTTCTGATACATAGCATTCAATAAAAGTTTGTTGAATGAATGAACTATGGAGAAAGAATTCTCCATGTGATCCTGCCCAACTTACTGGAGTCCTAAACTTTATAATTAACCCCGGTTAATATAAAGATTGGCTTTGATTTTGATTTTACATTGCTTTTGCTTTTCTTCTCTTGTGAACATACAGCCCCTTAGGATCCCGAAGGACTGGAGTAATGACAGGATTCACAAAGGATTCTGGATTTTCTGCACCTCTTACCATAATAACATCTTAGTAATAGCTCCTCACTTTGCTATTCCAGGAAGGCCAGTCCATCTAAAGGACAGAGGAGTGCATTTGAAATATTCCAGTAGAAGTATGTAGAGGTACATAAGAGACGCTCAGAAAAGAAATGTCTCATTTATGTGTAAGAGTATATGTGTCTATTAAATACTTGATATGGGCCTTTAAGACTTACTCAAATGGAGGGGTCAGCACTGGGTATGAGGGGCAGGAGGGAGATGCAACCTGCAGAATCTATAGAAACTGAGGATTCCTCCTCTGTCTTTGAATCTACTCTTCAACTTGGACTTCAACTTTAGCCTTAGCTTTAGCCTTAGCCTTTAGCTAAATGATCACTTCCATTTCTGGCATTACTGAATGTCGCATGACCAATGGCCATATTATCTCATGGGTACCTTCCTAATTAATAACCTAAACACATCACTAACACTTAAACAACAAAAACTCAACTGAGCAAATGTGAAGATCTAACTGGCATTATCAAAAGATTCATGAATCAGACAGCATCCCATCTAGCAAGTAGAGGGGAAGTCGAGGAGTTCTACAAAATGGAAAGTGTTTATAGGGAAGGAGGATGGGACAAGAAGTTATTAGCAAAAAAAAAGAAAGGACCCTTTCAAGCAAGACCACCTTCCCTCTGGGGGAAGCGCAGGATTTCTTATTAAGTGGGTTACCTCATCTTCCTTTGGGGGATGGACAGCCCATGTGACGGATTACCTCATTGGTGCTGACCAGGAAGCTCCAGATTGATTAACTTAAAATTCCACTCCTGGAGAGGTTGAAATTGTAGTAAGTCTTGATTTGCCATCCTGGAGGCAAATGACTCCACCTTGGGCCCGTGCCTTTCTTGCTAACGCTACAAATAAGCTGTGTCATTCGGATGCTACCTTTCACATAAGCATTTTCACATAAACCAGAAAAATTCATCCTGAAAGCATGCAGTGAAAGGTTAACTCATCAAGCTCAGGGTGTTCAAACTCCACACAATCCAGAAGGCTAGCCCTTGACTGGTTTCTGAGAGACAACCACGAAATCTTTGGAATATCCTGCCTGAAAGAGTGTCTTTGAATACCTGGGAACTTGGCTGTGCCTCATAGTTTATATTAACAATGTAATTTATGGTGAATGCATGTTTCTGTTCCCTTGGGGTCTTAGAGCATACTGCATCAGTGTGTGACCTCTGCAGGTCAGAGTAGTGACTCAGACCTGAGAGTTTTAGTTGAAAACTGATGTGGAGAACAAAGGGAAAAGAAATGTAGATAAAATTAAATTTTCTTATAACCTGCAGCTCACTGACCAATACTTGAGGCAGGTGGAGAAGGACAATCCTCCAGGGACTCCCTACTGTTTTGATGTTAATGCTTTGCTAGAGTAAAAATCTTAACTTGACAAGGGCTAGGCCCCCAGGATCCCAGGAGTCTCCTTCAGCATTTGAAAATCCCCTTGGAACAGTCCCCTTGTCTTTCTGTTCCCCAGCTCACAAGGATATAACCAATTGCTCTTCACAATGCCAGGGCAGCTTTTTCTGCCCTGGGGTCCTGTCTCTTGCTATTATAAAAACATCTTTTGGGGCTTCTGGGTGGCTCAGTCAGTTAAGCCTCCAACCCTTGATTTCGGCTCAGGTCACAACCTCATGGCAGTGAGATCAAGCCCCATGTGGAGCCTGCTTAAGGTTCTCTCTCTCTCTCTCTCTCTCTCTCTCCCTCTGTCCTTTGCCCATGAGCTCTCTCTCTGTCTCTCTTTTTCTCTCTGTCTCTCAAAAGTAAAAACAAACACCTTTTTGTACCAAAGATGTCTCAAGAATTCTTTCTTGGCCATTGACTCCAAACCCCAACACTTCAAACCACATCAGAAATCACTAAACTTACTGTATCTGAACCAAAATTTGAATACAGTAAAGAAGGAAAGCCAATGAATTGTATGGCTTGTGGGTAGAAACAGTTAAAAACTAGCAATATACAGTATTATGCCTACCAAATTTTTTTCTCATAAGTTGTATTTATAACAAAACTGATGTGATGTGGGGTCTGGGAGTAAACAGTCAAAGAATTCTTGAGGTGTTTTGATGCCAAAAGGTGTTTTTATTAAAGCACGAGGACAAGACCTAGGCAGAAAGAGCTCCACTGTCATACAGAAGAGCATTTGCTTATAAACTTTTAAGCTGGGGGGGGCAGAGATAAAGGAAGTTTCTAAAGGGATTTTCATACTTTAAAGAAAGCTTACAGGATCCTGGAGGTCTGGCTAACTTCAAGCTAAGGTTGTTTTTTGCCTCTAGCAAAGCATTAACATTAAGGCAGTTGGGAGTTCTTGAAGGAATGTCACACTCTACCTGCCTCAAGTATCTGTCAGTGGGCTGCAAGTTGTAAGGAGCTTTCATTTTATCTACATTTCTTTTGCCTTTGTTCTCCACATCAAAAACTATAATTAAAATATTTTATTACACTTGCTTTTACACATTCAGGGCTTAACATCCACTTTATTGTGCTTGCTTATATTTGCCAAAGCACATCTTACCAACATTCAAGGTAAAGTGATAATAACAAAATTCTCCATAGAAAAATAACGGGAAATTGCATTAACTATGCTTTAATTAGGAATAATTGCTATAGCAAAACAAATAACATTATACATTATTTTTCCATGAGCTTCCATTTGAGAATCCAATCAGCCAAATATCCTTAACATTTGAGTCATGGCAAAACTGGTAGTTCTTTGGAATCTAAGAGATTCATTAACAAAACCAGTCACTGCCTACTCTCCACCAAAGTCCTAAAAAAATCCCATTTATGGGGGGAATAAGACTGAACCTTGGCTAAGCTATGACTTGTTGAAGTCTAGAGCCATCTGGGGCACTGGCCCAGGGGATGAAGAGAACCTCTAGTGCTGGTGGCACCTAAGAACTGAACTCTGTTGGGCGGACCAACTGCATATTTTATTAATGGCTTTGAATATAAAAAGTGAAATGCTTCATTGTATTGTCTCTGAAGGTAATCAAAAGTTTACAGAATCCTACACAATTTGGAGACAAAACGTAGATGCTGAATGACTAGAGGTCACTCCAGGTGTGGGATTTGAGGAAGTGAGTCCTTGGAGTAAGTGGCACTGTGGCCCATGGCAGCAGATGCAACGGAATGATGCTGCAGAGAGGAGGTGGGGGACACTCTGAGATTGTCCAGTGGAGAGAGGATGGTCCCAGCCAGAGGTGGCATCTTTCTTATGACTTATCTTCCACTGGGCATGCCTCTGTCTTCATAATCATTCATAAATGAAATAAAACCTCCAAATCCTCCCTCAGTGAGATCTGTGAGGAGGAGGCCTTAGGATGCATATAGCTTCTCCTTCTGCTCTTAATGTACTTGGAGACTGTCTTCAGAACCTTCTCATAAGGAGTTTCCATGCATAAGAAGACAGCGTATGGTGTTGCACAAGCCAAGCAGGCTTCAAGAGGTGATTGGCCCTCAGACTTGTCTGGCTCTACATAAAGGTTATTTAGGGTCCAAACTGTTTCTTCAAACTGCTGCCTATCAACCCAGCTTCCAGCTCGGAGGGGAACTTGTTCTACAACTGGCAAGTGTGTGAAGTGCTCCTCCCACTGACTGAATATCTTCCTGGACCCAGACACCTCCTCTGTCCTCCAGCTGCTCTAATACCACCTCAATTTTATTATAATATTTTTAATGTTTGTTTATTTTTGAGAGAGAGAGAGAGGGCACTTTCACCCAACCAGGGGAGGGGCAGAAAGGGAGACAGAGGACCCCCAGCAGGCTTCCTACAGTGAGTGCAGAGCCCGATGTGGGGCTTGAATTCACAAACCATGAGATCATGACCTGAGCCAAAACCAAGAGTAGCACAGTCAGGGGACTAAGCCATCCAGGGACCCTTTATTATTTTAATTGCATGAGACCATGAGCCTTTCATGAAAAAAAAAAGAAAAAGAATATGGAAATTCTTCACATGATATAAGGATGAATTAAAAGCAGAATGTCAGCTTTTCAACCTCAAAACTTCACAAGAGAACGTTTAAGCCCTGCTTCAAGTATTTATCAGACACATCCAGCTTCACACACCAACCAGGTTTGTTTGTCTTTTTCTGCCACCAATCAAGCCCTAATAAAAAAATACGAAGGGGATGAATAAAACAAAAGAATGTGAGAAGAACACTTTGTGGCATATTAGAAAAATGTATTGTGTTCTCACTAATCAAACTTCGATATTTTATATTCAGTGTTCTGCTTCAGTCAGTATCTTGTGCATCAAACACTTGGGCACAAGGTGGATTTATGTTAAACTCCTCTTGCTTTCCTTTGCATGCTTTCAGAGAGATTTCTGGGTCTCGCGCAGCTATGGTGAGGATGACTGAAGAAATATTTATAAACCGTAAAAGCAATAAGGAAGTTCATGCAATTGTAAACATCATGGTTGCTTCATGCCCTTCAGTTTTTTGTTCAGAAAGTAATAAGGCACAGTGTAATTTACAAAATTACTGGCTAAAAACAGGATGATAATGAACCAGTTTCACCATTTCCTCTGCCTGTCACAGGAGATACTTTAAAAGTTCTTTGTCGTGTAATTATCTTCAAACAAAATGGAATAAGAGCTATTACTTGTTTTTAAAAGGACAAGGACTAACTCTGAGGAGGTGGGAATGGTAAAGGGCAAAGGAAGAGTACATGATGAACACAATATTAGATATGTGTATTTTGAAATGTCTTACAAATATAAAGTAGGGACTAAAGCATGGTAAATACCAGATAAATTGTGGATCTATCTTACGAGCAGCACATAACATAACTGCTTCCTCTTCCATAGGGCAGTCTAGCAAATAGCAGACACAAGGTTTACCCAGAAGTGTAGGAGCATCCTTATCAGATGAGGGAAATAAACTATATCTTGACACAGTAGTACTCAAGAATCAGACACTCAGTAGACTGGTGTCACCTCGTACACCAGGTTGAGTTGAGAGGTAGAGCTGTCATCTCAATAAAGAGAGCTGTCCCCAGAGCAAGAAATGTAAGAGCTCTGGAGAGGTCTCTTTCACCCCTGGATCTGCAGAGCACAGAGAAGAGCTCATGATAGTTTCATAAAAGACTACAGGTAGAAAAGCAAAGAAGAAATTAGAGACGGTTAGAAATTAAGAAGAAAGAATTAAGAAAAGTTAACTGAAAGTTGAAAATAAGACAAAAAGAGGGGAGGAGTCAACATGGCAGAGAAGTACGGGGACCCAAAGTTCCCTCATCCCCCAAACACAGCAGTCTTGGAATTCCATGAATGTGGGCTACTGAGTGACAGAAACATTTACAGGGGCCCATGGGGACAACTTGGCAGGCCATAGGTGTGTGATTGCGAACCAGGAGAGATAAAACAGGTGGCATAGGAAAGGAGGGAAGAGACCTCCTTCTGTGGGGAGACAAAAGGAAGAGAAAGAGAGGCTGTGGAAGTGTAGGATTGTATTTGGATAAGAGAAAAACCATGGACCAGGGACGAAGAACCAATTTCTAACTGCAGGGCTTTCTCTGGAGTGGGGCCGGCCATCCTGTGAGCATACCTGGGGAAGAGGGGAGCCAGCCCTGAGCTCAGTAGGGAGCTCAGAGGCACAGTTGGGGAAACCAATCCTCTCCCTTGAGTGCTGTGGGAAGAAGGCATATAACCATTCCAAGGACAAAAGACCCTGCATGTGCCTGCCAGCAGAGGCCCTTTATCAGCTGGCTGGGTGGAGTGACTCTACCCTGGAACCAGGGCATATGGAGCAGGACCCTTTAAAACATGGGGGTTTAAAACCCAGGTAAGCACCTGGGATGTGCAGGAGATTATGAAGCAGAACAAACCGGCCTGCTCGCACCCATGGGGCACTGTAAGGATGGCCTGAACAGAGTGGTTTGGGTCACCCATTCTGGGGAAGAGAGACTGGGGTGTCACCATTTTTCTCCCCATCACCAACAAGGTGGGGCTTCAGAGAACAGTCAGCAGGCCCACAGTGGAGGCAGGATACCTACACCAAACCACTCCCCTCTGGGCTTGGTAATTACATGTCTAACAGAACAAGATTGACACTGACTGAACCAGACAGCTCCTCCTCCAGACCAGCACAGCCACTTGTTCCAAGGCACTATCAGATATCAGTCTAGTGGTTTTGCATTTTCTAATTTGATTCTTGGTCAATTCTTATTTTATATATATATTTTTTCTTCTTCTTCCTTTTCTTTCTCTTATTTGTTCTCTTCTCTATTCTGGTTATTCTGGTTATTGGTTTGTTGAAGCAGACATTTTTGATCTATTCTTTTCACACCTATTCTGTATCTCTTTCTTCTTTATTTTCCTCTGTCTCTCTCTGGATTAAGCCATATAGTTTCTCTGATTCTCTTCCTGGTCAGTTTGTTTTTCTTGTCTTTTTCCCCATCCCAGTCATTTCTCTCTTTCTATGGGATATGGCTTCTTCCACCTCCACCCCCTTATTTAAATTTTTTCCAGGGTTACTTCAGTGAACAAATCAAAGCACACCTGGTGGAAGGCCAAACCACCACTATGAGTAGGGAGATAAAGCATCCCAAGTCACAACAACAGAGAGCACACAACACACTCCAAAAACACCTCCTGATGGGCCAGGCCCTGGACAGTGAATGACCCTTTTTAATATGTAAGTGCTTGCAGGTGCAGGACACATAATAAGCTATTAAAACACATAAAGAACAGAAAACTAGCCAAAATGACAAAATGGAGAAATTCTCCTCAAAAGAAATTCCAGGAAGAAATGACAGCTAGAGAATTGCTCAAAACAGATATAAATAACATATCTGAGTAAGAGTTTAGAATAATAGCCATAAGATAAATAGCTGGACTTGAAGAAAGCATAGTAGACAGCAGAGAATCTATTCCTGCAGAGATCAAGGAACTAAGAAATAGTCACAATGAATTAAGAAATATATAAGGTGCAAAATAAACTAGATGCAGTGACAACAAGGATGGAGGAAGCAGAGGGGAGAAAAGTGAAATAGAAGATAAAATTATGAAAAATGATGAAACCAAGAAAAAGAGAGTTAAGAAAATACTAGACCAAGAGGGGAAAATTAGAGAACTAAGTGATTTGATGAAATGTAATAATATCCATATCATGGGAGTTCTAGAAGAAGAGAGAGAGAAAGGGGCAGAAGGTTTATTTGAACTAATTATAGCTGAGAATTTCCCTAATCTGGGAAAAAAAGCAGACATCCAAATTCAGGAGGCACAAAGAACTCACCTCAGATTTAACAGAAATAGGTCTTCTCCACAGCATATCATAGTGAAACTGGCAAAATACAAAGATAAAGAGAGAATTCTGAAAGCAGTTAGGGACAAATCGACCTTAACCTACAAGGGTAGACACAGAAGGGTAGTAGCAGACCTGTCCACTGAAACTTGGCAGGCCAGAAGGGAGTGACAGGAAATATGCAATGTGCTGAATAGGAAAAATATGCAGCCAAGAATCCTTTATCCAGCAAAGCTGTCATTCAGAATAGGAGAGATAAAGACTTTCTCAGACAAACAAAAACTGAAGGAGTTCATGACCACTGCAAGAGATCCCAAGATCCACTCACTCTGTGAGTGGAATGTTGCAAAGACCACAAAGGAACAGAGACATCACCACAAGCATGAAAGCTACAGATAACAAAATGACACTAAATCCATGCCTTTCAATAATAACTCTGGATATAAAAGGACTAAATGCCCCAATCAAAAGACATAGGATATCAGAATGGATAAACAAGATCCATCTATATGCTGTCTACAAGAGACTCATTTTAGACCTGAGGACAGCTTCAGATTGAAAGTAAGGGGATGGAGAACCATCTATCATGCTACTGCAAGTCAAATGAAAGCCAGAGTAGTCACACTTATATCAGACAAAGTAGATTTTAAGCTGAAGGCTGTAACAAGAGATGAAAAGGGGCATTATATCATAATTAAGGGGTCTATCCATCAAGAAGAGCGAACAGTTGTAAATGTTTATGATCCCAACTTGATAGCACCCAAATACCTAAATCAATTAATCACAAACATAAGCAATCTTATTGATAAGAATACTGTAATTACAGGGGACTTTAATACTCCACTTATATCAATGGACAGATAATCTGGGCAAAAAATCAATATAGAAACAATGGCCTTGAATGACACACTGGACCAGATGGACTTGACAGATATATTCAGAACTTTACATCCAAAAGCAGCAGAATACACATTCTTTTCAAGTACACATGGAACATTCTCCAAGATAGATCACATACTGGGTCACAAAACAGTCCTCAATAAATATAAAATAATTGAGATCATACCATGCATACTTTCTGATCACGACACTATGAAACTTGAAATCAACCAGAAAAAAAATTGGAAAGACTCCAACTGCATAGAAGTTAAAGAACACACTACTAAAAAATGAATGGGTCAACCAGGCAATTGAAGAAGAAATTAAAAAATAATGGAGGCAAATGAAAATGAAAACATGACAATCCAAACCCTTTGGGATGCAGCAAAAGCAGTCCTAAGAGAAAAATACATTGCAATCCAGACCTATCTCAAGAAACAAGAAAAATCCCAAACACAAAACCTAACCGCACACCTAAAGGAACTAGAAGCAGAACAGCAAGGAAACCCTAAAGCAGGCAGAAGAAGAAAAATAATAAAGATTAGAGCATAAATGAACAATACAAAATCCAAAAAAATAGTAGAACAGATCAGTGAATCTAAGAGCTGGTTTTTTTTTAAAAATAAACAAAATTGATAAAACCCTAGCCAGACTTCTCAAAAAGAAAAGAGAGAGGACCCAAATAGATAAAATCACTAATAAAAGAGGACAGATCACAGAAGTACAAACAATTATCAGAGAATACTATGAAATACTATGAAAAATTATATGCCAACTAACTGGACAACCTGGGGGAAATGGACACATTTCTAGACACCCACACACTATTAAAACTCAAACCGGAAGAAATAGAAAATTTGAACAGACCCATAACCAATGAAGAAATTGAATCAGTTATCAAAAATCTTCCAACAAATAAGAGTCCTGGGCCAGATGGCTTCCCAGGGGACTTCTAACAGACATTTAAAGCAGAGTTAATACCTATTCTTCTCAAGCTGTTCCAAAAAATAGAAAAGGAAGGAAAGCTTCTGGACTCATTCTATGAGGCTAGCATTACTTTGATTCCCAAACCAGAGACCCCACTAACAAGGACAATTATAGGCCAATATCCCTGATGAACATGAATGCAAAAATTCTCAACAAGATACTGGCAAATCGAAGTGAATAACATATCAAAAGAATTATTCACCATGATCAAGTGGAATTCATTCCTGGGTTGCAGGGCTGTTTCCATATTCACAAATCAATCAATGTGATATATCACATTAATAAAAGAAAGGATAAGAACCATATGATCCTGTCAAGAGATGCAGAAAAAGTATTTGACAAAATACAGCATCCTTTCTTATTAAAAACCTTCAAGAAAATCAGGATAGAAGGAACATACCTTAACATCACAAAAGCCATATATGAAAAGCCCACAGCTAACATCATCCTAAAAACTGAGAGCTTTCCCCGTGAGATCAGGAACACGACAGGGATGTTCACACTCACCACTGTTGTTTAATATAGTGTGTGAAGTGCTAGCCTCAGCAATCAGACAACAAAATGAAATAAAAGGCATCCGAATTGGCAAAGAAGAAGCCAAACTTTTTTTCACAGATGACATGATACTCTACATGGAAAAACTGAAAGACTCCCCAAAACAGCTGCTAGAACTGATCCATGAATTCAGCAAAGTCCCAGGATACAAAATCTATGTACAGAAATCAGTTGCATTTCTATACACCAATAATGAAGCAGCAGAAAGAGAAATCAAGAAATCAATCCCATTTACAATGGCACCAAGAATCATAAAATACCTAGGAATAAGCCTAACCAAAGATGTAAAAGATCTGTATGCTGAAAACTATAAAAACTTATGAAAGAAATTGAAGAAGACACAAAGAAATGGAAAAACATTCCATTCTCATGGGTTGGAAGAACAAATATTGTTAAAATGTCAATACTACCCAAAGCAATCTACACATTCAATGCAATTCCAATCAAAATTACACCATTCTTCTTCTCAAAGCTAGAACAAACAATCCTAAAATTTGTATGGAACCACAAAAGACCCCGAATAACCAAAGTAATGTTGAAAAAGAAAACCAAAGCAGGACTTTATCCTCTACTACAAAACCGTAATCATCAAGACATTATGGTATTGGCACAAAAACAGACACACAGACCAATGGCATACAATAGAAAACCCAGAATCAGACATACAAATATATGGCCAACTAATCTTTGATAAAGCAGGAAAGACTATCCAATGGAAAATAGACAGTTTCTTTAGCAAATGGTGCTGGGAGAACTGGACAGCGACATGCAGAGAATCAAACTGGACCATTTTCTTACACCATACACAAAAATAAACTCAAAATGGATGAAAGACCTAAAGGTGAGACAGGAAACCATCAAACCCCTAGAGGAGAAAACAGGCAACAACCTCTTTGACCTCAGCTGCAGCAACTTCTTACTCGAAAGGTCTCTGAAAGCAAGGGAAATAAAAGCAAAAATGAATGACTGGGACCTCATCCAGATAAAAAGCTTCTGCACTGCAAAGGAAACAATCAACAACACTTAAAGGTAACTGACAGAATGGGAGAAGATATTTGCAAATGACATATCTGATAAGGTGCTAGTATCCAAAATCTATAAAGAACTTACCAAACTCAACACCTGAAAAACAAATAATCCAGTGAAGAAATAGGCAGAAGACATAAATAGACACTTTTCCAAAGAAGACATCCAGATGGCCAACAGACTCAAGAAAAGATGCTCAACGTCACTCATCATCAGGGAAATGCAAATCAAAACTTCACTGAGATACCACCTCACACTGGTCAGAGTGGCTAAAATTAACAACTCAGGAAACAACAAATGTTGGCAAGGATGTGGAGAAACGGGAACCCTCTTACACTGTGGTGAGAATGCAAACTGGTGCAACTGCTCTGGGAAACGGTATGGAGGTTCCTCAAAAAATTAAAAATAGAATTACCCTGACTTACCAATAGCACTACTGGTAATTTATCCAAAGGATACAGAGTGCTGATTCATAGGGGCACTTGTACCCCAATGTTTATAGCAGCACTTTCAACAATAGCCAAATTATGGAAAGATCCCAAATGTCCATCAACTGATGAATGGATAAAGAAAATGTGGTTTATATATACAATGGAATACTACTTGGCAGTGAGAAAGAATGAAATCCTGCCATTTGCAACAACGTGGATGGAACTGGAGGGTAGTATGCTAAGTGAAATAAGTCAGTCAAAGACAGATATCATGTTTTCACTTATATTTAGAACTTGAGAAACTTAACTGAAGACCATGGGGGAAGGGAAGGGGGAAAAATAGTTTCAAATACAGAGGGAGGCAAACCATTAGAGACTCTTAAATACAGAAAACAAACCGAGGGTTGATGGGGGGTGGGGCAGGAGAGAGAGGAAAATGGGTGATAGGCATTGAGGAAGGCACTTATGGAGATGAGCACTGGGTGTTGTTTATAAATGATGAATCATGGGAATCTACCCCTGAAATGAAGAGCACACTGTATACACTGTATGTTAGCTAACTTGATAATAAATTATATTTTATTTTATTTTTTTTTTAATTTATTGTTTGAGAGACGGAGAGAGACAGCGCAAGCAGGGGGAGGGTCAGAGAGAGAGGGAGATACAGAATCGGAAGCAGGCTCCAGGCTCTGAGCTGGCTGTCAGCACAGAGCCCGACGCGGGGCTCAAACCCACGAACCGCGAGATCATGACCTGAGCCGAAGCCGGTCGCTTAACCGACGAGCCACCCAGGCGCCCCTAAATTATATTTTAAAAAATAAGACAAAAAGATTACTCTATACCCTTTCAAAATCATACTAGGTCATTGTCTAACAGGCCCACCTAAGGATTATCTGATTCTCTAGGGAATAGAGTACTGTCTGACTTAGTCTTTATTATTGAGTAGGGCCCAGACTCTGTAAAGTTAGATGTTACTTTAGAGAAGATTGGTAACTGGTGCATGATTTTCTATCCCAAAGAAAAGGTAACCCCCAAGGGTGAGGCCTGTAGGACATTAACCAGCTTTATAACTAATTTTGCAATCTGGCTCCACTATTTTTTTCTTTAATTTAATGAATACACTAGTCTCTCCTATCTTGCTGGTCTCTTATTAATAAATTAAGTACATCTTTTTATATATTTCCATACTACATTGTATGAAAGTCAAGCCTATTTCCCTCCCAAGCTTTTGAAAAGTAGAATTTGATGGAAGAAGGAAAGAAGAGAAAAGCGTGTTTTCTTCTCGGATTACTCCCAATAAAGAGTAACCCTGGCACTTTCCTTCCCCTTCATTACCTTTCCTCTTCTAACTGTCCCTCCTCCCTCTGCAGGCTCTCTCTAGTAAATCTACCAGACAAGCTGAAGAGTAATACAAAAGGCACTTTCTGCCTTCACACTGCAGAGTTCCTGGGACCTGCCAAGCACAGTATGGAGTCTCACCACCCAGTGAAGGAAGAAAAAAGCCATAGAGTACTCCCCTCTAGCCTGCAGTCACCTCTCATGTTAAATGAGGCCTTGGAACTAGAGAGTTTTTTTCCTAAACTGTCTTCCACAGACCCTGGGGCACTCCTGTGGGCTTCTGGGGCAGCACAGCTGGGCCTGGGGTCAGGGCTGTGTGAGCAGGGCTCTGGATTACCCTCAGAAGAGCTCAACTTTCAACTTCTTTAAATACCACCGACGTGGGGAAAAAAGGCAAAAGAAAAAAATTAAATTTCCTTACTGCCTACAGCCCACTGACAAGTCCTTGAAACAGGCAGAGTGACCTTCCTATGGAAGCTCAGCTGCCTCAATGATGATACTTTGCTAAGGGCAAAAGGCAATCCTAGCTTAACATTATCCTGACTTCCAGGATCCTGTAAGTCTATTTTAACATATAAAAATTCCTTTGGAAACTTCCTTTACCCCCACCCACCCCCCAAGAAATATGTTGGCAATCATACTCCAAGCTATGGCCCCCTGATATATATCTGAAGGGTCTCATGACTGAGTTTTTACTAAACAGTAACAAATGACCTCTTTCTAACAGCAGCTAGCCCCTCAAGATCCTGGAAACCTTGTTTCCAAAATACCTTAGAGACTTACGCTATCCCTCACCACCTCCCAACCTGAAGGTATATAGTCAGTCACCCATCACAACCCCAGGGGCACTCTTTCTGTCCATGGGTCCTTTTTGCACTGAAGATGTCTCAAGAATTATTTCTTGGCCATCAGCTCCAAACCCCAACACTTCAAATCACATCACCACAATTCAGACTAAGACTTATTAGAAGCAAAAGGTATTATGGGTTTTTATTTGCATATGCACTTGAAATGTTTATGACATTTAAATGCTTCAAATATTATATTTTAGCTTAGGTTTTTCAGTGTGGTATAATAACTCCACTTGAGTACTATATCATATACAGAGTATTTTTAATATAAATGAATATAGACGCATCTATTCGTAAAATGGCCAGCATCATATTGTTGTTACCATATCCATTGTTATCTACTATCATAACTGGGCTAATAACTGTAACTTGTTTAAAATATTTTACCTTTATGTGGCATTCATGTAGCATGTAAATTATTAATGTACCTCCATATAACACTGAATCAACCTATTTGCCCATTTACAAATGCAATTTATCCCCAATGTGGAAGAAACATTGTACACTGGCAAAAATGTCCATCACTGGGGATGGATCAAGCCAACACAGGGACTCCTGCCTGCTGTGTAATTGCCATCGGGTTGCAAACCAGCCCCATCCCCAAATTTCAAACAGTATATCAAGTGCTTTCACTCAAAGAAGATGGTCTCTGAGAAAAAAGAAAACACAGCTTTGTTTGTTTTTGTCTCTTAATACTCAAACCAAACACAAAACATTGTTCAACTCCTTATTTTCACCTCTCTACATTGCCTTTTCTTCAAGTCCCTTCCTCTGGATGGTGGTAGTGGTAGTGGGTGGCTCATTTTTTTTTAATGCTGTAATGGGTTTTTTTTTAATGATTATATAAATTTGAGGGTAAATATGAGGATTAGAACAAATAACAACACTCTTTTTTCCTCTACAAAAGCATAGGAAAACCATAACTGTACTGGGGTCACAAGTACCAATAACCCAGTTGCCCTCTGTCTTGTTATACTACAATCCTTGTCACATGGATTCTATGTTACCTCTTGGTTAAAGATCTCTCTTCCACTTCCAGGTCACATAGCCTCCTTCTGGCCAGTAGAAAGGAGAAAAGGGAAAAAGAAGAGCACGCCCATTCTCCCCTCTAGGGATATTGTTCAGCAAATACAGCAACCACTTCCATGGCCTGAACTTAGTCTGGTGGCCACGGTAGAAGCAATGATGGCTGGGAAATCATCTTTAGGTCCAGAATCCAGTGTCCAGTGAATATTTGAAGGTTCTATGTCAGAGGAAAAAGGAAAGAATGGATATTATGGACTAATTTGCAATCTCTCCCACCACCTGTCCCTTTGGCCACCCAACTATCTATATATACTTTTCCTCTCCCTAAAGGACACACACACACACACCCTCCTTAAAAAAGACAACAGCAAATTCCCAACCAGTCACCACCTCCAGATTACAGTTCAGGATCTCTAGGTGATGAACTCTTTCTCAGTCATCTGTGATCTGATGACCTATAAGCTGCAAGCTTTCATCCGCATCAACCCAACATGCAATGGACAAGAAAGAAATGGATTAACTGGAGTTCCTGGGTGAGTCATTTGGTAAAGTGTCCAACTCTTGATTTCAGCTCAGGTCATGATGTGTCAGTTTGGTTTGTGAGATCAAGCCTGGTATCAGGCTCTGCACTGATGGCATGGAGCCTGTTTGGGATTCTCTCTCTCCCTCTCTCTCTGCCCCTTCCCTGCTCATGATCTCTTTCTCTCACTCTCCCCCCCTCCAAAATAAATAAACATTAAAAATAGATTAACTACAATTAAATCTATAATTTAGTAAAGAGTAGCAGGGAAAATACACAGCAGTCATTAGTCCCTAACAATTAACTAATTCCACAGTTCTTTGGTAGCAGAGTAAGTCCTTATTTTGACCATCTGACTCTCCCCAGCTCTGCTCTTGAGTAACTCCTTTGCCCACTGTCCTATTCAATCTATACTTCCTTGCTTATCATCTTCCTTGTCCAAAACTGAGGCATCTGTTAAAAAGTACCACCTTTGAGGCACCTGGGTGGCTCAGTCAGTTAAGCAACCAACTCTTATTTCGGCTTAGGTCATGATCTCACTGTTCATGCAATCGAGCCCCACATCAGCCTCTGCACTGATAGTGCAGAGCCAGCGTGGGATTCTTTCTCTCTCCTCCTCCCCTACTTGTTTCTCTCTCTCTCTCTCTCTCTCTCTCTCTCTTTCTCTCTCTCTCTCTCAAAAAAAAATAAACATTAAAAAAAGAGAGAGAAACCACATTCTTGGGAGCTGCCCAATTTTCCATCATGTGTGGGTTTACAGGTGGAATAATCACAGGCTTTTAGAGCCAGGCTCTTGGTTTCTTGCTCAATATAATCCCTTCTAAAATTTAGTATAGACCTGATCTATTTGTATCTGGTAAATTCCAGATCTCCCACATGCAAATATCCCACAACCAAATATGTCTAACATAGTTTTTAACTGAAGACTCTGGTCTTTACTGACTGGCCTCTCTCCTCTACCCATGACTGTCTCTGTCAACTTAATGACAGCTATCTAGAAGTCCTCAGAAAGAAAAAAAAGTGGTTTTACAGGCAGCATTCTTAATCTGCCCTTAGCTGTTGCACTGAGCTCCCATTGTCTGGCAGAAAACTCTTAATAGGGGGTGCTAAAAAAGGCTTGGGGGTCACAGTTTTATTTCCTGCTCTAGCTTCCTTTTCACAGTCACTGCATACAACTGCTTTGTTTGAGGATAGCGATATCCCAAAATAGGTGATTATCATCTCCAAACTTCAAGACACCAAATTCCAGACTTTCAATCAATTTAAATTGGAGGCCTCAAGCAGAGACCATGTCCCAGAGGGCTCTGCCTCCTCCTCTCCACTTGCAGACTGGTAAGTTTGGGCCTGAATTCATCTCTTTCCTAGAACTTTGATGAGAGTGGCAAAAAGCAGACAACCCACACTAATACTACATTTTCCCACCATTTTCACGAATACCACATACCCCTCGCTGGCAGGAGGTTAGCTTTCCAACTCTGACAGGTGCCCTTTTACAAATGTATTACCACTGCATAACAGTAGTCATTAGACTGTCACCCCGAAAAGTCTGGGTTTTTGCTGCCCACTGGCCAACCTCCAGGCCAGTGTCATATTTTTAGTTTGTGTCTGACAAATCTTCCCATTTCCAGTAGCCTAAATGGGCTAAATTTGTCCTTCTTTCCATCTCTCTCTCTCTAGCAGGAAGTCTAGACTTTGCATGACCAAATCCACTGTGATGAGAAACCCAGAGCTCTTTGATCTTCTTGTTCTACCACCCTCACCATGTATTTTTCACTTCATGGCCCAAGATGGCTACCCTAGCCTCAGTTATCCTGCCCACATTACAAGCAGCAGGAAAGAAAGAACAGAAAGGAGAAAGGCATGCCCCGTCTCTTAAGGAAACTTGTTAGAAGTTGAACAATTTCCTCCCATTTATCTCACATTGACCATATGTAAGCACATGGCCACCCTTGTCTGCGAGGGACCTTCAGAAATGTAACTTTGCTTCTGGGGGACCATATGCACAGCTGAATTTAGGAGCTCTAACACTAAGGAAAGAATGGATATTGGGAACACCAAGCACAAGGAGGAATGTTTCCTTACTGTTCCTGTGGTTTCCTCTCAGATGGATAAGGTTCTGCTTGTACAATACTCTGGCCTCTCATTCTCCTGGGAGGTAGGGAGAGTGATTTCCTCAGGTTTGTGACTTTGAAAAGTATAACTGGGAATGCTCAATTTACCTCCTTCCTTTCTTCCCTCTTGAAAGTAAGTTGCTTGCAGAAAGTGCACAATAAACTCTGCTCCTTCGTGTCCCAAATTTTGTGGAGATATTCCTTGATGCGAAGAATCATGAGAACTCATTGCTGCCTGTGGCTGGATGTAAAGCTATCTAATCCTGGAGACCAAATTTAGAAAGCCCACTTGCCTACATGTCACATACTTTGATATCAACGTTATCAATAATGAAGCTAATAATTTTATTTACATATGTCTTACCTTGTCTTATTGAGCTCTTAACTATTTCAGAACCTAGGCCTATAAAACAATGGTACTATTTATTTGACCCATTTTCAAGGCAGTGTAAACAATCGTTGTTCATTGTGAAAATTTCCATCAATATAAACAAGAGTAAGGAAGAAATTGAAGATCACCAGAAATCCCAATTCCACCATTTTAGGGTTACCATTATTTTCATCTTTACAGCCATGTTTCATATACATCCTTATGTACACATATACTTATGTATATGTATAATTTCACACAAATGAGCTCTTATGCAGTTTTTATTTAGATAACATTTTTTCTTTTAGAAAATAACCAATTTAAAAATCACACCAGACAAAGTTAAAGAGGCAAGAAAGACTTTATTCAAGGCTATTGCAATAGGGGAGAGAACTCAGAACTCAGAGTCAGAACTCAGTCTGAGCTCAAATCTACTGAAACAAAGGACTGGAGAATTCTCAGAACAGAGATAGAGGGATCACAGACTGTCTGTGTTTGCTAATTGATTTCACCCAAAGGAAAAGTAAGCTTTCTCATATCTTCCTGACTAGCAGTAGTTTTACAACTTGGAGCAAGGCTCCCACTGAAGTGAGACCCTCACACTCTAGGATGCTGAAAGGCAGAAGCACTGTCTTCTTCAGTGATTACCTCTCAAAAAGATGGTTCCCAGGTCTTTGAGAAAACCAGTCCTGGATTGTAAAAATGTTGAAAAGTTCTTAAAAATATTTACATCTCAAAGGGGCAGAAAGAACTTGTAAATGTAAAAATTACAAGTTTTCTAAAGTAATGCTCTAAAAAAAGGAGCCTAGGGTGAGGAAGAAACCTATAAGTGATGCAGCAAGATGTGCAGTAAGACATTCCCTTCTCATTCCCCATCACACAATACTTTGCTGTCCATCTGATGGGGTTTTGGAGTGGTGACAGGAGTCTGGAGCTGATGGCCAAGAAAGAATTCTTGCACCTCTTTGGTGCAAAAAGGTGATTTTATTAAAGCATGGGGACAGGACCCATGGGCAGAAAGAGCTGCACTGGGATTGTGAGGAGCAACTTGTTATGTACTATGAAGTTGGGGGAGGTAAAGGCAAAGGGAGGTTTCCAAAAAGACTTTTATATGCTAAAGAGGACTCATAAGACACAGAGGACTTGCTATTATCAAGCTAAGGTTGTTTTTCTCTAGTAAAGCATTAACATTAAGACAGCAGGAAATTCCTGGAGAAATGTTATACTTTGTATTTGCCTCAAGTATTTCTCAATGGGATGCAGGTTATAAAGAAGTTTCATGTTATTTACATTTTCTTCTTGCCTTTGTTCCCCACATCACTGTGGAGGGGAGGGTGATGTTAGGACTCCAGGAAACTGAGTCAATAGGTTTCTGGAGATTAGGCTATTAATAAGATTGCTTTTTTCTTGTAATTACTAAGATATTTGTAAACTGATGGAGACTCATGTCCTACATGACTGTGATCTCTATCAGTTAACCAATGGTTTTTCCCTTTCCTTTGTCCTTGGGCAACCAGGAGTGCCTGAGGAATGTCACACATGTCCCGCCTTGTGGGAATGATGTGGAGGGAGCTGTTAGCTTGTGCTTTGCTCTCAGCTTGCCTTACCTTTCTTCATCACATCCATGGACAAAAGTGCCTCATGGAAGATTTGGGATCCAGGTAGAAAATTGTGAAATTCCAGTGCAGTTTAAGACTTAGGAGAGCCATTTTAAGAATGCAGGCCTGCACCCACATGGCTGACTTGCTGACCATCCGTGGTCCCAGCTACAGACATAGAAACAGTTCTGTACCCCTGAGGACTCAGCTATAGCCCCATTTGACTTGGTCCTGTCACCAGCACATCCCTTACCATATGCCAAGGGATCCAAGAGCAGTCCTGCTCACCCATGTATCAGGTAATGGGTACACAAAACTCCTTCCCTCCTGTGGATGCTAAACTGGCCCATGAACCAGTTCCAGCCCCTCCCAGTCATTACTGAAGATAAGCTCACCAAACTGAGACTGTAGATTCTGAAAGGACCCTGTAACTGGGTTCCAGAACAGCCTTGCTGGTAGTCAAACTCCTATATGTGCCCCCAGAAGATCCCAAGAGGGCCCTATACTCACTTCCATCCACTTCAGGCCACAGTCCAGGGTCAGTCCTGCCCACCGAGGGACCCAGTCAGTAACTACTCATCAGGGAAATGCAAATCAAAACCACAATGAGATATCATTTCACACCTGCTGGAATAGCTAGTATCAAAAAGATAAGAGGTAACAAAATGTTCGCAAGGATGTGGAGAAAAGATTGATAGGAAAGTAAATTGGTGCAGCCACTATGGAACACAGTGTGGAGGTTCCTCAAAACATTAAAAGTAGAATTACCATGTGATCTAGCAATCCCACTTCTGGATAAATATCCAAAGGAAATACACAAATAAATCAAATCTCAGAATGAGAGGGAAAAGGCTATATAACAAAAATCAACCAAAATCAACAAAATAATGGGAAAATATTAACCAAAATTTCCTGTAAGATCAGGTGCAAAAACATTTTTATTCCTAGAATCACCACTTATGATCTAATATAGTCCTGTAATTCCTAGATAACACTACAAAAATTTTTTTAATGTTTATTTATTTTGGAAAGAGAGAGAGAGAGACAGAGCACGAGCTGGGGAGGGGCAGAGAGGGACACACACACACAGAATCCAAAGCAGTCTCCAGGCTCTGAGCTGTCAGCACAGAGCCCAAAACAGGGCTCGAACTCACAAACCACAAGATCATGACCTGAGTTGAAGTGGGACACTCAACCGGCTGAGCCACCCAGGCGCCCCCAAAATATTTTTTTAATTAAAGATGTATAAGGAAGAGAAACAGAATGTATCGAAGCACCTGCAACTCATTCATTCCATACATGTTTTATTGAGCATATGCTGCATTTTAGGCATTGTTCCAGGCACTGGGGATACAGCAGGACAAAAGTGTTTAGTGATGTGGAGATTATGTCCTAAGAAGAAGCAGACTATAAATAAGAAATTAAGTGTAGAGGATAAGTGGAATAAAGAAATGCGTTTTGCATATAATATTATCATCTACATTTAAAAGGTCAACATAATCAACAGATAAACTGTAAGAAATACAGAGTTCAGCAAGGTTGCCAAATTTAAAAATTACTAAGATCATGGGGCACCTGGGTGGCTTAGTCAGTTGAGTGTCCAGCTTTGGCTCAAGTCATGATCTCATGGTTTGTGAGTTCAAGTCCCACATCGGGCTCTCTGCTGTCTGTGCAGAGCCCACTTCAGATCCTGTCCCTCTCCCTCTCTGCCCCTCCTCCACTCGCTCTCTCTCAAAAATAAATTAAAAACAGTTTTGAAAAATAAAATAAATAATAAAATAAATAAAATTTACAAAGAACAAGTGTGTTTCTCCATTCCATCAGTAACTAACTAGGAAAAAAATGGGATATTATTCACAAAAGCAACAAAATCTATAAAATAAAAAAGTATCCCTATATAACCCAGCTCAACAGCTAGCCATATAACCTTGAACACCTAATGTAACCTCTCTGGTCTCATTTTTTTCACCAGTAATATGAAGATAACAATAAGAGTAACTTCCTCATCAGGTTATTGAGAGGATAAAATTATTTAGAAAAGTTTGTGCCTGAAAACACTCAATAAATGTTAGCTGATTTTTATTATATCAATAAAACAAGAAACACAACAGAAAAATGGGCAAAAGATACATAATTCACAGAAAGCGAAATGCAAATGGCTAATAAGTATATGAATATATTCCAACTGTATTAGTAATCAGAATTATGCAAATTAGAGCAAACATATCACCATTAATTTGGCAAAAAAAAAAAAAAAGCCCTAGGAAAATGGATAAAACCAAATACTGCTGATGAAAATATGTGGGGTAAGGGAATTTTAAACCATCCTTATACAATTCTCTTTAAAAAAAATCCTTGCTCATAAATCATGTATTGTTCTCATAATTTGTTTCTGAATTTGGTCTGCCATTACTATGTATGGTAATTAGAATTTTGTATTGCTTCACAAGGAAGATTAGTCAATCTTTTTGTTTTCACTGTCTTTAAGTTTTAGGACCAGGGTTATGTTAGTTTCATAAAATTAATTTGGAATATTTTCATCTTTTCAAAGTTCTGAAATAGCTTACCTGGGTTTTTTCTTATTTATTTTTTTTAAGCGTGAGATAGAGGACACAAGTGAGCAAGGGGGCAGAGAGAGAGAGAGAGAGACTCCCACCAGGGGCAGAGAGAAAGGGTGAGAGAAAGAGAGAAAAGTGGGGCTCATCCAAAGCGAGGCTCGTGTTCAACCCAAGCAGGGCTCAAGCTCACCTGACTCAGGGCTGGATCTCATGAACATGAGACCATGACCTGAGGGGAAGTCAGGTGCTTCACCGACTGAGCCTCCCAGGTGCCCCGAAATAGTTTAAATAATAATAAGAGTCATTTCTTTCTTACAGGGTTGACTGAATAGAGAGTAAAACCATGTAGATCTGATGCTTTGGTTGCAAGGAGTTTGGAAATGGTGGTGAATCTAAAGTACAACATGGTACTGCTGTGATTTTGCACCAGGCAATAGCTTCTGTAGGGGTCAAGAGCAGGCTGCCCCAAAGTGTGTCTCTTGGGCATACCGATTATTTTAAATAATAATTATTATTCAGTTTAATTATTTTAAACTAAAAGTTATGTCAGGGGCACCTGGGTGACTCACTCTGTTGAGCGGCCGACTTCCGCTCGGGTTATGATCTGGAGGTTCGCCAGTTTGAGTCCTGCATCGGGCTCCCTGCTGTCAATACGGAGCCTGCTTGGGATCCTCTGTTTCCCTGTTTCTCTCCCCCTCGCCGCTTGCTCTCTCTCTTTCTCTCTCTCTTTCTCTTTCTCTTTCTCTCTCTCGCTCTCTCAAAAATAAACATTTTAAAAAGTCACTTCAGAGACAGCCTGTGCAAGAACACTCCGACCCTCCTCCGCCCCCCTGAAAGAAGGAATAAATTAATCTCCCATGTGAAAGTTCCCCTCCCTATAGCAGGAGGAAAAGAGACACCCTTATCACCAGAGGTGGGAAATTGAGAGCAGAAGAGGCTGTATAACAACCCTTGTTACTTTTCACTAACTTACTGCCCCCGCCCAAAATCTGTTTAGAATCCCTTACGAATTAAAGCTGCCAACGTTAAGTTTCCTTTGTCCTGT
This sequence comes from Cryptoprocta ferox, assembly GCA_028646485.1. NCBI lineage: Eukaryota > Metazoa > Chordata > Mammalia > Carnivora > Eupleridae > Cryptoprocta > Cryptoprocta ferox. Next base: position 57,564,401 of record CM053571.1, read on the forward strand.
CAATGCCCCACCAATTTATTGTCTATTTGTCTGAAAACGATAAAAACTGCCTGCCTGGTCACGTCTTTGGTCTTAATTTCATTCCTGGGCCTCTGTGCACACTTAATAAAACTTTGGGTTTTTTCCTGTTTAAAATTAATTAATTAATTAATTTAAAAAAGTCTAGGATGGTGACTATTAGTAATACCGTACTGTATACTTGAAACTTGCTAAGAGGGTAGATCTTAAGTGTTCTCACCATGAAAAAAAATGGTAACTATGTGAGGTGTGCGTGTGTTCGTTAACGTGATTGTGGTGGTCATTTCACAACGTATATGCAAACCAAAACATCAAATTGTACATTTTAAATATACACATTTATTTGACAATAATTCTTCAGTAAAGCTGGGAGGAAATATTTTTAAAAATTTTTTAAAATTTTTTACTTATTTTTGAGAGACAGAGAGAGACAGAGTGAGCAAGGGAGGGTCAGAGAGAGAGGGCGATACAGAATCTGAAGACAGGCTACAGGCTCTGAGCTGTCAGCACAGAGCCCGACATGGGGCTCGAATCGACAAACCATGAGATCATGACCTGAGCTGAAGTCAGACACTTAACCGACTGAGCCACCCAGGTGCCCCTTTAATTTTAAAAATAAAATAAAACTTGAAATTTTAAAAAACAGAAAGATAGCAGGGCTACAGAATAAAGATTAATAATAGAAGTGGGACACTTTAGCTACAAGAGTCTGGAAGATCTGTCTGGGAAAATGACTTTTGAACAAAGGCCTGGAAAGTGTGACTATAAAGAGTAGGTATAAGATGATGAATTCTAGAAACCTACTGCACAACATTGTGCCTTTAGTTAATAATACTGTATCATACACCAGGTAGATATCATGTTAAGTATTCTTACCACAATAAAAAAAACTATTTTAATTTTATTTAAAAAAAGAAAGTCAAGGGGCGCCTGTATAGCTCAGTGGGTTAAGTGTCCGACTTTGGCTCAGGTCATGATCTCACAGTTCGTGAGTTCAAGCTCTGCATCAGGCTCTGTGCCGACAGCTCAGAGCCTGAAGCCTGCTTCGAATTCTGTGTCTCCCTCTCTCTCTGTCCCTCCCCCACCTTGCACGCTGTCTCTCTCTCTCTCTCAAAAATCAATAATCATTTAAAATTTTTAAAAAGATTCACAGAAGAAATGCAAACAGCCAATAGACATATGAAAAAAACCTCAATCTCATTAATAAAAAGAGAAACACAAATTAATATAATAAGAAACCACTTCCATATACACTATATTTGCCAAATTTTTAAGTCTGATAATATCAAGCGTTGAAGCAATGGGAAGAATCATGTACCTTGTGGGTACCACCACTGCAGAGCATTTGGTTTGAATATTTTGGAAAACAACATGGCAACGTGCATTAAAATTGAAGATGCGTATATCACACAACTAATTATAACTCTAAGTCACATACACAGGGAAACGTGAACAAAACTATTTTTGTAGCATGTTTTAATAAGTGAAGAAATGGAAAAATAAGCATCCATCAACAGGGAAACAGAAATGGACTGGCCATGTTCACACAATGGAATCCTGGAGAACAGTTCAATGTTTTTTGGTTTTTAATTTATTTATTTTGAGAGAGAGAGAGTGGGCAAGCAGGGGAGGGACAGAGAGAGAGAAAGAATCCCAAGCAGGCTCCACACTGGCAGCACGGCGCCTGATGCAGGGCTGCAACTCATGAACCTCGAGATCATGAGCTAAGCGGAAATCAAGAGTAAGACACTTAACCCACTGAGCCTCCCAGGGGCCCCCAGAAGAGCAGTTTAAATAATGAACTACAAGGTAAATTTTTCACCAGAGCTAAGTCTCAAAATAAAATGTTGAGGGAATAAAAAGTTTCAGAAGGAAACAGAAATGTGAGACCATTTATTTAAAATTTAAAATCTGTAAGGCAATACTTTATAATACTAATGTATACATGATTATGTAATTTTAAAAAGCCAAAAGCATGCGAGAGAGGAATAAACACTTAGTTCATGATAGCGGCTAGCTCTGAGTGCAAGGAAGAGGCTTCAGGGTTCAATTGATTCTTTACGTTTATTTATTTTTTTAATTAAATACACATACTGTTGAAATTTGATTTAGCTGGACAGTGGATGCATAATAGAGGTGTCCGTTATATTATTCTATTCTTGTCTATTTGTTTGAAGTATTTCACAAATTATAATAGTTGCAACCAGTTTGGAATACCTGTGACAGAATTATCAAAAATGAAATTCACACAAGCAGTCATTGCACATGTGAATATTTAGTTGTCTTAACGCGCCCTCTGCTGTTCCAAATAGGCCATGGCAAGCAATTTCCTGCAAAAATCAACAACGCTGAAGAAGCCAGGGAGACTTCCGACCCTTCCTATCCCCCCACTCTGGCCGGAAGCAGCCTCTGCACCAGAAGTATCATATTTGGGGATCCAGAGAATATGGAACAAAACATACAATTGTGGAAATTCTTGTACAGAAGGGGTTTTTCCCAGGTAAACGAGGATCCAAGAGCTTGAATAAAGCTGTCTGTGCAGAGCATACATCCTGAAAGAAGCTTGTCTCCGACCTTCTGGGTGTCTGTGTGTCTCTGCTAGAGAATACAAGTGTGGGGGTGGCAGAGTGGGACCCTGAGTGAACGTCAAAGCTAGTATCTGAGCTGCCAGAGGCCTAAGACAAATCTGATCCAACTTCTTTATTCAGAAATGAAGAGTTTGAGCTTCAAAGAGGAAGAGGATCTCTTCCTGGGTCACCTAGTGACTTCAAGCCACATGAAGAAACGCACCCAGGGAAAGTGGGAGGAAGGCACATGGTATCACTCTGTCTCTAATGAGCCCTCATCAGCGTCCCTCAGTATTTCCACAGACGCTGCACTCAACCCCCATTAATATGCTCCCCTTCCTCACCACCCTCACCATCACCAACCTCATGTGCATGAAGGTGCTGTAACAGAATTGTCCTCCCACACTAGCTATAAACTGAGAACCACTCCAGGTTTTGCAGGAGATGGAGGATCACCCCATGAGAGAAGCAGCTGGACAAAGTAGCCCACCAAGAGACTTGTCTCAGGGTACAACTCCTATTACTGCAGTAACAAATTCTGCACATGTAGTGGGTTCAAACAACACAAATCTTACAGTTCTGGAGACCAAATGTCTGAAATGGGCCTCACAGAGCTAAACACCAAGGCATCAACAGGGTCGTATTCCTTTTGAAGTCTCCAAGGGAGAACACGTTTCCTTGCCTCTTCTAGCTTCCAAAGGTCGCCCACCTTCATTGGCTTGTGGCCCCTTCCTTCTTCAAAGGCAGCAATCACATTGCTCTAACCTCTGCTCCACACCTCTTTCTCTGGCTCTAACTTCCCCACCTCCCTCTCTTCCTTATAAATCTTTTGATTACATCAGGCCTACCCAGATAATCCAGGATAATCTCCCCATCTCCATGTCAGCTGGCTAGCAAACTTAATTCTACCTGCAAACTTAACTCCCCTATGCTATGTAACATAACATATTCACAGGTTCTGAGGACTAGGATGTGGACATCTTGGGAGGAGGAGGGTATTATTCTGCCTACCACACTCGGTCCCAGCCAGTGCTTGAAGAAAAACTGCACACTTCAACTCATGATCTTTGCCTTAATCTTTCCTGACACTCAATCCCCCCCCTCATACACACACACAGATGATGGCCTAATCTGAAATTAAGAAGCTTGAATTGGATTATAAAAGGCCTTGAATATCAATCTAAGTGGGTGTCCTGACGTCTAGTGAGTGTCTCCATATCTCCTCACTGCCTGAAGCCTGACACAGAAAGTTCTTCAGACATGGAGAAGACTTACAAGTCTGACTGACAGGAGTTTCAGGAAGGGCTTCCTCCTTCGTTCTTTGTAGACAAGCCCCCTTGCCCCAGGACCTCTTAAGAACCCAAAAATATGAATGACCACTTCGATTTCTTCCTACCTGAACAGGATATGGATAGGATAACTTCCCTGAGTTCCTTTCTCCCTAATTATGCCTGTATCTGTTATGGAGCTTGTCCCTTTCTTTGTTAATTACACTTTCAGAATTGGAGATGCAATTCTGTGCAAAGACAGGAGCGATGCAGAGTGGCATCAATGGAGGCTTTTTTATCTCATTTGCTACCTGGGGTTTCTGGAATCATAAAGGGGATCAGATGTTGCTTTGTCCATACTTTATCCCCAGGCCTTACTTCTCCCACCATTCTAACGTGACCACCACGATGTTCTGGCCCTTTCACAAGTTTGTACCACTCTTTCATTCTTCAAGGGCTCCCACTCTGCCCTGCCTCTCCTTTCCCTGCTAATAAGCTCCACACCATCCATTCCACAGGCCTCTTCCTTGGTGAAGCTTCCCCCCAAATCTCCAAAATCTGAGGATTCCTCAGGACTCCTGATGATTCCTTGGAACCTAAAAATATGGTTTGCAGTAAATCGGCTAATGACTTTGTTGAGGTCATGTCCAAGAGAATGATGGTAAGGTGAGCAAAATCAGTTAGTCCCTTTTCACAAAGGAACCAGAACTTATACATTCCTTGAGTTAAGTATATTGGACCATGAAATGATGGATCATGAAATCAAACACAGAAAGGGAAGACTGTAAAGACAAGAGTAGAGAAACCAAAGCAGCCAAGGCACTAAAGGCAAAAGAGGAGGTATAAGTGAAATATCTATGTCAGAGAATTAGGAACCAGAAGTCAACGTCAGGGGCAGGGGCAGAAGGCTATTTGAACCAATAATTTCATAAATGGAGCTCATTTAATTAATAAATTAGGTCCATGAGCGTCCAAAGCAGTTGAGATGAAACTTATCAGAAACAAAGAAGTCAAAGAATTGGGAAGCTCCAGGAAATGAAGATTATCTAGGACATTGGCAGGACATGGGACGGAAAGCAAAACTGATCCAGGAGCCAAAGTCTTAAATAAAAGAAGAGGAGTCACTGAGAGGTGAGCAGATGAAGCAGTGAGGAGGAGGAGCCAGAGGACAGGAGCCTCAGGAGGACAGGGTTGTTAGTCAGCAGCTTGGTCTGGAAACTATAGTGCCCTCCAAGGAGCCAACGAGTCTGTGCATTCCGTGTCCCAAGCCTGGTAGCCAGGCTGCCCAACACAGCCCAGCAGGCTGCCTTTCAGCAGGAAAGGGAAGAGGGGCACCTGAGAAGAGGGGCACCCAGGGAAGAGGGGCACCTGAGAACCATGCGGTCGTCCGTTTGCGGGTTTCTACTTAAATGAGTTTTGCTTTTATATGTGCTTTTATATCGCTAATACCCTCCTACTTTCTTTTGGTTTATTCGCCTTCTATATTCCAGTCTCTAAAGTTAAAGGGTTTTGTTCCTTTACTTTTGATCTATCTCATTTTGTAGTAAAACTCAATAAAAATGAAGAATTCCCTGAGAACCACATTGATTGCCACCCACATGTGAAGTTGTAAAGTGCCCATTTTCAATTCCCAAACTGCCAGCAACTGAACGCTCAGTTTTCCCTTTAGCCAAGAGATATTTAGAAAACTGCTTTAAAAAATATTTCTAAGTGGTAAAAAAAAAATTTATTATAATTTGGTTTTTAATTCGACCATATGGCATTATTTTGGAAAATGTGACCTGTACATTTTAACTTTAGGGATTTATTGAGATTTTCTTTAGTGCGTCAGACGGATCGATGTCCTATATTTAATGCCCCAGGGGAACTGAAAACAATGTTCGTTCTTTGTTCATTGTGTGCAAAGCCATAATAAAGCTTCTTCATCATAGTACATCTTCCATGTTGGTTTTTTGTTGTTGTTCCTTTATATATTTATTATGAAAAATGTCAAACATACACATAAGTAGAACAACTAGTGTAATGAACCCCATGTGATTGTCGTTCCTTCCCTATATTTTTGGCAGATTTTATTTTGTCTCAGTGCAAAGTAGTTTTGTATATAAAAGTTCGTGACTATTCTAGCTTCTTAGCAAATCATACCTTTTTTCCCAAATAAAAGGCATTCTTTTTTCCACTTAAAGTTCTTAACCTTGAGTCTGCTTTGTCTGATACTTACGTGGCTAACCTCATTTCTTTTGGTTAGCATTTACCTTGCATGTATTTATTCATCCATTTATTGTTCAGCCTCGCTGTGTCCCTTTATTTCTGGCACAACTCTCATAAAAGGCATACAACTGCATTTTACTTTGTGACTATGCCATCTATTTTTGTGTGTATGGCATTTTCCCTTTCTTTTTTGTATTTTTATGCCCTCGTTGGCCTTTCTAAGATCAACCAAGTTTTAGGTTGCTGTTTCTATTTTTCTCCTAGTGTTTTCAAGAATCTATGTATGGTTAGTATTTGACTCCACTGAGTAAAACAGAAATCCTAAAATAAGAGAAGCTTAAGAATATGTACTCTCGGGGAGCCTGGGTGGCTCAGTCAGCTGGGCGTCCAACTTCAGCTCAGGTCATGATCTTGTGGTGTGTGAGTTCGAGTCCCGCATTGGGTTCACTGCTCAGTGTAGACCCTGCTTCAGATCCTGTCTCCCTCTCTCTCTGCCCTTCCTCAGCACTCTCTCTCTCTCTCTCTCAAAAGTAAAATAAACATTTTTTTAAAAACTTAAAAAAAAAAAAGAATATGTGTTCTCACATGTAAAAGCAGTCTGGAGGAAGGCAGTCCAGAGCTGAGGTGGGGCCTCCACTGTCTGAGGACCTCAGGTCCCTGCTCTCGCTCTTCCACCATTCACAGAAAGTAATTTCCGTTCTCAGAGTTATACAGTGGCTGCTAGCATTCCCACCATCATGCCCAAGCTCCATGCGGGAAGAAGAAAAGGAGAAGAACAAAAAAGGGCATGTGTCAGCTGAATCAGCTCCATCAGAGGAAACTTCCCTGGAGTGTCACACAGCGCTTTCACTTCTATATAATTAGCCAGAACATAGTCATGTGGATGTGACTGCATCTATGTAGTGTGTATTTAGTATATATCTAGCACAAGGGTGGCTGGGAAAATGTGGCTTTTTAGCAAAGTATACCACCCCCTCATTCTATTCTAAAGAAGAAAAGGAGGAAGGATATTGGACAACTGAGATCTCTGCCAAAATCTATATTCCATTAGCTATTACATTTCATTTTTTACATACCTATTTAAATAGGCATTTCTCTAACAACTAAACACTATGAGCTCCCCTCAAAGTAAGATATGTATCATTTCTTTAATTTTCTGCCTTTCCCAACCATTCCTCCTAAGTAATAGCAAAATACTGTTTCCATATTATCAATTATTGTAGTGTATATTATTACAAAGATCAATTGTTAATAATTGTATGAAATACAGTATTAATAATAATTTTTATTAAATTTAACTATAAATTATAACTAGTGCTTACCAACTGTTGTTACAATCTACATTGTCTTCTTTCTTGAATTTTTAATCTGTTGACAGTAATGTTTTCAATGGCGCACGAGTGGCCCTGTTATTTTGTACTTAATTCTTTTTTTATATAAATTTTTTAACGTTTATTTATTTTTGAGAAAGAGAGAGACAGAGCGTGAGCAGGGGAGGGGCAGAGAGAGAGGGAGACATAGAATCCGAAGCAGGCTCCAGGCTTTGAGCTGTCAGCGCAGAGCCTGACGTGGGGCTCAAACCCACAAACTGCAGGATATGACCTGAGCTGAAGTCGGACACTTAAATGACTGAGCCACCCAGGCACCCCTAGTTTGCACCTAATTCTTATATGATATTTTCTAACCACAGAAGCTCAGTTTCTCCATTCTTTCTCCTCAAAACCAACTAGCCTCTGCTTCCTTGTCCACTGGCATCTAATCTTATAGATGAGCCCTGTGCCATTACAGCCAGCTTTCCTTTGCTTGTGATTTTTTTATGGAAACTTGTAAATTATTATCCTCACCCCAAAAATTCAGATTCCAGCAAGTTCTCCCCTCAGTAGGCAGTTTTGATCAGAATTATTAATTCTGATATCTTAAATCTAATTATAAATCTTTCTCCTCCTACTTCTCCATATTCTGATTCATTCTTCCAACCTCCTCTTAAACATACCTGATCTCCAGGATCTATCCTCCATGACTCTTACCTTTATCTTCCTAATTTCCATCTCCTTATCTTTTTGCTCTATGCTACGAAAGTACACCGTACCTGGATTTCCAAATCAGTGGTTCATTTTACAGCCGTGTCTTCCAATTATTTGGAACGTTCTTTTGGTTGGTGGTTTTTTAATCTTTAAGAACTTTTTGTCTAAGATCAGCCCTTGATTTATACATATACTATAATATTTATGAATTACGATAATATAAAATTCCCTGAAGATAATAATTATCATTTTTTAAGTTTGTTTGTTTCATCCTTAGCTCATTTATTCTTCCTGGCCCTTCTTCTTTACGATGTTAACTCTTCCTCAAATGTTTGCTAGCTTTGCTTCAAGTGAGGTGGTAAGTTGAATTTATAGATACCAGGCATTGGGTCCTCAGCATCCGTGCTGGAGGACTGTGTCTCCCTGGAGCTAACTGAGCGTCATCATTGCAATAACGGGATGACCTAATTGTGGACCATGTGCTGATTGGAGAGCAGACAACCTGGCAATGATCTGGCTCTCCGGGACTGGCTTTGGGATACCTTGTTTTTCTAGAACACAGTTCTTTTTCTTTTTCTGTGACCTTTTTGGAGACCCAGACTTACACCCATCCTGCTCCTCCTCTCCGACCTCTCACAACAGCTGATGATTTCACATTGGTCCCAGGAGCAAACCCTTGAACCAGCCACCCTGTAAACAGATGAGGGGAAGAAGAAGTGACCTAGCTGTGCCAGGGAGAGTTATTTGCTTAATTACCCCTGGAATCACCCTGTGGCCGGCTCCTCCTCCCTGACTCTGTGATTCCTGAATTAAAAGTCCCCCCAGGTCCCTCTGGGAAGAAAGCTTTCATTTCTGCAGCGGCTCTCTCCACATCTCATGGGCGATTCCTACTTCTACTCTACTTTCTCTGTCACGTGATCCCATGTGCTTCCCCCTGTTTTTAATTAAAGAGATAATAAATGTTTATTTATCCAATAAATCTTATTGAATAGATCCAATATAGCTGTCATGTTTTTAGTACTACAGAGGTGGTGATAAACAAGATCAAAATTGCTGCCCTTGTGGAGTTCATTTCATTGCAAGAAGTCAACACTGCAGAGATAGGAAAAGGTCAAAACCCCTCATTCCCCCCCACACTCTCGAATCCCAGCCCCTGCGGGAACAGATGGAAATAGTTTTGTATGTATTCTTCCACATCTTTCTCTAAGATCGTATAAAAAATATATGGGCTGTTTTGTTTTGTTTCAAATACAGAATCTCAGTCTGTGTGTTATCTATAACTTATTTTTTTTCCACTTAAGAATTTGGTATAAGCGTCCTTCCAGATCCACTTCATTCCTTTGACAGCCGAATAATATTCCATATTGAAATTGTACCATAATCTCTACAAATACGCCCCTATTGATAGACACACTAGTATTCTGTTAGTGTGGTTTTAGTTTCCTTTTACTTTTTTAAATTGAAAGGATTTGTGTATTTTTGCTACAGGTCTGTGATAAATACCCTTGTCCATACATTTTGTGTATGGATATTTTTGTTTTTTGCAGAATTATTCCCGTAACTAGGAAGCTGGAACAAATGAGATACATATTTTTAATTTTAATAGATATTGTCCGATTATTTTCCAAAGGGGCATGGCAAGCCATGTTCTCACTGAGAGGATATGTGTCTGTTTCCTCATATACTTGACAGTACTCAATGGCATTTTTTAATTTTTGCCAATAAGATGGTGAAAAAGAGTTCCTCGTTGATGCCTTAATTTTCTTTTGTCTAAAAAGGTAGAGAAAATTTCTATATTCTTATTGGTAACCTGTATTTCCTTTCAAAAGATTTCCTCTTCATAGTCTTGGCCCATTTTATGGTTGATGTTATTGGTTACTTCTTGTCATTTTATAGAAATTATCTTTATGACATGGAAAGCAACCCTCTGACTATCATGTGTAATAAAAAAATATTTAATTTGTCTCCTATCTTTTGATATGCATATTATCGTTTGGCATAAACAACTTTTAAATTTGTGGGTAATCATGAATGTTTGTTTCCTTTTTGCTTCTCTTGTTTTTCTCCCTTATGTGGGAAGATATTTTCCATCCTCAAAGTATTTTCATATTCTCTTAAATATTCATCTACTTTTTTGAGTTTATTTATTTATTTTGAGAGAGAGAACAAGCAGGGGAGGGGCAGAGAGGGAGGGAGAGAGAGAATCCCAAGCAGGCTCCACACTGTCAGCAGAGAGCCCAATGCAGGGCTTGATCCCACAAACCATGAGATCATGACCTGAACCGAAATCTAGAGCCAGATGCTTAAACAACTGAACCACTCAGGTGCCCCTTTTTTTCTTCTATTTTTTTCTTTTATTTTTAAGATTTTTTTAAACCAGGTGGAATATACTTTATATATAAGGTGAGGTAAGAAACTACTTTCTTCTAGCTGCAAAGCCAATTATAGTTGAATCATTTATTATGTGATTATTTCATTCACTGAATTCCAACTAGACAAATTAGAGTTTGTCTATTTGTTACTCTCCTTAGGTCACTCAAGGTTGGTGGTTTTATCAACAGAAAGCATGAAAGCCTTCCTTGCTGTGGGAAATTGAGACACTAGTAATCTATCTTTTCAGCTCATTGCACCATATTACTCTAATTATCACAAGTGGTAACATGGGAAGAAGTGCAGCTAGAGAGCAAGGAAGGTATCAGGAGATCAAGTGGTTTGGGCACTTAGTTGCCATGACAACAATGGTGTCTTATAAAAATTATAGTCACCTGGTTTCTTACAGTGCTAGAATGTGTTCTTAGAAGAGTAGAGGGTGGAGAGAGAGAGAGAAGCTATGAATCTACAATTGGAAACATATGTGGAGAACCAGAGGCCTTCATGGCAAATTGGATTCTCCCATTTCCTGTAGTCACAGGGAAAATATGGCTGGGGACCACAGTGAGAGTCTCACTGGAAAGCTTTCAGAGTTGCAACACCAATTAAAAGTTCAACCCCTCTAGGTTTCTTATGCTAAAGTTAGGACACTAGTAAGGAAGAAGGGGGATCTTAGAATGGGGATATTTGGATAGACATGCTTAAAGCAAAGGACTATGAACTTTCAGATTCCCCTGAATCTCCATGCCAAGAAGGAGCAGCTTACCACTCATCACTCTGGTCTTAGCTTATGATTTACTTGAGAATTTTGCCCCTTGACTCTTGAAAGCTCAATAATACAATTTTTAAAATATGTTCTATGCAGGTTCTACTTGTTTTGTAGTGATAGGAACTTTCAGAATGCCTAGTCCAACTAGGAATTTATCCAAAGGATACAGGAGTGCTGATTTGTAGGGGTACATGTACCCCAATGTTTACAGCAGTGTTATCGACAATAGCCAAATTATGGAAAGAGCTCAAATGGCCATCAACCAATGGATGGATGAAGAAAATGTGGTACATATATACAATGGAATACTGCCCAGCAATGAAAAAGAATGAAATCTTGCCATTTGCTCAACGTGGATGGAACTGGAGGGTATTATGCTAAGTGAAGTAAGTCAGTCAGAGAAAGACAGATATCGTATGATTTCACTCATATGCGCAATCTGAGAAACTTCACAGAAGTCCATAGGGGAAGAGAAGGAAAAATAAGATACAAACAGAAAGAGAGGCAAATCATAAGAGACACTTAAATACAGAGAACAAATTGAGGGTTGATGGGGGGGGGCTTGGGGGGAGACAGGGAAACTGGGTGATGGGCATTGAGGAGGGCACCTGTTGGGATGATCACTGGTTGTTATATGTAAGTGATGAATCATGGGAATCTACTCCTGAAGCCAAGACTACGCTGTATGTTCGTTAACTTGACTATAAATTTTTTTTTTAATTTTTAATGTTTATTTATTTTTGAAAGAGAGAGACAGAGTGTGAGTGGGGGAGGGGCAGAGAGAGAGGGAGACACAGAATCTGAAGCAGGCTCCAGGCTCTGAGCTGTCAGCACAGAGCCCGGTGCAGGGCTCGAACTCACAAACTGTGAGATCATGATCTGAGACGAAGTCAGACACTTAACCAGCTGAGCCACCCAGGCACTCCTTGACAATAAATTATTAAAAAAAAAAAAAAGAACACCTAGGCCAGGATATTGTCCCCATTCTTCCTTGAGGTCACTCTAGTCCCCCATGAGTATCCTAGAAACACCCTTATCAATCACAAGGTGATTGATTAATCCTCACTTTGTCTTTCTTGATCCATCAGTAGCACATGACATAGTTAATCACAGCCTCCTTGAAACACTGTGTCTTCAAAGCCCCCAGGACCCCACTCTTGGTTCTCTTGCTCCCTTACTGGTCACTGTTGCCCTGTGTCCTTTGTTGATTCCCTCCATCTCCCTGACTTCATCCTCTTCTCTCTCTGCCCTCATATTCAAGGTGATCACATCTAATCCCTTGGCTTTAAATATAACCCAGTTCAGAAATATAGAAATATTCCTAGAACTCCATCCTTATACATCAAACTGCCTGTTTGAAATCTCCACCAAGATGTCTAATTGGCCTCTCAAAATAGTCAAGGCAGCACTCATGATTTCCAACATTACCCTCACCCAACTGGGTTCCCTCAAAAGTCTATCCCAACTCAGTCCATAGCAACCTGCATTCTTGGAGCTGCTCAGACATCATCTTCCACTCCCCCCACCACCACCCTCTCAATCTCTCTCTTTCACCAACAAACAATTTTTCAGCAAATTCCACCAGATTTACCTTCAAAATAGTATAGATTCCACTGCCACCTGGTATAACCCAACACTATCTCTCCCCTGGATTACTGCAATAGCCTCCTAACTGTGTAGTAGAGTATGCTAATTGCCACCCACTATACATCCTCCCCTTCTTCCTCAGGGACCAAAAACCTGGACATTATGTATAACAGATAAGCTACATTTCCCAGCTTCCCTTAGAGCTGGGTGTGGCCATGTGGCTCCTTTCTGGCTGGTGTAATATAATCAGAAGTGTTGGGTGAAATTCCTGTGAAGTCTTATGAAAAGAGAACCAGAGCTAACCCTTTCTCTTCTCTCTCCCAAACTGCCTCCAGAGTGCCCAGTGGCTGCAGCCTCAGCATTCACTGTAGAACATGAAGGGCCCATGAGGCTGAGAGCCAGGTGGAAGAGTGAATGAAAACTAAGGACATGTGAGTCCTTGATGGCCTTGTGCAGCTACCTCACCAGCTCTAAGCTGTGTGCCTCTGCAGTTCTTTAATATGAAAACCTAAACCTATTTTGGGTTTTTTGTAACATGCAGTGACCCTAGCAGATAAAGTGATCTCTCTGCATCCACAGTCTCCTTCCACAAGGCCAAAATGATCCTGAGATCATTTGGATCCTGAGATCCAAAATGCAAGTCAGATTATATCACTTCTCCACTCAAATTCCTCCTCTCCTTGGGGCATTCCTTGTCACTTAGATACACAGAAGTCCTTGCAAGGGTCAACAAGACCCAGAATGATCTGTGCCTCCCATGCTCTGAATCCATCTCCAACTAGTGCCCTCTTGCTCCCTCCACTTCTGCCACATGGTTTTCTTGCTGGTTCCTAATGTGCCAGGATGGTCCAGCATCAGGGCCTCTACCTGCAATGCTCTTCTCTCTGATATCTGCTGCCCTCGCCCCTTCACTTCCTGCAGCTCAAATGTCACATATCAAAGAGATATTCTCTTACCACCTCACCTCCAGTATGGAATTCTCTATTACCTATCTCCATCATAGTAACTGGAATCTTAAGTGTACTTGTCTATATTCTGCGCCCTCCTCTCCCTCAAGAAAGATATAAGCTCATGACTACAAAGACCTTTTCTGTATTGATCACTATTCTTTCTCAGTTGGGGCCCAACTTGGAAAACAGAAATAAACCTGATCATTTAACACACAGGGAATGAAAGCATGGAATAGTTACCCAGGTGTGAAAGAGGTTGAGAAACCGCTCCTAGAACAATGAAAGGCAAAGAAGAAGGGGAGCACAGGAGGGAGGATGGTGAGAAGCTTGACCCCAAGGCTCAGGGACGCACAGGGAGGGAGGCAGGATGTGGAGCTGGACAGAAAGCCCGTGGAGGAGACACCGAGCCTCAGGTTTCCACGTGGAATGTCAGCAGAGCTGTTTCATGTCTTCCACAATGTGGTGTCTCCCAGTCTGGAGGAGGCCTGCTGAAGGCAGCACACACAGTCTCAGCTCCAGATCACACAACAGGTGTCGGTGTGCAGATATGGTTCACCTCATGGGTATGGGTGTTCATTTCTCACTGCTCGGCCAGCCCTTACCAACCACAAGAGAAGCGGACTCCATTTCAACCCCCACCCCAGCCAGGGAAAATGACTTCCTGGCCTCCCTCACTCACCCAGCCCATACTTCCTTGTCATCAGAGTAGGAGGTCATCTCCCTGAAACCTCAGGCCATTCTCTCCTGGGGACAGAGAAACAGGGCCATATGCTGTCCCAACGTCTCACCTCCAGCGGGTTAAGCCCATGGCTTTTGGAAGGTGATCTGCTAATACTCGATTTTATCCTGATTCCCCAAGACCTTGGGACACCTTTCTGAGTGAGCCACAGCCACCAGGGTGAGCCACAAACTTCTCTCCATGAACTCAAACGTGAAGAGGACGGAGTTTCTCAGGACAGTCTTTTTAATGTCCCTTTATCTCTCTCTTTCAGAGTCTTTCACTCTAGACAGATCTCTCTTAACTTTCTGTCTCCCAAACCTCTCCCTTTCTCTCCTGGTCCCTTCCTGTCTTTCTTTGCATACGTCTCCATCTCTGTGTGTTTCTCTGCCCATCCACCCATGCCAGACCCAGCACTTCCCTCTCTCTTGATTTATTCAAACATGCCCTGCTCTGAGTATGGACTCTCAGTTGCAAGGGACCCAGACAGGGCTCAGACCCCTTTGCCTAAAGGGCCCTCCTTCAGTTGCCTTTCTCCCTCTATCCTTCACCTGTCCCCAAATCCACTGAGCCACATCTTGTTACCTGAGGGCATTTACTTTGCTCATTGGCAGGTGTTTCCCAGGGCTCCATGCCAGCACCAGGTCGGCATTTACTTTGGCATTGCTATTGCCCTGCAGTACACTCTCCCAAGGTCATAGTGAAAGTGGCCTGGGGAGGGGGAATGGGCAGTGGACTCTGTAAGAAGATTTTTTTCTAAGTTACCTGGGCTCCTACCTCCTCTCAATAAGCAACCCACACGGCCCCAAGCTCTAAGCTTGGAATGTCACTCAGGACACTTGGGAAGGCAGTGGTGTGCTGGGAAACCATATGAATGGGCCTCCTTCTAATTCAGCCCTGACCCTTTCTGAAGACTTCCCTAGGCTGTGGAGGTGTTACATTCCTCCTTCCAGCTCCCGTTACCTGTCCTGCTCCTTGAGGCACTTCTTCCCCTAAGACTTGCCCAGAAAAGTTAAAATTAAATCAAATTAAACATGTAACTTCTGCAAAAATTCACAGACAAAACAGATATACAATATATCCATACCTCACACAGAGATACCATTCTCCCCCACACACACAGCACACACATGCACACACACACACACATCATGCACACAAATCCTGAGACACAACACACACATGCACACACACACACACACACACACACACCACTTCCCTAATGTGCTCTTGCGCTGAAACCATCTGGCTGGCATCTCACCTTCTCCTGTCTCCCCATGTCCAGTCAGATGGCAAGTCCTGTCTTTGCCAACCCTGCGGTGTTTATCTAATGCATCCCCTCTTCTCCGCACCCTCTGTCCTCAGACTGTATCAGACCCTTAATCTCACCCTTGTGACCTTCTCTCTTACATCACATGCTAGATTACCCTCCAATTCTTTTACTTAACTTTAATCAGGTCTAGAGGGTAAGGACCGTGTCATAGCTGTCTCTCAGACACAAGAGCCCAGGATATCTTCAAGATCACTCAGCAAATATGAGGCAGAATTGGTATTTAGACCCAGTCACTCTGACCCTAGAACACGTGCTCCACTGGGTCCTGCCCTTCCCATGGTGAGCTCACAACACAGCTCGTACTTTCCCATGCTGGCTTCTGCCTCCCTGGTCTCTGCTCCCAAGCTGCCCTGAAAGGACGGGCAGAAATCTCCCAATCCTGCTCCACTCTTTGCCCGGGAACTCTCTTACACCTCTCCACCCAGCAGCTTATCAATGACACAGCCTACTCCCCTCCAGCTGTCAAAAGCCCCTTGCCTCCCCCACATAGCTTCATCAACTATGAAGCACTTATCCTAGTGAAGCATCTGGCCAGAGGACAGAGAGCTCATAGCTAGCTTAGGAGAGAGAGCCAGACCCCAAGGCTCAGTGTCAGAACCTTGCTATGAAATTATTGTCTACCACTGGCCAGGGAACCACTTCACCCTACAGTGAAACCTTTCTTGTTCTTCCCAGCCCCTACACACACACACACACACACACACACACACACACACACACACACTACCCCTTATAGCTTCTTCCTAATTATAGATCCCAGAGAGTAAGAAAACTCTATGACAAAAATAACTGACTATAGATCTCCTGTCTTAAAGAAGAGTGACAACTTTCATCCAGGAGAAGTTGGTTTTTTTATTAGTTTTGTTTTGTTTGTGCTTAAAAATATATCCTGGGGACCTCTGAAAAGCCTTTTGTTGGAAAGGTGAGGTTCCCGTAGGCAATAAGAAAGGACAGCTAAGCTAACCAGCATGCTGGACAGGTCCTGCAGGTGGTAAGCACTCAATAAACACTTGTTTTGTGAATGAGTGAGGGAAAAAATGTAAAAAAATACATTAGAAAAGGGGGCCTGAGGAGGGGACAAGAACCAGACAACAGCAGAAGTCCAGGAAGAGAAGCATTGTGGCAGGATGAGAGGTCCAAAGAGGAGGCAGAACAGTCAGAAATTCCATGTCAGCCATGGCTGATGACATACACTGTTGGTGATTAATGGTCAATATAAAATTCTCATCCTGTGATGTCAACCCAAACATTCAGCAAGACCCTCTCTCACACAGCAGCTTCCTGTTGGTGGCATTTGGAACAATTCAGACAAAGTGGACTAAGTCTTGTGTCTGGGGAGATTCAAAGCCAATAGAATAGCTACAGGGAACAGGAAATCATAGGGAGAAATGACCATGAGAATAGAAGTTTCTGGGGATCACTGATACTTGGGGGAATGAACTAGACTCCACCCCCATACATTATTTTTAAAGTATAAAAAGGAGATATTAAAGGAGGTTAGAGAACAAGGAGACTCCCAGCCTTGAAAAAGACATATTTGTAAATATACAACCCCAGGGTCTATCCATGGCACAGAATTGCATACTTACGGCAAAAGGTAAAGTTGGAATAAAGAATTATTGTCCCACCCCAGCTCCACTGTACACAAGACACGGCACATCTGCTTCCCTCCTCCCTGCCAGTCCAGTGGGTATGGATGGAATGACACCCACCTAAACCCCTTCCCTCTAAGTGTCACTAATCCATTAAGGAAGCTAAGTCCCTCCCCGTACCCAGCGGGCCCTCCTCTGTTGCCAACTCAGAACAGGGGGCAAGGGAGAGAATGTAGTTCTACCCGAGAGACCCAGAGGGAACCAAAAATTGTGGCCTTCTGGGGCATTTCAGGATACAACGGCCTCATGAGGTCCCTGGAATCTCAGCAGAGAATAGGAACCCTGGTGTCCTTCATACTCCACTGGGCAGCTTCTTTGTCCCCAAGGCCTGCTCACACGTGAACTCACAGGAACATAAAAATCCTGTTTGTCCAAGTCATTTTCATGAGCAAATTGGCAATTCACATCCCTGGGCTTGCCTCCCTGGTGCCTCCAGGGATTAAAGGATGGGTCAGGTGGATGGGGACTTGGCCAGGACCCAATTCAGGTCCCATCAGTACTTTAGAACCAGCTCCAATTGCCAAAAGTAGATAAAGTCCCAGAGTTAAACTTGAGGGAGCCCCTTTAGGGAGCCTGCTTCGAATCCTCTGTCCACCTCTCTGCCCCTGCCCCACTCATGCTCTTTCTCAAAAATAAACATTAAAAAAAAAACCATCCCAGTCTTCAAACAACTCTCTCTACTTCATATTTATGTTACCCTCATTTACAGGGATCCCCTAAATCAATTCCACTAAGCTGATTTGTCTTAGTTTTGCCTCTCCCCTTCCACATCCAAGCCTCACAACGAGCAGCCTCTAGCTTGGCAGCCCTGACTTCTACCTTCCCTTCTCTCTAATTCTGCCCCATAGGCTTCTTCCTTCAGGAAATCCCCTGAAGTATATTGCCTCTTCCACATCTTCCCAGGATCTAACGATGCCTCGGTCTTCCATTGCTTTGGGACAAAGGAACTTCACTAAATATGTCAGTAGCCTTGCTAAGGCCAAGTCCAAGATATGTGATGACAAGGTGAGAACAAGTTTGTCACAAATAAATTAGAACTTCCACATCCCAGTGGCTATTATCTTCTTTAGTCATTCTGAGAGGCAAAGCACTCGTTGCAAAAGAGTACCCAATTATCCCTCTATGTAGAATCTAAAAAAGTCACACTCAGGAACAAAGGGTAGAGTGGTGGTTACCAGGGGCTGGGGGGCGGGGGAGGAATGGGGAGGCGGAGAAGACATGGGGTGAGACTGGTCACAGGGCATAAACTTCCAGTTCTAAGATTCACAGGTTTGGGGATCTAATATATATAACACAGTGGTGATAGCTAATAACGCTGATTCATACACCTGACTGTGGTTAACAAAGTAGATTTTAAATGTTCTCACAAAAAGGAAATAGTAACTATGTGACAGGATGGAGGCAGTAGCTAAGGCTATGGTGGTGACCATTTTGCAATATACAAATATAGCAGCAAATCAACACTGTTGTACACCTGAAACTTAACACAGTGTGATGTGTGAATTATATCTCAATAAAGCTGAGAAAGAAAGAAAGAAAGAAAAAGAAAGAAAGAAAGAAAGAAAGAAAGAAAGAAAGAAAGAAAGAAAAAGAAAGAGAGATGGAGAAAGAAAAGAAATGAAGGAAAGAAAGAAGGAAAGAGAGAAAAAGAAGGAGGGAAGAAGGAAGGAAGGGAGCAAAAAGAACATTTATTGCTCCCAGTGTATTTGTGGAAACTACCTTTTTAAACTGACGTTTAGAACCTTGTTAGCAATCCATGCAAACTGGAAAGCCTCATATCACTATCATCAAGCCCTGTTTTCACCTTCAGTCTCTCTCCTCATAGTCCTCACTATTGGAACTTAATGGCATTTGACTGTTTCCAAATATCCACTCAGTCTTCATAGGTCTGTGATGTGTCACATGAGAGCATTCAAATCCTGGGACATTTATTCAAAGGTGTTTCTCTGAGAAAACAACCTCTTTGCCTTCTGGCCATACCTGGTGCACTTGACCAAGGTGACTCATCAGCTTACACCTGCTCAGGGCAACAACTCACTACTGCAGTGCCGACAGGTGTTTGACAGAGAGACAGGTGAAGTTGAAGTGGTCAGCACGAGATGACTCACGTAAAGAGTTTACACTTGCATCTTAGATATATAAGGTGTCTCCCCCATCAGACTGGAGGCTCCTAGAGGTATTGGATCATTCCTTCCCACTGAAGTCTATATTTTCTATCCCCCACTCTCTAGAGAGGCTGTGGGCTCTGCATATAGGTATGAGGACTAGAGAAAGAACATGCAGGACACAAGGACAGTCAGATATAGAGGACTTTCCACAGGAGGTCCATGGAGGACAGCCTCTCATGCCAACCAGGTACAAAAGGGTATCTTTTTTAACCATCCCAGGAGAAAAAAAAGGAAAATCTTTGTGGAATAGCCTCCACCTCTCTGGCCCTATGCCTTTCCATCCTAATCCCATTTAGGAGTGGCACTAAACCTGGGGCACTTATTTTAAATTAGTGAAAAAATCTTTACCCCTCAGATCCCTGCCTTTCACCTTCACTCTTATGAGTATATCTCCTCCAATTCTGTAGAGACAGAATCTTCTTTCAAACAGGTACCTCCCCAACACACATTATATCCCTTCCCTTTCTTTACATTTACTAACATTGAACCTGGGACCTATTATTAAATAATGGCGGGAAGTACTCAGAGCACATGTTCCTATTTCTCAAGCCCCCATTGCTGTGAATAATTTCCTAATCAACTCCTGAGGTCAGGAGTGAGGCAACTAGAGGACCGGGTCAATGGTAAGTAGTAATGTTTATAAAGACCCTGCTCTGTGGTAGTTCTGGTGTTGGTGTCGGAGATCCAATCCCCTCTTAGAAAAGACTTGTGCAAATCGCAAAGTTTGCAATGTTGGCTCAGCTCTAATGCTCTGCTGCTGGAAACAATTTGGATCCTAGAGTCAAAGTTCTTCCCTTTGCCCACCACCCACCCATCACAACACACACACACACACACACACACACGTGCCCCAGTACCACTCCCAGACTCAAACCTTCAGACATGCAGTACTTATTATTCATTCCCTCAATCTCTTTATCAAATAATTGCCAAGTCTGTACTCCCTTTAAATATTTATCCAGAAAATCCCCTTTTCTCCACCCCCTGACCCTAAAGTACATCAGAAGCTCATTCTATCTCTTCGATAGAGATAAATCAGATAAATCAAATATTCTTTAATCTCAAATTTAATCCCAAGCCCAATTACGAACCCTTTGATGATAGGGATCTGCCATACTCATCTCTCTAGAACTAGTGCCTAACAAAACAGTTTATCTGCTGGAGAAGTGGGGCCCACACCTGCCTATCCTGTCCCATCTCCCACTATCCCCCCCCACTCTACCTCTCATGGCCAGGAATCTCTCCCAAACACTCTTGATCAGAGAACCAACTGGCTTCCAGACCCTCCAATTCCTGATCACCTTTATGTTCGCCTTATACTGAGCCCACTGCCCCCTGCAGACATACCTGGCCTTCCTCCCTGGAAGGTCCCCAGCCCCTCCAAGAAGCAGCCATTCAGATGGGGCAGGGCTGCTCTCCACCAACCAGACACTGAGACTTAACGTTCTTCCAACACTTCCCACATGGCCTGTCCTAGGGAACCTTACCAGGGTCACACTCCACAGGACACCATGCAAGCCCACAGGCAGAATCCCTGACCCAGACTTGAAAGGATGGGGAAGATTCAGAGAACACCAGGAAAAGCTTTCCACAGAAGGATTCTTGGGGTACCTGGGTGGCTCTCAGTCGGTTAAGCCTTCTGCTCAGGTCATAATTTCATGGTTCGTGAGTTCAAGCCCCACACTCAGGGTCTCTGCTGTCAGTGTGGAACCTGCTTGGGATCCTTTGTCCCCCGCCTTCTCTGTCCGCCCCCCCCCCCGCCCCGCTCTCTCTCTCACTCTCAAAATTAAATAAACATTAAAAAAAGTTTTAAGAGATTCTTAATCTGAGCCTGAAAGAACAAGTAGAATAGACAAACTTTAAACAAGGCAATGGCTCTCAAGTTTAGGGAACAACAGAGGAAAAGTTATAAGTTAATGGAAAACCTAAATCTACTGAGAAATTCTCAAAAAAAATCTGTGTCAAAAGCATAACCTCAAATAAGGGACTGAAGAGAGAAAAAACTAAAAATGAGTCAGGGCCAGATCATTAAAGGCCGTGTTTGCCTGGCTAAATATCAGAGGTTTATTCTGAAAGGCAGCTGAGAGAGTTGGAAGATTTTAAGCAGGAAATGACACAATCGTATTTAAATTTTAAAGACAATTCTGGCAGCGAGTGGAGGATGCATCAGACCATCGAAAGTAAACCCATTCTAAGACTATTCCTGACTGGCAGGAGATATAGCAAGGGTTTGGCCTGAATCAGGGGCACCGAAAATAAGAAAACGGGAAGAAGGCTGATTAGATGTGGAGATGAGTGAAAAAGCTGGGGTAACCCCAAGATTTCTGACTTGATCATTTAAGAATGTGTTGACGTCATTAGGTGGGATGAGAAACACCAAAGGAACAGATGTTGTGGGGATGAAAGTAATAAGGATGATACTGAGTTTGAGACGCCCGTGAAACATTCAGTGGAGGCCCACCAGGGAGCTGTACAGACACATCTAGAAGTCCAAGAGCTACCTGAGATAGAGACGAAGAGATGGGATTGGTCAGTAGAAAAGATGGTTAAAGTCGTGAAAAGTCCCTGAACACGGAAAGTAGCTCAGGGTTCATGGAAGGTTTGAGGAGAGAACGCGATGTGTGAGTGGGGAGCATATTTACTGGAGAAACGTTGTAGGGCAGTGATAAATGCCCAGTGTATGTAGGTTTGCAGTCACACACTTAACCAAGAGCGGTCCACTGATAATTTTCTCCAACAATATTCAGGTGGAGTACAGGCACCAACGTCACCAAATAGGCGGGGTTGGGATTCTTAGACAGTTGTTACTATGCTTAAAGACTCTATGCCAGATTTCTTTTCATTTAAAATTTTTTTTAATGTTTATTTATATTTGAGAGAGAGAGAGACTGTGCACAAGTGGAGGAGGGGCAGAGAGATGGAGACAGAATCTGAAGCAGGCTCCAAGCACTGAGTGGCCAGCACAGAGCCAGACACAAGGCTCTAACTCAAGAGCCATGAGATCATGACCTGAGCCAAAGTCAGACGCTTAACTGACTGAGCCACCCAGGCACCCCGTTTAAACTAAAGTGTGAACAATTTTATGCAAACTGCATTATTATTTAAACGTCCAGGATAAACAATACCAGACTGTCTGAGTGTCCATGAACAATTTTTGCCTCCTTCCCAGATTATTGCAGACCCATTTTCTAGGAGGTTTCAATCTTGCTCAGGGGTCTTCACACTGCACTTTAACATGAATCAAGTTCTAAATACTTGAATCCTCTGAAAGAAGATTAATATGTAGTGAAAAACGAGTAGAGAATCACTTGTGGTGCAGGTGACCCAAATCATAATCCAAAAAGTCAGAAACCCCACTGAGATTATTGCCATTTTGTGAACTGGAGGTGTGGAGCTATGTTCCCAAATTCCATGGATTCTGGCAATGACGTTTTCCTAAAATTCTGCTTTGACTTTTTCCTCTCCACAGGGGTCAGACCTGACAACTAAGGGCCATCTTTTTCACTGCAAGTTTAACTGATGTTCTCCTCTTTTCCTAAACAATAAATCAGACAATAAGGGTGACTGGGCCAGCTCCCTGTGCTTTATTTTCAAAAGACCTAGGTGGCCTATCTTTGACAAAGAAATCGTTTCAAAGTATTAACCATTCTAATATATTGATTCTGATGACCTGATAGTTTCCCAGAGGTCCCCAGAAATTGGCAAGCAATGCGATTAAACACCTTTCACCCAAGGAGTTCAAGGCGGACTATTTCTGGAAGACCGTTTATCCCCAACAGTTCCAGAGAACAACAGAAAAAAAATTACGGAATAGCAATCACTTAATATTTTTAGCAAGTTATAATACAAGTATAAATGTTGACGTTCATAGAATGTAATAGACACATCATGCCTCAAACCATACATGAAAAAATAACTTAAGCAGAATAATTACTCTGGTTCTGTATCTCAGCCATCACTGCCTGATGTCACATCGACTGGTTTTATTCTCAAGAATATTCTTTCAATATGATTTTATTATTTTTTATCTCTTATTAAAATTGCCAGTAACCTTTGGCAAAGTTGCATTTTATAATAAATTTGAAACTATTGGCAGCTTTAATTAACTCTTTTCTATAGATCATGATATTTTAAGTAAGAATAATACTCTCCACAATTGCTAAAGTATCTGGTAAACACAGAAAATTCTGCCAAATAAAATACTTCATTCTAACTTTTTCTTATTGAAATGTGTAAATATCTCAGGCCAGAAATTTCCAGATACTGCCTTCTATCCTGTTCAGAGTAGCATTACTTGACACATATTTTTTTTTAATTTTTAACGCTTACTTATTATTGAGAGACAGAGAGACACAGAGCATAAGCAGGGGCAGACAGAGAGGGAGACAAGGAATCTGAAGCAGGCTCCAGGCTCTGAGCTGTCAGCACAGAGCCCGATGCAGGGCTCAAACCCACAAACCACGAGATCATGACCTGAGCCGAAGTTGGACGCTTACTGACTGAGCCACCCAGGTGCCCCTTGACACATATTTTTAGAAGACAAAAAGAATTGACAAGTAATCTTACTTATGATTCTTTGAATGTTTCACCAGATTGAGATGTTGCAATATCATACGCCTTCTTAATTGCATCGAATTCCAGAATAAAATATCAATTTGTTTGTTTAAATATGGAAATTCTGTCAAAACAGTCTTCCCACAAGGTTGAGCTATTCTAAAATCTCAAAATTAAACCTTGTAAAATGTTTGAGTGCTCATCGTTTTATTTGTTTGGTAGTTCAGTAGCTTTTACAGAAATAAATTTTAATGTCCTTCTGTTGCAGGCCTCATTTTCCATTATTGTAATGTACTAAAAGCTTCAAACACTGAAGTTTTTGGCATTTCATTGATTATTTTGATTAAAGACTTCCCATGAATTTTAAATAAAATGTACCCAGAATTCACAGATTAATGTCCATGAATATAAATCAGTAATAATAATAATCTGCTTATTTTTTAAATTAGGTTGATGACATCAGCTTCCTCACTAATTATATGCATATAATTTATGATATGGATGTTTAAGTATACATGTTTATTATGTATATATGTATGCTTATACATATATTAAATATATGCTATATTGTCATTTTATATATACACTTATAAATTTAATGCATATTTGTAAGTTTCAACAACCATAGCTCTGCTTGGGTTGGTAGAATCTTATCACTTATTTGGCCTCAGTTATAAATTATATATGCACCACAGGCACATTCCTATATATTTTAATTTTAAAACATTTTTACATTATGATCCACCAAAACTTATATTCCTATTATCACCATATAAACAAATCATTTTTCTCTTCTAAACTGTTTAAATTTACAATAGCATTCCCAATAATGTCAAATATACTTCCCAAAATCTTTACTTTGATTCCATGGTTTGGATGGGGAAACAATTGAACCGTTATTGGAATTAATTGATTTTCTACTTGAAATATCTGATGATATTGATACGAAATCAGCATCTTTTAAATGTTTGCCAAGTGCTTCTGTTAATGGAGTCAATAATTTCATAACCAGAAGTTCACTCCACACGTACTTGAGAAAACTTGGAATTTAAAATTAACAAAATTTTGGGGCTGCCTGGGTGGCCCGGTCGGTTGGGTGTCTGACTTGGACTCAGATCATGATCTCGGGGTCCATGGGTCCAGGCCCGGTGACGGGCTCTGTGCTGACAGCTCAGCAGACAGGAGCCTGGAACCTGCTTCAAATTCTGTGTCTTCCTCTCTCTCTGCTCCTCCCCTGCTCACGCTCTCTCTCTCTCTTTCTAAAAAAATGAAATAAAAACATTTTTTAAAAATTAAAAAAAAAGAGGAATGTGGTTTAAGTCTATTAGATGTGTGCCTAATCCAATCCTAGGGGTTAGGAGATTTCCCAAAGAACGTGATATAAGATGAAAGATGTAAAAAACATTACTCATATATGCGGACTAGAGATGAAGGAGAAGGTGGCATTTCAGAAATAAAGATCAGTAATGTGCACAACCCCAGGATAAGTGAACCAGGCACACTGAAGGTACTGACAGAAAACCTATATGGCCAGGACATAGACCAACATGCAAGAAATGGAACAGGAAAATGCTGAGGATTGGCAGGGAGAGGCCAGATCACAAAGGACCTTATAAGCTGCATTTAATTTTTGGTTTTAAAGATACCAGGAGAAATTAAAGCACATGAGAGAGTAGAGATAATCCACAGAGCAAGATTTCTGCAAAAGCAGAAGATGGGATTCAGAGCAGAGATGAAGAATTAAGTCTCAGACAAGAGAAAGGAAAACTCAACATGGTAACCATGGAGGAAGGGAAAAGCGAATGTGAGTACAGGTAAGACTGTAGATGTTGCCAGGTAATAAAGGGAATGTATGTCAACACCCTTCTAATTCCTTTGGGAAGCCGATGAGGTTCCCTACTGTGGGTGAGGCAAGATGTGCCAGGATGGGTGGTTTAGGGAGCTCAAGGAAGGTCTGCTCTAGCTTCTGTGGAGAATGGGAGGCAGCACCAACTAGGAAAGCATTGAGGGTTTGCTTGGAGAGTCGAGGACCTAACTGAGGTTACAAGCCAGAAGTTTGAATGTATTATTCTTTATAATTTTATATATTTTCTTTTTAAATGTGCTCAGTAAACCTGGAATAAGACCAGAGAAGGCAGATGATCGGATTCATCAAGGGTGGAAATTTTGCCAGAGTTTGTAAAAATGGGGCAGGGAGTAGCAGAGATTGGCAAAAGAGTTGTCTAGGTGGTGGGCCATGTAATTTAACCTGGAAAGGGAAGCGAGTGAACACTGGAGTTGGCACATATATATAAAGAGAATATGGGGCGCTGGGTGGCTCAGTTGGTTAAGCATGGGACCTCGGCCTAAGTCATGACCTTGCCGTTCCTGAGTTTGAGCACTGCATCGGGCTCTGTGCTGATGCTCAGAGCCTAGAGCCTGTTTCAGACAGATTCTTTGTCTCCCTCTCTCTCTCTCTCTCAGCCCCTCCCACACACACACACACACTCTCTCTCTCTCTCTCTCTCTCTCTCTTAAAAATAAATGAACATTAAAAAAAGTTTTAAAGAGAATAAAAAGGTCAGGGAAGTGAAATTTACAAAATAAATGGAAATGGAAATATCAAAATGAGAGAGTTGGATAGATAAGAAATTGCGGGGGGCGCCTGGGTGGCTCAGTCAGCTCAGGACCAACTTCGGATCAGGTAATGATTTCACCGTTCACGGGTTTGAACCCTACATCAGACTCTGCACTGACAGTGTGGAGGCTGCTTGACATTCTCTCTCTCCCTCTCTCAATGGCCCTCCTCACTTGTGCTCTCTCTCTCTCTTCCAAAATAAATAAATAAACTTAAAAAAAGTAGATTAGCTCTGAGTAACGTCCAGGTATGTGCACTGGCCATGGCAGTTGGGATGAAAGTCAAGATAAGGTCAAGGAACCGGGAACACAGACTGCTGAGTGGGTCACACCCCTGGATCCTAAAGTTGTCCAGAATATTGAGACCAAAGGGAGGGCCACCACCCAGGAGTCAGTGAGGCTGGCAGAGAGCTCAGCAGATGAAACAGTGAGGCGGGGTGGGCAAAGGCCCTAGGACTCCTCAAAGGAGGGGTTGTCAGTGGGATGTCTGGACACCGCCATCCAAGGTGAAGTCCTAGGTGATAGACACGTTTTTGTCCGTCAGTGCCCAACCTGAGGGCTCAGCTGTGGGAATGTGAGTGAGCCACACTTCAGAGGGAAAGGGAGATGTTTGGGAGAGTCGTGCTTCTTTCGGTCGGGATTGCCTCAGTTTATATTTAGTTAAATAATTTCTGGTTTTACATCGATTAATCTCCTCCTCTCCTTTTTCCCAGGGTGTTTGGTTGGCCATTTTCTAGCTACTAAACTAGCCACTGATTTTTTTTTTTTTGGAGGGGGCCAGGTATTTTCTTCTCATAAAAGCAGTGAACACCAGGGGTCCTCCAAGAACTGTGTTGGCTACAATCCTGGGAAAGATGTGCAGGGTTCACATAGCACTCATTTCCAAACAATCATAATTTAATGTTCAGTTTCCTTTTCAACCCAAAAATTATTAAGACTGTTCTTTTTCCCCCATGGTTAGGTTTGGCTGTTGTTGTTGTCTTTAATTATTACTAGTTCTCCGGGTGCCAGGGTGGCTTAGTTTGTAAATAAATAAACTTTTAAAAAATATTACTAATTCTCTTTCATCTTTAATTTCTAACTTGTATTATCCTGTATTAAGAATGTGGCCTTTATAAGTTCTTCTGGGAGAATAGATTCAGATTTTCTTTGATGTAGTATTTAATCAATTTTGTAAAGCCCTGTGGGTGTTAAAAAGGATACTTATTCTCTTCTCATTGGGTGTAACACTCAAAGCAAGCTTGTGCATTGTGTTCTTCAAATTGTCTCTGTACAAAATTATATTTGGTCGACATAAATTGTCACTTCCTGAGACTTACAGAATGATGTCTCCTACAGAGATTTTGGTTTTGCCAGCTAATCTTTATTTTTATAAAAGTTTATGCTTTGTTTCAATGCAAGTTCAGTGCATAAAGGTTTGTAACTATTATATCTTCCGGGCATAGTTCACCTTTTTTCTAGCAATGCTATTTAAAATTTTTTTAATGTTTCTTTATTTTTGAGAGAGAGACAGACAGACAGACAAAGCATGAGTTGGGAAGGGGCAGAGAGAGAGGGAGACACAGAATACAATCTGAAGCCAGGCTCCAGGCTCTGAGCTGTCAGCACAGAGCACAACATGGGGCCCGAACCCACAAACCATGAGATCATGACCTGAGCTGAAGTTGGTCATTTAACCGACTAAGCCAGACACCCCTCAAGCAATGCTATTTTAAATAGCACTTTACTTTTCCTTTCATAATATTTGGCCCTTGAATTCTATTCTGCCAGATATTAATATTGCCATTCCATTTACCTAACAGCTCTTTAACCATTCTTTATTTTCTTTCACCTTTTGTTTATCATTTTTTGGTGTATCTTTTATAAAAGAAATCTACAACTTCAGTACACTTTCTAACCTGCCATTTACTTATTTTGTTTTCTTGTTCTTCTTTATTTCTTTTTTATTCTTCTGCTTTCTTAACCTTTGCTGGATTGTTAAAGCCTTTGTCGTTGTTCTTCTTATTCTTCTATGAGTTTGGAAGGTCTATAAATCAGGATTCAGTTTGGCTGCATGGAATAGAAACCCCAAAATAAACAGCTTAAAGACATGCTTTTTCCTGCCCCACCCCCCTCAAATAAGCAAAAAAAAAAAAAAAAAAAAAAAAAGGCAGTCTAGAGAAAGCCAGTCCAGCACCCACATAGAGGCTCCACAATCCAGCCACATCTTCTCTTTCTGCTCCGCCATCCTTAGAACATAACTCTCAAGTCTCAAGACCATGGGCAGCTGCAAGGACTTTAACCATTGTGTCCAATTTCTTTTTTCTTTTTTATTTTTTAATGTTTATTTATTTTTGAGAGATAGAGAGAGAAAGACAGAATGTGAGTGGCAGAGGGGCAGAGAGAGAGGGAGATACAGAATCCGAAGCAGACTCCAGGCTCCGAGCTGTCAGCACAGGGCCCGACGCGGGGCTCGAACTCACGAACTGTGAGATTATAACCTGAGCCAAAGTCAGATGCTTAACCCACTGAACCACCCAGACACCCCCCATTGTGTCCAATTTCCAAGCAGGAGGAAGAAAGAAGGGAGAAGGCCACAAAAGGCGTAGGTCAGCTGAGTCAGCTCCTTTTAAGAAGCCTTTCCTGACATTTCACATAGCACTTCCATGTACGTTTAGTTACGTGGCCACTACTTACTCCAGGAGCAGCTGGGAGATGGTGTCTTTTAAACAGACACATTACCTCCCTAAAGACATCAGAATTCCATTACTAAGAAAGAAACCAAGAGTGGATACTAAGTAGCCAAGTAACACGCTGCCACCATCTACATACTCATTCTTTTAGCAAATATATGTAAATTTCTAACAAACCTATTTTAATCTATTTTTGTATCAGTATCAACAATTAATATCCATGACTTTCCCCCTAAAAGTAGATCTGCATTATGTATGATTTACCCCTCTGTTCCATGCAGTCTTCCAAGATTTTAATGAAATTATGCATAATTTTATTTCAGATATTGTTAATTTTCTTGTTAGTGTAATATATAACATATAATATGGTCGTATATAATTTCATATATAGTGATATATGATATATTTTTAACCTATATATAATATACAGTAATAATTGTCAATAAAAGAGAAAATAGATATTTTCTATATTTCTATATTTCTATTTTAAGAATCATTTCTTTACAGTTATATTAAACACAGTGATAATAACAAGAATTTTTTACACATAGTTATAAATTCTGTGGGTTTCTCTGCTTCTCACTCTTTCATCTATATCATGTTCTCCTTTCTTGAAATTGTATTGCTTGTGGACCAATTGTTCCAAAAAAAGAGCATGAGTGATATGCCATCATATCTACATAGCTACAGAACGGCAGCTCTAAAACGTGGCAGACTCGGATCCATTGTCCTTTAGCTCTCTGTGTTGCAGATAAGACACTGCTAATTTGATTTGTTTTCCTTTGTGAGTGATTTGTTTCTCTGTAAATTAATTAGACTTTTCCTTACCCATAAAATCCAGAAATTTAGATGTGGGTGTCTTTCACTACTCCTACCTACCCTTAGGGGGCACTTTGAATCTAAAGTCTTAAGTTTAAATTGCCCTCAGGGAAATTTCCTTCTATTATTTCTTTGGTTTTTTTTTTATCTCGCTCTGTTTTCTTCCTTTGAGGGTGGGGGGGGGGAGTGGAGGGTAGAAGGAGAGAGAGAGAATCTTAAGCAGTCTCCCATGACACGCGGCTCCATCCCACGACCGTGGGATAATGACCTGAGCTGAAATCAAGAGTCAGAGGCTCAACCGACTGAGGCACCCAGGCGCTCCTCTTTAACCTCTTTTAAATGAATATTTGTTTTGGGAAGAGCAGGGAGCTCTGTAATCCGCGCACGCCCGTATGGATTGAACTGAGAAGGACTGAAGGGATAAAACTTGGATTTGCAAGTGGGGGAAAGAAGAAACAGACGCCAGAAAGAA
>CM053571.1:57595665-57653288 GCA_028646485.1 Cryptoprocta ferox
GGGGGGAAGGGGAAGGGGAACAGGTAACGGGGGGTGATGGTCTTGGTGGAGGTCACTTGTGGGGAAGAGCACTGGGTGTTATATGGAAACCAACCTGACAATAAACTATAAAGTTTAAAAAAATAAATAAATAAATAAATAATAAAATTAAAAAAAATAAATAAATGAATATTTGTTTTTCTAGATATCTACATCTCTTAACTTTGGACCGTAATTTCTACTATCTTTTTGCTTTACATTAAAAAAACCACCTTAATTTCCAAATCGCTGTTTATTCTTTAGCCAAGTACTTTCAATTACTCAGCCCTCCTAGTAATTGCTTTCTTTTTACAATCACCTTTAAAACCTGAAGTCTTTGTTGTTTAATGATTGGCTCTTCTTAATGGAAATCCACCCTACTTCTGTGGATTTGATATCTACTCAATGTTTTCTAAATAATTGTAAGTTTTGTATTAAAATGGGAAAAAAAGGTTGTTTCATTATGAATCCGTTATCCTGTATATTTATTTGTCTTGGTTCTTCTTTCTCAAACTGTTTGTTTTCCTCAAATGTTTTGTAATTCTTTGTTTTAAATGAGGTACATTTAGGCCTCCCTCTCCTGGCACTTTGTAATGCTGTAAATATCTGGCATAGGTTTCTACAACTTTCTATATGTCTGTTTCCATGATAGATCTCTCTCCTTCTGGAAGGAGGATGAGGTTGCTGACAGAAGGGTCTGCCATTAACGGATGTGGTTGTATGGAAGTTGAGGCAACAGATAAGCTGTCGTCTCCACCCAAAGAACAATCCTGCTTGCTTTCCTCCTCTGTGACCACCTGAAGACCCAGAGCTAGTGCAGGTCCCAGCTCACTCCAAGGCAAATGCTTCAGCCAGTCACTCTGTAAAAAGGAGGGGAGAGGGAATGACGTGGCTGGCTCTTCCAAGAAAAACATTCGCTTATTTACCTTCATGAGCATCCTCTTGGTCAATTGCTCCTTGGGCTTATTGATTCCTGGCTTCAAGTCTCTCCAAGGTTCCTGAGGGAAGAATAAATCCATTTCTGCAGTAGTCCTCTCTAGTCTTTATTTTTGCTGGAGTTTCTCTATCACCTGGTTCCAGATGCTTTCTTTTCCTTTTAGCTTCTGACTGGAAAGCTAGTTGGTATTAATTCATTTAACAAATAACCTATGAATTCCTTTCATGGACACTGGAGATACAACAGTGAACTTTTCCAGATTGAAGGAGGCCAAAAGAGATATGAAAACCAAATATGCACAAGCCAAGATTCAGTCCTGGAAAGAAAGTCAAGGCATAAAAGGGAAGAATTGTTTTGCTGCTGTTGCTTTGTTGTGTGTTTGTTTTGCTACAAGGGATATTGACATCATTTGAATGTGGCTTAAATGGTAGCATTGTATCTATTAATCTTCTGATTTTGATGAATAAACCATGGTTATTTAGAAGAATGCCCTTATTGCTGGGACATACACATTATTTATTTAAAGGTAATTGGGCATCCTTTCTCAAATGGCTGACGTTAGTAAATAGGAAGTGAGAAAATTATCAAGTGAATGTGGTAAATTATTATCAACTGGGCAATTGGGGCAAAGGGTACAAAAAACTCTCTGCTGATTTGTTCAAGTTTTCTTGAAGTTTGAAAGTATTTCAAAGTTGAAAGTTGACTTTTTTTTTAAGAATGTGACAGAGAATGATCAAGATACCATATTTCCTAATGATAGTTCTGATGATAGAGAATAAGATTCGTATCTACATAAAAGACACTTTCTACCACTTGATACCAGAATGAAACGCAGTTGTCCGTCTATTCACAGACAGGGCTAGGCAGCCACAGGCCATCCCACACAGGAAGCTCCTAGCATGGGGAGGAACAACAGAACATATGCTCTCTGTGAGCAGGATGGCCCCAAGGGAAGGAGGACAACAAGACACTCGACCAGCCACATCCACCCAGTCTCTTCTTCCAAACTCCCCAATCATTTTAAGTCATTCTTACCTAGGAGTGAATTGAGGCCATGAGTGTTATGCATGGAATCTTCTCAACATGGAAAGAAACATTCTGAATGAGGGAAAACTGATCAAACTTCTCTAACAATATATGCCAAACAAAAGGTTAGTAATGAAAGTATTTAAGGAGATACTCTCAGAGAGATGATAAAGTTAAAAATTTAGCAAAAAAAAAAAAAAAGCCAATGGACCTAAACAATTCACAATTCACAGGAGATAAAATACAAATGCCTAATAATCCTACCAAAGGATGTTCAAAGTCACTGGTAACCAGAGATATGCAAAACAACAAAATGTGGGTTTTTTTGGTCCATCAAATTGGCCAAAATTTTCATTACTGTCAGTGTCTAGTGGTGGTCAGTAAGGGTATGATAAATAGGGACTTTCATACACTATTGATGAAGATCTGACTGGAACAACTTTTAGAAAGACAGTATTTCTATCAAGATTTTAAATAAACATAACTTTTGAACCAGCAATTCAACTTCTCAGAGTTTATCCTTCAAAAATATTCACACATATACACAAAAAATCCACTCTAGTGTTACTAGTAGTAGGGGAAAATTGGAAACAACCCCCCCAAAAAAATCCTTCAATACGGAACTGCTTTAAAAAGAAAGAGTGCATGGGGCACTTGGATGGCTCAGTCGGTTAAGCGTCTGACTTCAGCCCAGGTTATGATCTTGCCTTTCTTGAGGTCGAGCCCACGATGATCTCTGTGCTCACAGCTGGGAGCCTGGAACCTGCTTCGGATTCTGTGTCTCTCTCTTTCCCTCTCTCTGCCACCCCC
Source organism: Cryptoprocta ferox (assembly GCA_028646485.1). Lineage (NCBI taxonomy): Eukaryota > Metazoa > Chordata > Mammalia > Carnivora > Eupleridae > Cryptoprocta > Cryptoprocta ferox. Next base: position 57,598,457 of record CM053571.1, read on the forward strand.
GCCCCTGCTCACACACTGTCTCTCTCTATATATATATCTATAAAATAAATAAACATTAAAAGAGAGAGAGAGAAAGCATTTATTCTTTGAAATAAGCTATAGCTTAGGCTTGCCTGGGTCTCTCAGTTGGTTGAGTCCAACTCTTGATTTTGCCTCAGGTCATGATCCCAGGGTTGTGGGATTGAGCCCTGCAGCAGGCTCCACATTGAGCATGAAACCTGCTTGAGATTCTTTCCTTCTGTCTCCTTCTCCCCGACTCATGCACACTCTCTCTCTCTCTCTCTCTCTCTCTCTCTCTCTCTCAAATAAAAAACAATAAAAATAATAATAGGCTGTAATTTAAAAGAGTGACATAGGCTATATGTACTAATAAAATAAAAAAGAAAGCAAGATGAAAAGTCAAATTATGAAGACACTGAGCTGTAGACATAATATAATCCTTTTTTTCATGTTTATTTAGTTTTGAGAGAGAGAGAGAGTGTGTGTGTGTCTGAGTGGGAGAGGGGCAGAGAGAGAGGGAGACATAGAATTCGAAGCAGGATCCAGGCTCTGAGCTGTCAGCACAGAGCCCGAAGTGGGGTTCAAACTCACAAACTGAGATCATGACCTGAGCACAAGTCGGATGCTTAGCTGACCCAAGCCACCTAGGCGCCCCGATATCATCCTGTTCTTAATGTTTAAGTCTATACACATCCTTGTAAGTTGGTGATAAAAGATTTTAAAACATATGTAGAAAATTAAAATGGCTTCTTACAGAGAAGAGAGAAGAATTTTAATAGTAGAGTAAAAGGGAACTTTCACCTCTGCATATTTTCTGAATTTTTACAAAAGCACACATTGCCTTTGAATTTTTAAATAATTAAAATGAAAAAACATGCTCCGTTAAGATAAGCATAAGGATGTACTCTTATTAGCATTGAAAAATATTACAATACAGCATCCATTGATAAAAGTAGTATATATAGCATGACAAAATTCTTTTGAATGAGACCTTTTTGTCTTTCTTTGGCAAAACCCTGCAAGAAGAAAAAATAAAGAAGAGGTACCAAGCACCCTCACTTCTAAGGCAAGGTGCTATGTAGGCCATAGATAGTTCAAAGGATTCCTCATTCCCCATCACCAATCTCCAGATTCTATGAAAGAAACTGGAGAATTTATGGAGTTTCGAGTCCCATCATTGGGGATGCCTTTGGAGAAGAATGTCAGTGTCCCAGAGAGGAAGAGTGTGCTTCCCCTCTTCACATTAAGCTTAATGAGACAGGCGTCAAGAGAAGCACTTAGATAGCATGACATGTGTCGTCTGGATTTGAAGGAATGGGAACTGATATCACCCTTTCTCCAGAAAATTCCAAAAAAGGAGAAGCTGTGCCTGTCACACATGTCCAGAAGCTGGCAAGGCAACTGTTGTATGGGTTTCCCACAGGCCAGAGATAGGGTCCCTTGGGGGAAGCCTCTGTGGGTTGCCTTGAGATCAACTCTACCAGGAGGACACCCTGTAATTTGACATAGGAAAGAGGAGGTTGGGGACACAGAGGGGAGCATCAGCAACCAAGCCAAAGGTACTGCAGGTGAGAGATCTTCAGTGATCAGAGGAGGTCCTGAGTAACCCACAAAAGCAGACTGCAAGAAAAAATCATATTCGGAATCTGCTACATCTATGAATGCCAACACCAGACCACCTGTGCCAGTCAGGTGAGACATTTTCTCCCATATCTCTCCTCCACTCTATTCCAACTCCAGAAGAGTCAGATGCAACTTCATGGATGGGGAAGGAGTAAAAGAACTGGTGGTAAAGGAGAGATTTAAAGGCCCATGACTCCCCTCCCCCGCTACATGCTTTCAAGCCAAATTAGTCTCTAAGGGAAAGGAAAAGTTTCAAATGGATGAAAGTTTAGAGTTTTTATATTACACTTAACTATACTTTTTATTGACTGACAGTGTTTGAAAAAGATATAAAAACTGCAATTTCATCCAGGCGTGGGAAGAATGATTTTACGGAGCAGGTGTCCAAAGATGGCGGTGAGAAAAATATTAAGTTTCTCTTCTTTCCTTCTACCAAGTCCAGCTCATTCAGGAAATCATTCACACATGTAACAATGGCAGTGATTCCACTGCTGCACTGGCTCATAGAAAAATGTGCAACAGTCTGCATAGTTACTTTTGGTCAAGAGGCGAGGATTTCTCTTCAGGCTCAGTCTCATTGGAGATATATAAGTACACTACCATCTGCTCAAGGAGGCTTTTGAGACCCTAGGATTATAAGACAGTTGTCTACAGGGACCTGTGGACAAGAAGGGTCCAAATTCAAGGATAGGCTCAGCACTGGGTTCTGACAGGCTACTCCCAGTTCCTCATCAAGGCGTCCAAGGACCCTGATCCTTCCTCTTCCCCAGCTCCACTCCCATCCTTCTTCTCTCCTCTATCCTTATCCTGTCAGATCTCTGGAAGAGGACACCCTAGCTCTGCAAGCATGCATCTGTATCTTTCTGTCTTGAACTTAAATTGAGATTTAAATCTTTGGATCTGCTTCAGTGTAGACCAGCAGAAAAGGGGAAACAGAAACAGTCCTTGAGGTACTGGTAAGGGAACAAGAGGAGATAAATCTCTGTCACGTGAATGTGTGTAGATACCTGGAAAAAAACTGGAAAGTACAACAACAGCTATCTCTGAATGGCAACATTCCAAGTGACTTCTTTTTCACTCTCAATCTGTTTTTTTCTTTCACCATTTTATTTTCTTAATTGTTCTAAAATTGCTATAATGTGTATCTGTATAGACCAATACATTGAAACCTCTGGATGTGTAAGCAAGAAACATCTGGATATGTAAGTCAAGGCAGGCATCCTGAGAGAATGTCCTCAGCACAGTAAGGATAGGATGGGAAGCTGAATGCTAAAGCCTGCAGCCTGCAAGATAGAGATGTGTATCTGCAGGCCCTCTTCCATCAGCATTTAAATAGAGTCAAGTGTCTCTCATCTTGGAAAAAGCCCTTCCTTGGACACCATATTCTCGAACACACAGATTTGTCACCACCCAAGCCAAACTTCTTGAAAGCGTCTCTGCTCACTACCTTCACTTCATTTCCCATCAACCCCTTTATCACCTCACCAGAAGAACGCCAGCCTCTAATTTTCCTTTCTTGGCTAAACTTCAGAGGTCTGAAGAGAGCCCTTACATGGACTACCGCAGCCACAGATGAAGAGGTGCCTAGGGAGGCCAGATGGTCTACTACACCATCTAGGACATTGCCCTCACCAGACACACAGAGAATTCTGGAGGATTAAAGTACCCTTTCAAACAAGACTATGAACTATTCTCCTGCTTGAATGACATGTGATCAGAATTGTTATCTTTGCTTTTGGAAAACCCACAGGAGAAAAAGTAAAACCACAGGATCCAAATGGGAAAGAACAAATCAAATATTAAGACTATGAATTAATCCCTTAATAGTTGGGCATGAGCATTAAAATATGAACATCTCTAGGGGGGCCTGGATTGCTCAGTCGGTTGAACGTCCAACTTTGACTCGGGTCATGATCTCACAGTTCATGAGTTCGAGCCCTGCATTGGGCTCTGCACTGACAACCTACAGCCTACTTGGAATTCTCTCTTTCCCTCTCTCTCTCTGCCCTTCCCCTGCTAGTGCTCTATATCTCAAAAATAAATAAGCATTTTTTTAAAATATGAACATCTCTTAAAGCAAATAAACCCAAATCACCCCATGTCCAAATTAGGAATAAGAGAGATTGAATTGAAAGATTGAGAGAGGAAGTACAGTGTAGGGATTAGAGCATGACCTCTGGAGACATGTGACCTGGATACAGATACCATCTATGCTGCTTCTTAACCTGGATAAATTGCATAACAGCTCTTGCTTTAATTTCCTAATTTGTAAAAACACATAGATGTTAACAGGATTAAGGCCCTGCCCACCCTGTTCTCCTTCCTAGCACAGTATCTGGTATACACTCATGCTATTTTTTTTGCCATCATTGTATCTCCCAAAATTCTCTCTTGGTTTCCATACCTGTATATGGAATTGCATAAATAATATCTTGGATAACACCCAGCCAGCTCAATACAAAACTTTGGAAACCAAATTCGTTATTCCAATCCACCTTCTAGTGTGTGCTTCCTCCAGTGTTCAATAAATATTCTTAATGATGGATTTGTTCTCTTTATTCTGTTCATCTATATTTTCAAATATTTTAAATCAGCATGTATAATGAGAAGTAGTAAATACTTTTATTTTAAAAAAGAAAACTAGGCAGCAAAATTAAATTCATAAAAGAAATATCCAGTAAGGGTTAAAGGACTTTTGCCCGAAGGCATGTTAGAGCAAAATCCAGATAAACGGATGTAGAAGTAAATGGAGAGATAAGGAAGAGCATAAAAATCCTTTAAGGTTTATTGGGTAACCTGTTTCTTGATAACAAAATGTGGTTTCAGGAAGAGGCAAAGGAGGGAGCTGAAGAGAATTCTGCAGAAGGAGGAGCTGGAGAATATTACCAAAAACAACTGCCAACCAAGAAATCTACTTCCACAAAAGTAGAAGACAACAAAACAGTTTTGTTATTGAACAGAATTATTGAATAAGAGTTCAACCAGAATGTGATGCTCATCACAGGCAATTGACTAAAGAGTTTGGGAAGACAGAAAAAAATCTCACCCTCTTCCATCACCAAGTACCTGCAGCATATTGCATGTGTGTTCTCCAGATAACGACACTAGTCACAAGGAAGAGGTCTTGACCGCACCATGTGTCACACACAGTTCAACCTAAACTCAGCCAGTAATTGGCGTGGCCATGTGCATGAGCTAATTGCCTTTAGCCAAAGGAAAAATATACTTCTCCCATCTATATGATGGGAGGTGGTTTTGCTGCTTGGAGCCAAGCATCTTAGTTAGACTCCTACCCTCCATGGGGACTATGGGCCCTGAGGATGACGTTTCAAAGAGATGGCCCCCTGGGCCCCAAAAACAATATTCCTGGGTTGTAAAACCTGCAAAATGCTCTTTTAAAGATTTACATCTCAAAGGAGCAGAAAAAGAATTTACAATTTCCAGTTTTCTAAAGTAAAGACTCTAAGGAAAGGGAGGAAGCGGGAGGCCTACAGAAGAGAAAGTTGACCCAGAAGTGAATGAGAAAACGGCAAACCAGGATGAGTTAGCAAGTTGGCTCCTTGAGCTCTTGCTGTGGATCGCAGGTCCTAAGCGGTACTTTAGCCCAGAGTTGTTTTGTGCCTCACCAGTCTGTGTCTCCAAGGAACGTGAGGAGGACCTGCGAATCGAGTGGCACACAGATTTGGGTGCAAGTTGCACAGGCAGGTAAGGTACACATGGCCACAGTGTCTATAGATACTTGTTGTTTTGTTCTTGGAGCTACTTTATAACGCAATATTTGTGACAGCATGTTGACTTTGAAATTCTAAATTACTTTAGAAATACCAGTTATAATTTTTCCCATGAATGTCCTGCCACATAGACAAAAATGTTCATGCCTGAATGTATACCACACACACACACACACACACACACACACACACACACACCTTACGTATCTAATAAGAAAGCCCCAGAAGAGCCCCGCAATAGATGTGAACAAACATGCATCCATTCAGGCCCAGTGGAGCATCCTTTTCCGAAGACCTGAGATGGAGTGTAGTCTAGGTTTTTGTCATGTAAAACCCAGATTCCCTACCTGGGTAAACTAGAGACCTAATGGTAAATGAGGGTGGTAATGTAGGGCCTGTAACTATTTGCAGCCTTCACCAATTCTAATAATAATTACATATGTAACTAATAAGGATACATAGACAAGAAAATATAAAATACCTATCCTTCTATTTTAAATTATATAAAATCAGTGTTCCAACCCTAAATAGTCTATGCCAATCAAGTTATAAGCATCTTATTTAATATAAATATTGGAATTGAATATTACTTATGTACTGGGATGCTTAGTACCATAAAACTTAAGATTTCACCAGCCTCTTCTATGTCCTAAGGAAAGAGGGTCATCTCTAAGCAGATTTTCATTATTATGTTAGAAACCACTAAACAGCCATTTTAATTGTATAGTTGCAAGGTAGGTAGGTAACCACTCTCCTAGAGAAACAGTATCAGCAAACCTTTTATACGTGGCTGGACAAAGCTAGTTTATTTGAGATCCCCACTAGCTAGAGCAGATCCCTGGGGTGAAAATGGATAAATATGCAGAGCCCAGCAAGGCCCCCAAAATGAGAAGGATCAAGACACTGACCCTTTCCCTCCTGGGAATAAATAGTAATACACTCCCCCACTCACTGACTGACTCAATGGGAGCTATTGAAAGAAAAGGATACCAAGAGGTCTCCAAAAGAGAATTGCCTACACAAGGTATAGGGTGGGTTGTAGAGGGAATTGGTTCCAGCCTAACATCTGGCTGTGATCAGAAAAGCCCTTTAACCCAGAAACTCTGGCCTGGTGCTGAGTTTGGGGAATGGAAGTCAGAGCATGAAGTCAATGGAAAGAATCATGACCTTGCACCTGAGACTGGTGCTGGTTCTTCACCTTTGACTACATGGGCTGCCTCTCTAATGCACGAACTTAAATCCAGGTATTTACCTTCTCTTTGGATCCATAGCCTTCCCAACTGCAAAATGAGTGGGTAAAATACTGAAAAGGAGGCCAAATTCCAAATTACGTATGTATTCTTGCCTGAAGTTAAAACTAAGAAGATTAGAACTTCACAGGTTGCCAAAAGGAAGGAGAGTAGTGCCCAAAGCCATAAACTCATAAGGAAATCACTAGAAGGAACACAATCCTGAGTTCCAAAGTCAAGGGCCCTAAAAGAAGATGGAGGTCTCCAAGAATTAAGCAGTTAATGAAATACCCTTAGTCTCCCTCATTGGGCAAGCTCAGGAGGCTTATCACCTGAGAAGTGGTAATGGCTAAAGCATGATGGATTTCTGAATCAACTGGAATTATGAAAGAGAAGCTGTGTACTATAGTGGAAAGAGCCAGGACTAAGAATCAGCTAACCAGGAGTGTAATGCCGACTTTGCAATTTATTAGCTGAGTGATGGGAGGAGGGTGGTATTCTAAGCAAAAGGAGCAGCCATACAAAGTTCTAGTAGGGGGAAGAGCACAGACCTGTCAAAGGCACATTCATTCTCAAAATGGGGATATCAAAGGGGTGCATGGGACTGGAATAGGGAAAGGAAAACTTTCTAGAAAAGGACTAGACTTATTTTCAATTTTTTATTATAAAATAGAATACAGATACAGAAAACCATCCAAAATAAATTCATACTTTACTGAATTATTTAAGGCAAACACCCATATTGCCCACCACCCATGTCATAGAACATTGCCGGTCACCATAGAAGACAAGCCTATCCAGGTGCCCCATCCCTATCACAACTGCCTTCCTCCCACCACAAGCGACCACTATCTTATTGTTCATAATATTTTCCTTGTGTTTGCTTATGGCTTTATCACGCAAGTATGCATCCCTGTACCTTTTTTAATCTTTGTAATATTTTTAAGTCCTTTTAATTTAAAGGTTTTCCCCTCCATCCCTTTCTTTTCCTTTCAAAGTACTGACTGAAGATAACTTCTGACCTGTAGATAGACAGTTGACCTGTATAGTTTCTGACAGTCCAGATTTTTGATGATTCTGTATTCATGATTCAGCTCAACATGCTTCTCTCCTCTGCATTTTCAGCAAACTGACAACTGAATCCAGAGGACTGGATGTTTGATCCTTTTCATAAGACTGTCTAAGCAGCATTGTGTCCTTTCACCAAGAGGCAGATAACATCTGATTCTCTCTTTTTTGTATGTGACGTTAGCAGTCACTGATGTACAATGTCTAAATCCATTAATGAACTGGGAGCTGCAAAGTGGTGATATTCTAACATTTTTTCATTTATTAGTTGGAATGCATTTATTAAGAGACACTTCCTTCATCTATGATGTGGTTGCCCAGTGGTATAGTCCATATAGGCAGAATAAGTACTCAATTATTTCCCTTTATTAACCAGTTTTAAAGATAATGGATTGATTTCCTATCATCCTCCAAACTTGACCAATAAGCCAGACACAGAAATATAAATACTCCATGATCTCATTTGCATATGAAATTTAAAATAACCAAATTGATAGAAGCACAGAGTAAAATGGTGGTTGCCAGGAGATGTTGGTCAAAGTGTATAAAGTTTCTGTTATGCAAATCGAGTAAGTTATGGAGATTTAATTGCAATATAGTGACTATAATTAATAATACTGTACTGTATACTTGAATTTGCTAAGGGGAAAAATTCTTAAATATTGTCACCATAAGAAACATTGTAACTTCATGAGGTAATGATAATTAGCATGATTGTAGTGATCATTTCACAATACATATGTATATCAAAACATCACATTGTAAATCTTAAATATATACAATTTCTATTTGTCAATTGTATCCCAGTAAATCTGGAGAAAATTTTAAATCAATTAATGGATATCATTGATTATATTAACAGAATAAATTATTATTTATTAACAGAATAAATAAGGTAAATTATATAACTATCTTAATAGATGCAGAAAACCATCTGATTAAATTTTACATCCATTCATGATAAAAACTTTTTGCAAACTAGGAATAGAAAAGTGCTTTCAATCTAGAGTATCTTTTTTACTTATTTTTTAGAGTATCTTTTTAAAAGACCTACATTAAATATGATATTGATGGTGAATCAATGGAAGTTTTCCACCTGAGATCAAGAATAAAACAAGAATACCTGATTTCACCATGTCTGTTCATATTGCATTAGAGGCCCTAGCCATTGCCAAAAGGCAAGAAAAAAATGTAAGAATTAGAAAAGAAGAAATGCAACTGTCATCATTCCCACACAACATGATTACATCATGATTGTAAATGTGGAAAACTCCAAAGAACTTGCAATCAGACCATTAGGTAATTTGAGCAAAGTCATTGGACATAAGGTCAATTTAGAAAAATCAACTGCATTTCTATATATACAAGGATGGCACAATTAGAAAATAAAATCTAAAAATTGCATTTACAAAGCATCAAAAAGTCAAAATTGCAGGGATAAGCCTAAAAAATTTTCTACACAGCAGTTACAAAACATTATTAATATTATATTACTAATTCAAAATTAGTATAAATGAAGGGATAGATCATGTTCATGAATGGAAAAACTCAATATTGTAAGCTGTCCATTACCTCCAAATTGATCTATTGATTCAATGTTATTCCAATAAAAATACCAGCAAGTTTTGGCCTGGGTGAAAAAAAAAGATTCCTAATTCTTAAAAACACAGGATGATCAAACAGCCGCACAATTGCTCATTTACATTATTTTACATTATATAATAATAGTCTGAAAATAACAATATTAATACTACCACCTCCAAAACTCCAAATATATTTTTAAATTACCTGTGCTCTCCCCTGATTCTCATACCCAATATCTCAATCAACTGCATATATAACCAGCTCATGCTGCACTTGCCTTTTAAACCCTCATTTACTTTTAGTTCTACATGTAACTGCTTTTTTAATGCTTGCCGCCATTCCTTCTGGGGAGATCTCTGTAGTCATTCTGATTGTCCAAAGCTCACGCTCTAACAGATTCCTCAGGATAGGCACGTTGATAACAGTGATATAAAATCTTTGGCTGACATTGTCTTTCCTTGGAGTCTTAAATATGTTACTTCCATTTTTTTCTTGTTTTAAGATTATCTTATCTTATTTTATTTTATTTTAGTAACCTCTACACTCAACATGGGGCTCAAACTCACGACCCCAAGATCAAGAGTCACATGTTCCATCGGCTGAGCCAGCCAGGTGCCCCCATTTTTTCTTGCACAAAGCATTGCTATCAAAAACCCTAATGATAATCTACTATTGTTGTTGCCTACAGACTCAAAGGCTTTTTATCTTGCTTTGAAGACCAGCAACTTGACTACCCTCTGCCCTGGTGTTGTTTACTCTGGGCTGATATTGTCAGGCAGAAGTTATGCTCTTTCCATTTGTATCTTCAACTCTGTCTGATTTCAGGGAAGTTCTTGAAGTATGGATTTTAGTTTGTTCTAGTCCTTCACCATGGTTTTCTTCTTTAGGGACTTCAATTATGCGCTTGTGGATCTCTTTGCCTTTCTTCAAGATCTATCACTTCCTCTTGAATTTTATCTCTTCCACTATTTTTTCTTTTTAAATTGTTCTTACTTTTCACTTCTACTTACCTGGCATTAGCTGTTTTGTTAATTCATTTTTATATCCCTTCTCATGAAATTCATTCTGAAGTGACTTTTTTTCCTTCTATTTCTCATTGTTTCCTGAGTTTGGTCACCTTGTTTCTGAGTTCATAATTCTGATTTATGTTGTTCTTTTATATCTCACATCATTTTCTCAATGCCTTTCACCTCATTTTGAAATAAAAGATTACCAGATTTGAACGGCCTTGTAGATATGTCTTGGCTTTCCTTGTCTGTAGGGATGTATCCTGCTTTTTCTTTTTTATAAATACTTTTCTGTTGCTCATTTTTTAAAGTTTATTTATTTTCAGAGACAGCATGCACAAGCATGCACATGAGTTGGGGAGGGGGGGAGAGAGAAAGAGAGAGAGAGAGAGACAGAGAGAGAGAGAGAGAGAGAGAGAGAGAGAATCCCAAGCAGACTCCACATTCAGTGCAAATCCTGACCCAGGGCTTGATCCCACGACTGAGAGATCATGACCTGAGTCAAAATCAAGAATCGGGCATTCAACCACCTAAGCCACCCAGGCACCCCTCCTTATTGCTCAATTTTAAACAAAATTTGTATTCCTGGACTTTTAGAAGGAATAGTTCAGAATGGCTTTGCTAACTTTGCAGAGCTCCCTTTTCTGTTATTCTCACAGGGTTAAATATTATATATGGCAGCTCAACTCTCTAAGATTTCCCAACTCTGTTCCCCTACCTGCCTTTACATTTTCTTCCCTACTTTTTGTCTCTTGTCCCTATATTACTCAATTTTTATTCTCCTCTCAGAAGTTCCTCTTCCCTGGAAGGGACACATTGTGGTTTTGTGTCAACTGCTTCCTAGGGGCTCCAGCCAACACCCTGCAGACTTCACACAGGCCCCTGACACCCATCCGCTAATGGAGTGAGGAAAATCCTTCTCATTTCAGCTACTGCTCTCACATTGGTCTGCAATACCTTCCAGGGAATATCTTTTGGGTATTTAGGAGTTTTTCTGCTCTTGAGTTTGCAAGGTTTCCTGTTATTTGTTTTTATCCTCTCCCTTCTAAACAGGAATAACACACTCTTCTGTCAGTGGGTGACTTGCTCTCATCCCCTTGTATTTGGGGTTTGTGAGAATACTTGTCACCTAGATTTGTTGTAAATATTGTACCTGAGTTTTGGGTTTTGCCATCCAGTTACTCTGTCTTTCAGTGGAGATTCAGACAAAAATTAAACCTGTGCTGCAGCTGCCACGTTTTCTTAGAATTCTCACCCCCCAAAAAAGCACTAGCTTTTCAAAAGCCTTAATGCCATGGTAAGGAGTTTAGAATTCATCTTGCAGGTAATGGACTGACAAAGATTTTTGAAAGTAAAAGCTGACATGACAATATGCTTTTTCAAAAGCTCATTCTGGCAAAACCATAGACAGAAAGCTTGGAGGCAGGGATACCAACTAAAAGGTTATTGTCATAGTACAAACAAGAGCTGTAGCATTCTGGACATAAGCAGTGACAATGACAATAGATTGGAGGGCATGGAATTTAGAGAATCCATGTGTCAGTGCCCCTAACAATTGACAGCCATGTTGCCTGGACGTATTCCTTACTAGGGGATATATGCTCTTTTATTTTCAACAATCTGGCTTCTTCCCCCAAGGGAGCAGGCTTAAAAGTTCAGGCTGTAACCCTACTCTCCTTCATATCTGGCCTCACCCCAACAGTGAGCCCCAGAACTACCTGGGGAGGAGACTGATATGCTGGCCCAGATCCTCATGTCTTCCAGAACCTCAGAGGACATAGGGGGGCATTTCCACCTTCCTTCTGGTACATGGTATTGGTCTCAGGTTTGCCAACCCTCTGTCTGTTATTCTTCCTCTCAGGAATATCCTTGGAGTTGGTAGGAGCTCCCTGGGATTTGGTCAAATAAAGAACAGAACCTGCACACAATCAAGTCTGCAATTCAAGACTGCTGCTCAGTACTCAAAACCAAGCTTCCATGGTCTCTGGACGTTTGGAAGCAGCAAACCTTAGAGTGAGACCTCGTCTGCTGACAAGGAAAGAGAAGCACAGGTGACCAGCTGGGGTCAGGGCATCTCCCCTTTGCCCATAGAAGGTAGGAACCAAGAAGAGATGTCTGTTTCTCTCTATTATTCATTCATTTGACAAACACACACCAAGTACTTTCCATGCAAGTGCACTGTGGAATTACACAAATGAAACAGTCAGGGGCTGGACTGGGTGGATGGGGGAGAGTCTGATGTAGGCAGGGGTGGCCTCAGATGACTTCTGGAGGGAAAGGAGGGCCATAGGGACCATCAGGCTGCTCCCACAGCACCCTCTGTTGTCCAAGATTTGCTGTGGCTGTGAGGGTGGCTCCTGATCTTGCTGGGAATGACTCCTCCAACACACTCAATCCTCATTCACTCAGAGGACAGCCTCCACATCTTCAGAATGAACCACAGGACTTGGAAGAAGCAGAAAAAAAACATAAAGCTGACAGAAAACATTCTTAATCCAGTGTTTCTTTCAGGCAAAAGTGTCCTGGTGCTGGGGGAAGAGGGGCAGGGGCAAGGGGTGTGAACACTGTTTTTCCAGAGCATGGACTCAGAATCCTCCTTGGAAAGGAAACTTTCCACTCAGGCAGCGCTCCAGCCCATTGCAACCACTCTAGCATTGGCCAGAGAGCACTGGGAGACCTGGAGAGGGACCAACCCATACACTGGGATGGCCGGAACTGGTAGGAGCCTGGGATGGATCTAGTGATGTCCTCTTGCTTTATACAGGAGAGGGCAGAGACCAAGGGAGGGGTGGTAGCTTTCCAGGGAGACACAGGGCACCACTGGCAAAGTTGTGAGAAGAATCCAGATTATTCCAGACACTCAGCAGAAGGGATCCTGGAATTACTTTCACAGACCAAAGGTAAGCTAGACATGTGGCAGGATGCTGCCCATGGATGTGATACAACCAGGGGGCCAGAAATTCACCAATTGTCAGCGTCAGCTATGGCAGAAGTGAAAAACATTCTAAGACAAAAGGGACAGGAGGTGGGACCAAGTGACTCTGCTTAATAGGTGCGGAAACAAGGTTGAGACCCTAAGGAAGTCCCACACAGACCAGAATATGCCCACACTTCTGACAGAAACCATCCTATCTTGTGGTTCCCTTGCTACCACTCCTGGTTCTTATCCACATGCTCTACTTGAACCAGGCTAGTTTTCTTGACATTACCCACACTCCTGACCCTCTTTGAAAACTCAGCCTTTAAATTATCCCTGGATATAAAAACTGTCCCCTTTTCTTACTCTAAATTCAGAAATGTTAAGTAAGAGTTTTCTGCTAGAAGAGAGAGAGGAGTTAGCCAGGCCAGAATCTGTTTTCATGAATTGTTCTAGACAGCGTCACTGCCGTCTCACCACATTCTGGCCCATGAAATCCTCCCTGCCTCATGCATGAAAAAGTACCCTCTGTTTAATTCATTTAGCCCAGCAGAAGTAGTCTGGAATGTTCAGCATGGTTTTATTTAAGGAAAATAAATGGGGAATTAAGGAACAAAAAAAACTCAGGATTCCAACAGCCCATTGAGTAGAATCCTGACCACACCAGGGAATGCTCACTGTCAGGGCCCCGCAGGCTATGCGGTCTCCTTCTTCCTCCCCAGACTGCTGCCGGGATCCAGAAACAACTGGCAGAAACTGCAGTTGCCCCACCTGGGTTCTCAGCCTCCCTTGTCTCTGGCCTGTGTTCATTCTAATGAATGCTCTTCCACTCCACTATCCAGAAACATCCATGATACAGCCAAGCACTGCCTCCCTTAAACTCATGATGTAGGATCAGCCAGCCAGTTCTGCTTTCTGTGTGGCAATCAACCAGCAAGCTGGTGGTGGGAGGAGGTGGGATGGAAGACAGGCAGAGGGCAGGCCAGACACTCAGACTTGGTGTTACAACCAGCAGAGGCCTCAGGGTCAACCATTGTCCAGCATTCAGGGGGACCCTCCTCCTCCTCCCCAGGGCCTCCTCATACATGCAAACCAAATTACATCATTCTTATTATAGAATAATCAATAACAAAAATGAGTGGCTATAGTCCTCATGCCCTCCAACATAATGGCATAATTTATCCAGCTGTACATTTTTTTGTGCATAAGAGAATATTTCAGCGAGCTTGGTAATGCCAAAAGAAAGGATGTCAAAAGAAAACTAGAAAACTCAGAGGCCAATTTGAACATTTAAAACAAAGTCTTTTGGGCACTCCCAGGTGGCTCAGTCAGTTAAGCAGCCAACTTTAGCTCATGTCATGATCTCATGATTCATAAGTTCAAGCCCCACATCAGACTCTGTGCTGAGGGTGTGGAGACTGCTTAGGATTCTCTCTCTCTCCCTCTGTCTCTGCCCCTCCCCAGCGTGTGCTCTATCTCAAAATAATTTTTTTAAAAACTTAAATACATAAACAAACAAATAAATATAAAAGTATTTTTATTTGTGGTGATTATGAGGAATTCCTTTGGAAGAATCGGGCTCTCTGAATAAAACACACAAAAGGTAAAGGAAAATAACAAAGTAACAGTTGGTCTGCTCCATATTTCATTGGCAGAAAAACAAGAGTTCCTCACGTGATTATCATTTCTGCCAAGGGTCAGTCTGTCATCTGCAGCCAATGGTATTATAAAGTCAGAGTTAAGTTTCTTTTCATTAGGGAGTTAACTTACAGGATAAAGGGTCAGAAAAGAGGAATAGTGCTTGACAAAATTGTGGTCTATTGTGATGTATCATAGGATACAAAGTTTTCTCTCCAACTGAGGTATGTGAGGTACACAGCTGGTAAAAATGGTGGCATGCCTGGTGTTGGTTTTGCCTTCTCAGTGGAGAAAGGTGGAGTTCCCTTGGTGGTAGGAGACAAAGAGAACTCAACTATTTAAACTAATGAGTAACCAACACAGTGCACATGGTAGGTGTCAATAAACACTGAGTGAGGAGATGAAAAATAAAGTCAGGTAAATGGATAAGGGCACCAGGGGAAAGATAATGGCCTGGGGAGACTGAAGGTCTAAGGAGCGAGAGACAGTGTAAATTCCCTGTGGCAGTCAGGGCCAATGAAATCTGGCACATGGATGATGAACATTCACCATTAAAGTGATTTTGTACTGGAATGTAACCCCAAATTTTCAGCAAAGACAAAAAGCTTATGTTGGTGTTGCTCAGAGAAATTCAGAGAAGGGGGCTCTGTCCCACATTTGGGGGTATTCAGAGCATAGAGAACAGCTCCAGGAATCAAGACACAAATGATACTGACAGTTGAGCAGGAAGAAAGTCATAGGGAAAAGGCTCAAAAGAGCAGAAGCTCCTGGGAATCCACACAGATATTGACAAGGAAATTGGATTTCTCCCAGGGGGAAGGGGGATCAGTCTGTATATTATGTGTTAAAAACAAGTATTAGAGAAAGCAGGTAATGCTAGAGCTGTCCCTACCCACCCACCCCCACCACCCCTATGCTGAGAAAGCTGGACCACAAATGCACGAAACAGGGAATACAGGATACAGCAGAAATCATACATTTAGAATATAAAGCAAGGGGAGGAATTTCTCTCACCCTCTTTTTTAGACCCTCAGCCCTGCACATTTGCCTCCCTTCTCTCTGCCATTCTGATGATATGGATGGAATGACTTCTCCCTTAAGACCCTCCTCATCTAAGTCTCTAAGTCTCTAAGTCTCTAAGGAAGTTAAGAGTTCCCACTTGACCCGCAGGCGGGCCTTTTCTTTGTCATTAACTCAGAATAGGAAGTGGGGAAGAGGTTGGAATTCTACCCAAGAGAGAGCCAGAGGACCGGAGGGAGCCAACACTTGTGGCCAATTGAGGGCATCTCAGGACAGTGGCCTCTGGAGTTCTTAGAATCTCAGCAGAGAACAAGACTAGTTGCCTCCTGCAAACCTCACTGGCAACTTCTTTCCTCAACCTCCAGCCCCACAATGCCCCAGGCTCACACATGAATTAACAAGAACATAAAAATCCTATTTGTCCAAGTCACCTCCTTGAGGAAACTGGCTCTCCACACAGCCGGCTTCACCCCCAGCACCTCTGGGGTTTAGGAAGTGCAAGGCAAGGACTAGAAGTTGAGAAGGATGTAAACCTGCTTCAGGTCCTGTCTGCACTTTAGAACGGCCTCCAATTATCCAAAGACACAGACCAGCAAGAGAGCACGATGACATCCCTTTCCCCTGTTTCAAACTCCACTGTCACTCCTCAGCTTTGTACCAAATCCCCTCTTCACCTCTATCATTCCCCTCGTATAAGGGGTCCCACATCACTTCCATTCATTTATATTCCCCAATTCTGCATCCAAGCCCTACACTAACAAGTCCGCAGCCCTGAAGGCCTGTGTTCCAGCTCCTCTCCTTGGGCCTCTGTGTCCACGAAGTCTCCCCAGATTAGTCCCTCCCCCACAACTTCCCGTGGTCTGATAGGCCTCAACTCTCCATCCTGGCAGAAGAAAGAGATTGAGAATGTACTAAGTGAACATAGTGGTCAGTTGACCAGGTAAAGCACCTTCTGTCCATGTCTTAGATGCAGGGAACATCATTCCCATCCTCCTCGCCCTCTGTATTCCACATGCCCCAGCCTATTGTTGAGGATAGGGCCCGGCACCCAGCTAGAGAATGGGAAAGAACACACAGGACAGGAGGAGGGTCACATCAGCACTCCAAAAATCACCAGGATGTTTAACCAGGCATCCAGGAGCAATCACCTGCTCAAATAACCCAGAGAACTGGGGTGTACTTTTCTTTAACCACATCCAGGGAAGGAGGAATTATAGTCTCCAGGGCATCATCCCTGTCCCGGCTCCCTCCCCACGCCTCCTCCTTCTCCATTTTGGGTAGTAGCCCCAGCTTGGTCACAGATCATTACAGAGCTATTTTAAATTCCTGCAAACATCTTGTTTTGAATTAATGAAAAAGAACTTTTTACCATGCAGACCACTGACCCCTCACCACCATTCCTGGGAGCACTTGCCCCTTTAATTCCTGAGGCCCAGAAATAGGAGAGTCAAGGAAGCAGGGGTGTGGTACAGAGGCTGCTGTTGGCAGTGCTGATTCCAGCATCCTGAGGGCTGATTTTTCTCCTGGAAAAGACTTGTGCAAATAACCAAAAACTGTTCCTGTTGGCTGTGTAACGAACTGTCAAGATGACTTTTGGATTGAGAAGAAAGTATCCTCCTCTGCCTACACATATCTTCCACTCAAATACACACCACACACCCACACATACACACACACACACACACACACACCATATACACTCACATACACCACATACACACCACACATACAACTACATATACTCACACCACAAACACAAATCACACATACCACACAAATACCACACATAAACACACATAAACATACACCAGACACCACACACATCACACACCACCACACACACACACCCATGCTCTGATGCAACTGGAATCTCACCCCACCTGAGGCCCTCCCATCTCTGACTCTTTCCTGCACTAGGTTTCAGATCTCCAGGAATGTAGCACCTCCTTACCCTCACTCTTCTGTCCATAATACCTCTGGGTATTTCATCTAACGTTTCTACTCTTCCGTCAGCAACTTTAGACTTTCATTTTTTTCCTCTTTAGACCTCCATTCTTTCCTCTTCCTGGCCCTCCTCATTATAGGCCATATTGATATTAAATTCATTAGTTTAACTTTATTACCAAGCCTGGACCGTGAGCTCCACGAAATCCTGTCATGTTGACCTCTCTGATGCCAGTGCCCAGTCTCTGCAGAAGAACTAGAACCCCCGCTTACCTTTCTCTGAGGTCCCCACTCCTCCCCACCATGCCTCCCAGTTTGATATGAGACTTGATTCACTCCCTGACCTCCAACTTTATTCCCACCCTGGACTACAGGAACTACCTGACCCTTCCTTCTGAAGTCTCTGCTGGAAGCCATCAGTAAAACACAGTAGCACCATTCTCTCTCAAGCCAAATATCCCCCATATCTTAACCTGTCCCCAGGGCCCTTCCTGAGGGGTCTCACCGTGGACCAGTTAGGAATTTGAAGACCAGTGCCAGCCCTCTTCACCATGGAACCCCACAGAGACTCTCCACACTTTGGAGAACATGCAAGCTCTCTTTCCAGATTCAAGGAAGCTTCTATGGCCTGATTCACCAGATTTCCACACTACAGGCACAAGCCCACCTTGCAAGACAGAGGGAGCTAGCAGCTAGGTTCACTGAATAAACCCCACAGATAGTACAGCAAAGCATACATCAAGAGGCTGGGTATATAAGTGAGCTTCCATTCCAAAAGATTAATCTAAACATAGTCCACTAGCTCCACTAGTCCACTAGCTCCTTTGGCCCAAGTTGTAAAGGCATGTAGCTCCACACATTTAGTCTCACTTCATTTTAAAAAAACAAAAAACAAAAAACCTGCCTTCTTACTCCGTTAGGCATCTTGATTCCGGCTGTGAATACAAAGACAAGTTAAACATGGTCCCAGCACCACTCAGCCTGAAATCTTGTGTGGGAGACCCAGCTCCATGCAGATAACCTGGGGATGGGCTGATTGATGCAAAGAGAGAGGGAAGCACAGGAGCCAATAAGACCACCCAGCCCAGAGCTCTGACCCAACTGGGTAGGGAGAGTCAGGACAAAAATGCCAAGGAAACATCCAGGAAGAAGGTATTCCTGATCCGAATCTTGGAGGATGAATAGAAACAAACCATGCCATCTAGATGTAGGAGGGCGTTAAAGACAGTAAGCAGAGGAAAATACATGAGGAGGCAGAGGCAAGAAAAAAACAAAGTTTATGCAAGAGATTGAAAGAAATTTGAAATGACTGAAGCAGAATCCAGATGAGGGAGTGAGGAGGGGTTGGCATTGAAGAGAGAGACAGGAGCCCCTCATGAAAGGACATGCAAGCTCACCCTGGCTTGCCTATTAGAAATCACTAGACAGCCGGTAGATGGAAGCTGAGACTATCAGAGGGAAAGCCAGTGATGGGACTGTTTCTTTAGTGGAGATAAGAAATGATGGAGCCCTGGAAATGACAAAAAGGCAGCATGTAAAGAGGGAGACTTGATGGGTGTCAATGACCTTGTAACCTAGGTGGTCTGGGAGAAGTAAAAATGTAAAATTCCTCTCAGATCTCTGTTTAGATTTCTGGGTGAATGTTGTTTCTGTGTCAGAACAGAAAACAGTGGGAGAGGATGAGCAGCGGATGGAGAAGGGGTGAGGAAAGCTAGATGAGACCAGTTTGCAGCTTGAGGGTTTGATAGGTTTCGGGTAGGTCTTGTAACTGCCCATTAGGTGGTGGGTATTAACATTCAGGTGATGGGTCGGGGCTGGAATGAAGAGCTAGGAGTCATAAGTGTGACTCTAAGAATGAGTCACATAGAGCGTACATAAGAGGAAAGGAGGAAAGGGCTAAGAATAGAACACTGGAGAACAGTGAAGGGGCAAGGAAAGGTGAGTCAGGGAGTGAAGGGTGGCCAAAAAAGAGAGGGAGGTAGGGGGATAAAGAGATAGAGAGAGAGCATCCCAGCATTTCACAAGGTAAAGAGTTAGCAGTGTCACAAGCCCACAGGCTGGGAAATGGAGATCATATCTGAGCACCTTGACAAGGATTGTTTCTGTCCCAGGGGTGATAGTGAGAACATTACAGGGTGATAGGAACATAAAGTGAAACAAGGATGTTGAGGTAGGTTTTTTTCCAAAAGCTTGCTTGTAAAAAGATTGGAAAGAAGCCAGAAACAGATAACATAAACATTTTATTTATTTTTTATATTAAAATTTTTTTAACATTTATTTGTTTTTGGAGACACAGAGAGACAGAGCACGAGCAAGGAAGGGCAGAAAGAGGGGGAGACACAGAATACGAAGCAGCTCTAGGCTCTGAGCTGTCAGCACAGAGCCTGACACGGGGCTCGAACCCACAAACCGTGAGATTATGACCAAAGTCAGATGCTTAACTGACTGAGCCACTCAGGCGGCCCTCTTTGTTTATTTTTAAGATGTCTGTCTATATTTGAAAAGAGAAGGGCAAGAGAGGATCACAGTGAACTAAGCAGGAGAAAATGGGGTACTCTACAAAACAGGCTCCAGAGGAGGAGAGGTGAGCACATCCAGAGCTCAGGGAGGAGCCTCTCTCCAGCTACAGATCTGAGCTTTTCCCATTGAACTTCACAAGTGTCCTGGATTATTCTGCACACTGCTGAGACAGAGTCAGACTATGTGGCATGCCCAAAGTCAGTCGGCTGCTAAATAGAGAACTCCATCTCTAACACTGTGGACTAGGAGGGGCATGCTTTCTCTTCCAGGGAGCCATGTCTCCTACTACCACTTATGCCATATGTCATTATATGCCAAGTGAGGTCTTTGCCCACTGTGTGTCCCTCAAGACAACACCACAACCCACTCACCTTCGCCTGTCTGGACCCAGCAGTGCCCAGCAGCCTGTAGGGTTTGATAGAAACCCTAGTTTTCATGTTATCCTTTCTCCCCAACTTGGGCCTGAGAATGGATGGAGGAGGGAGATGGCCAATCTTGACATAGATATTCCTCAATAATGTATAATTATGATTAATTATACCATGGCTAATGACTATGATTTCCAGTCATTGAATGAAAAACAATTGAAGTGGGGCAAGTGATTGCCTCTTCTGAGGCCACACAGCTAATAAATTACAAAGTCGAGTCACAAACCCATATCTCCAAGGCTGGCTCTATCATCCCAAGGAAACACAAGTCCACAGGAATGGATTCCAAGGTGGAGAGGGCACCATTGGATTCTCTGCTAATCTGGATTATCCATACTACTGGCCATCCTCCCCATCTGAAGGACAAGCCCAGAAGTGACTATATCCTCCTACTACCTTACCAGGAGACTTTTCTGGAGTTGAGAATGATTAGCTGGAACTGAAGTCGCCTTAGTCATATCTACAGAAAATGTAAAACTCTGGTTACAGTGTGGAGAGCCTCAGAGAAGATCCCAGCATCCCCAGGCCTTAGTGACAAGGGGTCTCCATATGTCCTGAAGGCAGCCTCCTGGGTGGGACTTTGCCCAATTCCAGGGAAACCCCAGCCACTCCACTGTCTCCTGAGGAGACTGAGTCTGACCTCCTGAGTCACATGGCCCATTCCCTGTGACAGAGTGATTTCTGGGCACAGCCCTCCTGCTAAATTCCCCTCCCCAGAAAGCTCTCACAGTTTCGTAGGACA
Organism: Cryptoprocta ferox; assembly: GCA_028646485.1. Lineage (NCBI taxonomy): Eukaryota > Metazoa > Chordata > Mammalia > Carnivora > Eupleridae > Cryptoprocta > Cryptoprocta ferox. The sequence goes on from CM053571.1 coordinate 57,619,908, forward strand.
CAGATGTCACCAGAGATGGTAGCCCAGGTGACAGGTAGGATAGTGAGGAGAAAGGCAGGCAGAGGATGCCTGGATGCCAATCAGGCTTGTGCTGGCCCCAGAGCTGATGTCCAGGACTGGCCTGCAGTGAAGGTGGGCACCAGCTAGCCCCAGCCAGCCCTTGTTGACTTAACAGGTGGCTCTGAGATGGGAGAAGAGGGTAAGAAGAGAACAAACCACTGGAAGACTGGTTCCCGTTGGTCCCTGTCATCATTAAAAGAGCCCCAGAGAGACAGTACCCATACATTAGCTCCCAGGACCTCCAAGAATTCTGTGGTATACCTACTTTGGCATATGAAGCAAGAGGTTGACAGCTCTCCTCTTCTGGCAGCTCTGGCTAAGGTCCTGGTCTGTGCCTTCCCCTGCACCCATCCTTACAGCCCCCCCTAAGGTAGGCCTTGCCTCCCCTCCTCCTATCCCCCACCTCATTCTTTTACCCACCCACGGTCAACCCCTCCTATCCAATCTTCAAATGCTTCTCCTTTACCTCTTCATGACTATGGATTTATTTCCTCAGCGCAGCCTCACTGAAGCCCCAGAACAGTTTAATTCCTTATTATCCACGTTATTACCTCCTGTATGCTTCCTTCCTACCACCATCATGAATATAATTAAATCATTTTTCATGTAATTATGTTAATTCTTCCAAATCCCCAACAGACTGTCAGCTTCCCCAAGCAAAGACTATCTATTTTCCTCAAAGTTATATCCTCAACTTCTAACACAATATCTGGTGCTTAATATGTGCTTCATTTATGTTGTTAAAAGAATGAAGGAATGGAGAGCTGATAATAATCAGAACCCATCCTGCCCCCATTACTACAACCAGGTCATACCCCTTCCATTTTAATTAAGAAACTCAGACATCTAACAAGATATGAAAGAAAGTCAGAAAATGATTCCATTCTCATAAGGATATTATGAGTAGCCTAGGTCTATGGGGAAGTTAACAGAAAAAGAGGGTTTGTTGAAATATTAAAAAACATTTCTGGTGGACCCTGTGTGGCAGACATTTCTTTGCCATCTGTCTACACCCACATTCCTGTGATTAGAGGTCTTGGAATTTCAGGTAGCCCCAGTTGGATCTGGCTCACCCACTTGACATGGCCACCCTTCCCTCCTTTGCTGATGACACAAAGGCAGCCTCTGCCCTGGGATCAGTAAACTAGTGAACTTATGAGTCCTTCCTCTCCTACTCACCCCAGCCCTGAGTGGGAGGTTTAATGATGGGGATGTGAGTAGATGAAAGAAGAGAAGTAGAAGAGGGATCCAGGGCAAGGAGGGCTGGGATGCCCACCTCTAGGAGCCAGGGAGAGGAGAGACTTCCTGAAAGAGAAAATTATGTGCTGGAACAAGATAGAGCCTAGGGGAAGAGAAGGACATCCCTGCTGGAAGTGGAGGAGGGAAACAGAAGAGATAGAAAAGTTTGTCTTGAATAGCAGGAGGCTGACAACATGGTGGGGGGTTGTTCAGAAGTTTTCATCATGTCCCACCCTCAGCAACACTTCCATTCGAAACCTTTCATGTGGTTCCCCATATCCCACCACGTAACTCCCACTTCCTAGCTCATGGTGCCCATGATCTGGATCCAGCTTACCTCTCAAATCTAATTTCCCCAGACTCCACTTCTTGCATACTCCACATTAGGCAAAGTGAATGACTTCCCTTTTCCTTGATAACTCACCAACCTCTTACCTGTCCAGGCCTGGCATGCTTCCAATCCCAGTAGTTCTCCGAAGCCTGCCCCTCATCCCCACTAAGAGTTCTTCCAGGTCCCTGCAAGCCTATGATGCAAGCTTCTCCTTTCCAGCTGAGCTCCATCCCTCCCACACCTGTACCCACACTCCAGTCTGTCACAGTGGATCTTGCTCTGTGTGGCATTTTCTGTGTGGTCCAGCTGCATTCCCATAAGAGAGAAGCTAGTCCCCTGAACAAAACCTCTCCACACTAGGAGACTGGTTTAGGGAATGAAAAACAGTGGTGGAAGGCATTGGGGGGGGTTGTTGAGGTTGGTGAGAAGGGGGCATCCTCTTTAAGGAGCTAACTGGTCTTTTCTTCTCTCTGAATCACAATCCCCTGGAGGAAAAGTCCATGAAAGAACAGGAAACATCTTTGAGTCAGCAGGAAAAGACTAGAGAGATGCTAAAAACCAAAAAGGCCTGGGAAAGAGTGAGGCCTGGAGGGGATAAGCACCACCACTGGAGGTGAGAAGGGAGCTCTTGTTCCTTTTACCCTCTCCACCTCTTGCAGCAGCCCAGGAGGTATCAGCAGCCAAAAAGACAAGTGCAGAAGCCCTGGGGTTAGCCAAAAGAACACCAAAGCCATGGAAGATGTTATAGATCCAGCCTTGAACAGAGAGGGGGGCAGGGGTTGGTGCATGCCTGTCCCATACACAGAATTGCTGGGGTGGTAACATTTGCTGTATATACCCACCTACCACCTTTCCCATGAGAGAGCAGTTGGTTCCCTCAGCAAAATTACATCACTTTAGGAGTCCCCATGGTGCCTGGAGTGGGAGGTGGGATTTCTCTTACAATAAAATAACTCTTCTGCCCTGAATCATGTTCTGTACTAGAAAATGGCCAAAAGGAAGAAGATGTTATTAAGGAACTCACAAAGCCAGCACTACATACAATTAAAGCTCTAAAAAACAAGGGTGAAGGTGAGTGTATCCCAAGATGAGTGGGGCTTAGTGGGCCCTAGTATCAGTATCCCCATGCCTCCTCCAAAGCCACTAACCCAACTCCACCCCATGCAGGAGCCCTGGAACCACCACAGAGTCTCCTCACTGAACCTTCACGACTGCTGTGCCTTTAAAGCTCCAATCTCTCATCCGCACACAAACCACCAGGGTTGCCTGATACCAGATTGCCCCTGGGCCTCAGCCCCAGCCTTCCCACTGCAGAGCCTACCCAAGTCGGAAAAGGGTAAGTCCCTCAGGGTCTAGTGAATCTACCCTCCATCCCTCTGAATTCCATGCAAGGCCCTCCAGAGGCTGGATGAGGTTGGGAAGCAGAAGACAGAGTTGAAGGGGATGGACAGGATGGAGCTGGGGCCTGGGCCACATTCATACTCTCTTCTCTCCCACTCTACCCTCACCATCCTCAGTTCTCTCTCCCTCTGTCTTTCCCCCACCTTTTCTTATTTTTCTATAACTATCCTGTATGATGTCATCCTTGATATTAAGGATAAACCAAACTTGTGGCCAAAACTGTAATGAGAAGCTAAGAAATGATACCCAGAAACACCAGGCTTTAAGACAGTAGCATAAAACCTAAAGAAAAAATTTTAATTAAATTAAAAATAAAACCACTCTTAAGCTGAAAGCATCAAACTTAGAGTATGTGTGTGTTTTCCTTAAAGAGAGGGGTGGTGAAAAGCCTATTCAAGTGCTCACAGGATGGCTCACAAGATGGAGGGTCCCCCAGGAGGCATCATAAGCACCCTGGCCCTTCAACCCAAACCATAGCTTCCAGACTGAGCCTTCCCAGAGAGCAGAGACCCTAGAGAGTTCTTTCACTCATCTCTACCCCCTCACCCATGTCTGCAGGGCCTGAGCTTCCCAAACTGGTTTTCCTCTTATTCCTTACTTTCCCTACCCAGTGACATTTTACTATGCATCAGAATGTTGAGTGAAACTTTTTCCACAGTCCAGGAATTGGCCCTAGGCCCACACCTGGAAGCCACAGGCCACCAGCACCCTACATTCCATGGAGAACTTCTGACACCTGGAGCATTACACCACCCTGCTCCCCACCCTGAGACTTACCAAGAGCCACCCAACCCCGATCTACTATTGGACTAGCATCCCCTGCCTGTGAAGTAGGAGAAAAATGGAATCATAAGGGCCACTGACTCTGTGGGCAATGCAGTGCTCCTACCAAAGAGATTTTTCTTGAATGCCCCCATGGAAGAATGTAAGGAGATGCTCCTGCCCTCCTCCAAGTCAAGTAAGGGGCTGTGGGAATCACTCATAGATTGGAGATTCTAGTCCAAGAGAAAACTGGTACTAACCCCTCTGGATGGATGCTCGCTCTAGGCTGACCCAGATTACCCAGACTGGAGCACAGTTGAACAGCTCCGGGGAGAGCCCGTGTCCCCAGAATATGTTAGGGAAGACTACACTACTGTAAATAATAACCCAAAGTACAATGGTTCAAACACGGTAGAAGTTTGAATCTTTCTCATGTACCAGATTTGAGGGAGGAGGGCAGGAGTCAGTCTTCTCCATGTAATCATTTAGGGATTCGAGCTGGGAATTGCTCTGGCATCAAGATCATTCTGTCATCTTCTTCACCATGCCAACCACAGAAATATGGAAGGATCACACAACAGATTGCTTGGAGATTTCTCTGGGCTACACTAGCAAGTGATACATGTTGTTGGCAAGAACTCAGTCTCATGGCCACACTTAACTGCAAGGGTCTAGCAGGAAGATGATTAGCATGAATGCTGGTGTCCTTGTGGCAGAAGTTGTGGCAGAGTGAACCACACTCAACTGGTGCCTGCTTGCCATCTGAAACTTCTGGAGGCAGGAAGTGTTTCACGATAGGCCATAGAAGATACGCAAGAAGACACTCCCACCTCAGTCTCCTGAAGCCTTTGGAGGGGAAGGGAGAGAACTTGGAATTTCCTGTTGCTCTCATGAATGCATTTAGAAAAGTGATCAAGGGCCAAGAGTCTGCACAGAGAGCTCCAGGCCAGGAGAAAGGAAGCAGCACTTGGTGACAGGGTTGAGCTGTGGGCCACTCACAGGGCCCAGGGGAATTGCCACTTTTTGAGGGGTTCCACAGCAATGGGCAGGAGCTGGGGTGAACCTGAATACCATTCACCTGGAAACCATCACACCCTGCATCAGGGGACATCCCCAGAGGAGCAGATGAATAGAGACCAAGCCAGAAGATCAGGACTTCTCCCTCCATTAACAGTGATCAGTCACCTTAGAGGATCTCTGCCTGCCCTGTCGCACCTCCCTGAGATTCATAACTTGACCCCTTCCCCTTTCATGTCTCTCCAGTTACGTGTCTGCCAGGGAAAGAAAGGGAGGAAAAGTTTTAAACTGGAAGGACTCTTAACCAAAGACACTAAAAAATGTAGAATCTGCTCAATGTGTCACTAAAAATGGGAAAGGGAGATTTGACGTATTTGGAAGCACTGTTTGCAAAAAGAGAAAACACCAAATCCTGGCTGGTCAATTAACTGTTGTTTCCAAAGATAAAATTAACCCACAAGGACCAGGATCTGCCATCATAGAAATAGTCAAGAACTGAACACTCAGTTCTGAAGGGGTCTTCTGTCATGTCTACTAAAAATTCAGCTTCAATTTTCTAAAAATTCAGGAAAACATAGAGAAAGAGACACAAAGAATGATAAAGCAAGCATGATTAAATGTTAACATTTCTAGACTTTATTCCCCAGTAGATCTAGGAAGAGTATGCAAAGATTCTTGGTACTATTTTTGCAAATTCCCTGTAAGACTAAAGTTATTTCGAAATAAAAAGTAAAAATACTACATAAAATGTAAAAGAAAAAGGGAGGAGGAGGAGAAAGAGGAGGCGGAAGAGGAGGAGGAAGAGGGGAAATAAAATCAGGAGATTTCACATGGAAATCCAGATCTCCAGTTTCCCTTGAAGAAGTTGGATGTCTGGCAGCAATCAGCTTGAGGGAGGAGCATCTGACCACTTTAGAGGGCACAGACACACCTCAATTTGCTCCAGCTCTACCACTTCCTCCTGACTCCCTAATCCTGAAGTGGAGGGACACTTCTCACTTATCATTACACTGTTGTCTGCCTTATATCTGGCCTGCCTGTCTCATTTATATTACCTGCCTGATTCTTGGAGGCACTCACATTTGCAACCCTTAACCCTCACCTTTGACTCCACGTCCCTATCTGGACATTGCCAAGTGAAGTAGCAGGATCACATGGGAGCCATGAGAATTCTTTTTGCTTAGACCATAGGCAGAAGGGCTGGCTCTTTTTTCTTTATGGACTTGTTTTGTGGCTCCCTGGAGCTCACCACTTCACCTGTGAAACCAGGAACAGAAAAAAGTCCTTCACATTAAGGTCTGGAAAAAGTTTCCTGAAGTTGCATAGGACGTTATTTTTCCCTCTAAGCCCTACTTGATGTCAACAAACCTTCCAAAATCAAAATGTTGAAGGATACTGTAATGGTTGATTTTATGAATCAGTTTGACTGGGCCACAGTGCCCAGATATATGGTCAAACATTATTCTGGATGTTTCTATGAGGGGGAGTTTGAATGAGATTAACATTTAAATTGGTGGACTTTGAGTTAAGAAGATTGCCCTTCAGAATATGGGTGAGACTTGTGTAATCAGTTGAAGGCCTGACTAGAATAAAAGACTGACCTCTGCTGAGCAAAAGAGAATTCTGCCAGCAATAGCCTTCAGACATGAACTACATATCTTGGACTTGCCAGCCTCCATAATCATATGAGCCAATTCCTTAAAATAATACATGCACACATATACATGCAATTAGCTCTATTTTCCCTAAAGAGTCCTGATTATTACAGGTACTAATTAGTTAAGACTAGATAAACTTAATGTTACAGAGGCCTAATGTTTAATATAAAATGGATTTCATATTCAAGCATAGAGTTGTGGTTGATAGCATAGACTCTGGAGCCAGAAAGCCCATGTCTAAAACCAGCTTTGCCCCATACTAGCTATGTGATAATAGGCTAGTCCCTTAACCCGCCTTTACTTTAGTTTCCCCATCTGTAAAGTGAGAGTATTAACACTTCCTATCTCATTGGGTTGTTATGAGGATTAAAATGAAATATAATTTATAAAGCTCTGAGAACAGTGCTTGCCTGGGACATATTGAATGCTGTATGTTTATTAAATAAGTAGAATAAGAGTCTTTAAAATAATTCTACTCTATTTCTTTGTCTATACCTCCCCCACTGGCAAGATAAATGATCAAGGGCATCAGGAGAGTATGGCAGTTTGGGCCAGCCCTTAAGAGCTTGGCAGAGAAGACCAGCCATGTGAATTGGAGCAATCAGGGTAAGATACCCCTCATAAACGCAGCTTACATCTGTGTCTTGAATATGTGAGCTATCTACCCCAAGAGTCTGGGTCACTTTCTCCTTTGGAGTGTCTTCTAACCCTCTAACCCCAGGACAGGGTTTAACACACAGGAGAAGGGGAACAAGGAAAAGATATTCAGTGTGGGTCAGACAGGGTGGAGCATATCACTCAGGGTCCTGGAAGAAAATAGATGACATCCTCAAAAAGGCTTTTTTAAGAGGCTTTTTAATGAAAAAAATTATTTACAGAGGTACAAGTAAGGACTCACAACAGCAGAAAGCCATTACCATTCCTAACACTGAAGCAGAAGGGAGAGGAATGGCATTCCCTGACACCAGTTAGGAGATGGAGCTGTGGAACCAGCATCCCCAGACAAGCTATTGACAAGCTATAGAGGAACATAGCCATTTCTACTCTATGCTGTATTAATAATCTGTGGCTTCATAACAAATTATTCCAAAACATAGATACTTCAAATAGCATCATTTCTTACTTCACAATTGCTGTGGATCAGGAGTCCAGATGTAGCTTAGCTGGGTCCTCTGCTCAGAATCTCTGACAAGGCACAATGAAGATATCATCAAGACAATCATATGATTGTTGGCAGGATTCAGTTTCTCATGGACTGTTGTACTGAGGGCCTCTGTCTCTCCCTAGCTGCAGACTAAGGCAGCCCTCGGTTCCTTACCATATGGGCCGCTCCACCGAGCTGCTCGTGCCATGACAGCTCTCTTCATCAGGGCAAGCAAGCTGAGAAGACCTAAAAAGAGAGAGGGATTGTGCATATAAGCAAGACAAAAGTCATAGTCTTTTATAACCTGACCTCAGAAATGATATCCTATCACTTTGGCCATTTTCCATTTGTCAGAAGTGAATCACTAGATCCAGCATGGATATTACACAAGGGCATGGATGCCAGGAGGTGGGGATCATTTGGAACCATCTTAGAAGTCTATCTACCAAGGTATCTATACCTGCCACACTTGCCAACGCAGGGAGAGAACAGGAAGAACAAATGCCTTGATATCTCTCCCCATTCTGACTTCCCACTAGTGTCTTCCATGGGCCAAACTCAACTAGAAGCTAAAGGGCAAGAGAGCCCAGGTGGTGCACCCCACAAAGGTCATCCTTCCAGACCAGTGCAGAGATGGTCAGAGAATAGATCTGAGGCAGGGAGGGGAACAAAGAACTATGAATAGAGAATAACCAGGAGAATAACCAATAAGAAAAGACATATTGGCAACAGACAGAGGCATCATGGAGGTCAGATACCCTAGAAGACAAAACATCACAGAACACAGCTCTTCACCCAGATACATGAGGTGAATCTCTTTTCTTTAATATACATATCTAATTCTGTTCCAGGACCTATAATTTGGGGTAACACTTCACCTGGGCCCTGTTACAAAATACTGAAAATTCTCTATGGAACTAATGTCCCTACCTTCCATCTCACCCCCATTTATGTCAATACCTGCCTCTTTAATTCATGAGGCCAAGAGGAGAATTAGGAGAGGAAAAGTTCTGAGCAGTGACATTTGGAGAGACCTTGCTTTGTGACAGCTCTAGCGTTGATGCCAAAGTTCTAATTTCCTCTTTAAAAACTTGTGCAAATATCATGGTTTGCTCCTCTTGGTGTTTTTTTTTTATGTGCTCATGGAGATTTTTGGGATCTAGAGTCTTGGCCTCTCCTACTATAGCACTATAGTATACATGGACAAAAACACACATGCACATACATACACACACACATACCAGAGCACTGATGCAGTCAAAACTCTCTCCTGGAAACCCAACAGAGGACCATGGGGAGGGGAAGGAGGAAAAAGAGTTAGGGAGAGGGAGGGAGACAAAACACGAGAGACTCTTGAATACTGAAAACAAACTGAGGGGGGAAGGGGAAGGGGAAAAGGTAATGGGGGGTGATGGTTTTGGTGGAGGTCATTTGTGGGGAAGAGCACTGGGTGTTATATGGAAACCAACCTGACAATAAACTATAAAGTTTAAAAAAATAAATAAATAAAAAAGAAAGGAAAAAAAAAAAAAACTCTCTCCTGCTCCCCATCAATTTAAGGCCACCACCATCTTCAAGGCTTCCAGTCCTGGACCCTTAGGCAGGCAGTCAATGCTCAGTCTTGTCCCTATATTCATTCAACACACCGCTCTTCTTCACCTACTGGCCACCATTAGATACCAGATAAATCTTAAGTATCAAATCACACAGGGAGTTAGTGGATGAGCAGTTACTTTAAACCCACTTCCTACTCACCATGTCTGGAGCAGATGAGCTACCTGAATGTGACTGTCATCTTACCTGAGGTTAAGGATGGGTGAAACCTGGGTTAAGGACAGCCCCCAAAGGACCCACCCCTCATGCTCTGTGATGTCCCACCTCATCAGTTTTCTCTTCCTTTATCTTATGAGCAGACTAATGCTCTGAACCCAAACACCCAAGCACCCAGACACCCAGACACCCAAGCATGATATAAACTTTCTGATACCCCCTCTCCACACCAATCTTCAGAATGACATTGAGGCAGAAAGCCTGCAGGACCACCTGGGGCCTGGTGAAAGCCAACACCAACAAATGGAGAATCACAAACTGGTATCTGGGACCCTATTCTCCACCCACCAGCCCTTCAAATGTCTCCTGTGTCTCCTTGACCCCATTCTATTTAGCAATTAGCACCAGCCTGAACCAAACCTACCCAGAAAGATGAGCCTTCTGCAAACTGCAAGTAACCCACACATCTGCATACAATTTTATTGTCTAAAAAAATGCTTTGCCATGTATTACCTTACTTAATTTCCAACACAGTCCTGTACATGGGAGCTGTAACTCCCAGATGACAAATGAAAATCCTAAAGTCTTCAGTGTATAACAATGTACCATCCTGTGTATATGCCAAAGCCAGGACTCAAGATCCAGGCCTTTTGAATCCCAGGTCAAGGAAGGAAGAAATCCCAAGTCCAAGAAAATTATCTGCTTTTCTGGATGGTTCACACCACGGATCAGCTCCCCACTTGAAGGGAGAACCAAGTTCCAACTTCAGTGAACTGCCATCATCCTGTAATCAGAAGATCCTCTCAGATACAGGGGCTCCCATCAGTTGGACCTGAAGATAGAGGTTGACAGTGGTCCATCTGAGGTTTAGAAGTTCCTCCTAGGGGGTAGATAATAACTTCAAGAGCAGGAGACAACTCCAGAGAAGTCATTCATGTCTCCAAACCCATCCCCTCAAGAGGAGAAAGGGATCATGAACTTAGTCCCCAGATGTTCTGAGTGTGGCCTCCTGGGGAAGGAAGCTCACATAGTGTGGGGAAACCTTCAAGCCCCTGCACTGAGTCCTGTGCAAACCCCCAACCTCTTCCTGGGGAGATGCCATTCCTACCAATACCATCAAGAAACACATTTAAGAAGTCTCTCCAAACAAAATTTGCTCTGCATCTCGTCCCTGAGATCCCAGGGATGTGAAACCAGAGGGCAAGTAGGATGGAGAAGGAAGAGGGGAGGAAAAGGATGGCTGGAGGTCAGTAGGGAAAGGATCTCCCAGTAAGGATGCCAGCTACCAGCCAGCCCCAGATAGCTCTTGTTGACTTAGCAAGTGACAGCCTGAGGAAGCAGGGGAGGAGGACACAGAAGTCACACCCCTCCAAACTTGATTCCCATTGGCCCTTGGTATCCTTAAAAGGGCCCAGCAGTATCTGCACTGGTATTCCCAGACCCTCTGAAGATTCTGTGGTTATACTCGCTTCCCACCCCCACAGCATGAGATTCTCAGCTCTCCTGTTCCTGGCAGCTCTGGCTGGGGCCCTGGTCTGTGCCCGTGAGTATGGTCCTTCCCCTGTACCCCAGACCCCTGACAGTCCTGGGCAGCCTTAACTCTGGTCTTCATTTTTCTCTTTCTCTCCCAGTGCTGTCTTGGCTCCTCCTGTCCCTGCAAGTGACTCCTGCCCCCAGTTCTCTGCACATAGCCTCTTTACCCGCATTGGTCAGGGAGCCAGGAACCCCTGGCACTGCCTGCTCTCTGGCCCATCCCCTCACACACCATCCTTTACCCACTATGCTCCAGCCACCCTGACCTTCTTGCAGGCCTTCTGGACCACCACATAGAGCTGGCCATGTTGTCCGCTACACAGGGGTGCCAGGCAGGGGACGGCAGGAGCTGAAATCTAGCCCATGCTCCACTTGCCAAACAATAGGCCCTGCCTGTGACCTTGTGTCTCAGGATGTCTCTTCCTGAGGGTGGGCGGGGAGCACTATTCAGGCCAGGACAACCCTGCTGCTCCTTGAACGTTGAAACCTTCCTTCTTGCTCTTCCTTCTGCCTGGAATTCTTTTCCTCTCCTTGTCACCTTCCTCCAGCCAACCCAGAACATCACCTGGCCAATGCTTTCTCATCTGTCAAATCTCAGTTCGGACATCAATTCTTCAAAAAAGCCTTCCATGAATATGCAGGAACAATTAGACCTGCTTGCCCTTAACACACCACTCTGCACTTGCCCCTCCAGCACCATCGCATAGTGACTCAATAATTATGTCATGGAATGTAAGCTGGGTTAGGGCAGGGTCTTTCTACCTTCCTCAGCACTGAACCCCCTCCACTTAGCAGAGCACTTTGCATAAACATTGTGTTGAAAGAATAGGGACAATGAGGGCTGGGTTTCAATGCCAGAAATCACTTAGGCATGGCCCCATGGCCCCTGCACTGTCCCCCTCAGCCACAGAGGAGCCTGAGAGCCTCCAACCACAGCCAGTTTGCTGGCGGGAATCTCATGGCATCCTCACAGGCCAGAGGCAATTGGGGAGGAGGGCAGTTTTCAGAGAATATTACACTTCTCCCAGGAGAGCCTGTTTCAAACAACTGTAGGAGGGGTTAAACACCTGACAGAGTGCCTGGTGGACCTACTGATGAAGAAGAAGGGCACATTTAACCAATAGGGACATGTGTCTCCCTATGTCCACAAACTCTCTTGAGAGCCAAGGATAAAAAATGGGAGGTGGGGACGGCTCAGGTGGGTCAGGTTCAGTCTTCACTGTCACCTCTTTCTTCCACTGCAGAAGATGCCCCCTCTGATACCACCGAGGCTGCTCCGGAGGCTGTGGCCGGTGAGTCCTTCTGTCCCTCCCATCCCTGTGCTTAAGAGGAGGGTCTAACAGTTCGGGGTGTGGGTGAGGCTGGAAGAGGAATGGGGGAGTGGTGGGAGTTGGGTCCTGTTTTTGGTGATAACAAGAAGAGCATGGATTGGGGTGTGACAAGGCTAAGGATGAACTGAGACAACCCAGGCAGGCAAGATCAGTAGGAAGAATAAGGAAAAGGTTTGCTGTGAATAAAAGGGAGAAAAAGATGAGGTTAAATGATAAGGGAAATGATAGCCATGTTGTATTAATACCTTCACCTGCACACACTTCCCATAACTCCCAACTCCTTAGCAAGTTGTCTGCTATCCAGCCTCAGACATCATTTCCATCCTGGTTTTCCATGCTTCTCTTTCGTGTACACCCCACATCAGTTAAATTGAACTTGTTTGCATTCTCCACACCTGTCTTATACATGCCTTCCCCTGAGCTCTGGCTGACTGACTCCCTGCCCCCCAAGGAAGCCCCTTTAGAATATACCCCCTGCCAAAATCCTGCCTTCAGTATCGCTCTGACATGCTCCTTGATTCCACCCATATCCTAGCCCACATACCTCCCCAACCCTACACATTAGAATTGCCTGGCCCTGCCCACCATCCAAGAGGCTGGACGTACAACAAATCACCACAGACTGGATGGCTTAAACAACAGAAATTTATTTCTGGCAATTCTGGAGGCTGGAAATCCAAGATCAAGGTGCCAGCATGGTCAGGTTCTAGTAAGGACCCTCTTCCAAATTACAGACTGCTGACTTTTCACTGCATCCTCACATGGCTGAAAGGCCCTGGGGTCTCTTTTATAAGGGCACTAATCCTATTCATAAGAGCTCCAACCTCACGACCTAATTACATCACAGTCCTCACCTCCTAAGACCATCATATTGAGGGTTAGGATTTCAGTATATGAATTTGGAGGGGGACATAAACATTCAGTCCATAACAGGCACTTGTGTGTAGAAATCTTATCACTTCCGTATCCTGGCCCCTGGCACATACTAGGTATCCTGGGGCTCAGCCACTCGTTCCAAAAATAGAAAACACTTGACTTCGCTAAAATCAACAAATTGGTGTGTTTGTAGCTGAACCTGAAGCAACTGCATCTCCAGTCGAATCTGCTTCACCCCAAGAGACATCCCAGCAGTCAAGCAGCACCACCACAAGTAAAGAAGGCCCACTGAGTAAGTCTGTCTCTATGCCAGATAACAACCCAGAGGAATCTCTGGTGGCAGGCCTTCATGACACTTCCTCCCACAGAGACAAGTCCAGGGAGAAGCAGACATATTCATTCACCTGACTGCAAAGGTGCAAGTGGGAGTTCACGCTGCACCCACACACACAGCTTCTGCAATAGATTTTGCTCCCTGTACCCTACATGGTTTCTTTCCTGGCCCACCCACCTTCCTGGGAGAAGCTGGACCCCTCAGCAAAACTTCTTCACTTTAGGAATTTGTTTAGGGACAATGTCTGATGAGGGGCAGGAGAGGGAGGTGGGAGTTTTCTCAAAATTACGTGACTTTTCTGCTAATGTGATTTTTCTGCTCCAAAATTAGAATCCCTGAGGAGCAAAGGTACCTTGCTGGCACAACAAGCAAAAAAAGGACTGAGTGAAGCTGCAAAACATCTTCATGAAAGTGAGTGGATCCCAAGGCAAAGCCTTGAGGGAACAGGAATACACACCACCCATCATCCAGGGGCAGGAGGTGGGCCAAGACCACCTTGCCCAGAGACCTGGAACCACCACATCCCCTCCCCACTGAACCTTCCCTCCTGCTGTCTTCAAATGTCTCCAGTTTCTCATACACACTCAAATCACAGGGTTGCCTGATACCAGATTGCCCCTGGGGTCTCAGCCTCTCAGCCCCAGCCTTCCTACTTCGAAGCCTGCCCAGATGGGGAAGGGGTGGGTCCCGCAGGGTCTGGTGAATCCATTCTCCATCCCTCTGACTCCCATACAAGGCTGTCCAGGGGCTGGGTGAGGTTGGAAAGCAGAAGACAGAGTTGAGGAGGATGAACAGGCCTGGGGCCTGTGAGCCCTCATTCTCACCTCCACTTTCTTCTAGGTGAAGCTGAATTTGTACAAGAACTGAAGAAATTAAGTCCAAGATTCTTTCTAAGTCAATTCTAAGAAGTTGAAAAGAATGGGGTCCCTGGACTCAAAGCTTTAAACACACTTGCAGCCCAGAATGATTAAACTGAAGCATCCAATATGTTGTGTGTGTGTGCTCTGTGGGGCGGACTAGGGAAGAGGTGGGGAGCAAAGCCATCCCCTGGAACACGAAGAGACCTGGGTGTCCTGACCCAGGCCCTCAGGCCCATCAATCCTTCCTTGAGGACACAGCCTCTAACAAGCCCTTTCATTTGCACTGAGCCACAGCCACACGTGCTGGGCCTCCTTCTAGTGCAAATGCCTCTCCAGTTCTAGGCTAATCCCTCATTTGAACATTGCCAAAAATTAAATCAACCTCCAAAGAACCAGGATTTGTCATCCTGAAAATAGTCAAAGCCCAAGTCATTCTATTAAAGCAATTTTCTGGTGCCCTTGTTAAAAATGCATCCCTCCTGCCTTCCATTCCCCCTTTCTACACTGGGCCAAAGTGAAGGCCAATGGCTAATTAGATCAGATCAGTAAAATAATGAGCCTCTGCAGTGAGAGCTGGCACTTGACTAAAAGGCCAACTGAACTCACTGCAACAATCCATGTGATTATTGTATCCCGTTTCCTTCCACCACAGTCGGGGATTGCACTTCACATTCGGCACTCAGGTGAGCAGGAGAAGAATATTCATGACTGTGGAGGAAGACAGAACAACTCTCTCCTGCCAGCCCTCTTCCCATACCTGGTGTGTGGCAGGTGTACTTTCTAACACTCCCAGAGTCCTTGATTCTAGATGGCCCTTCCTCCACTTCACCTAACACCCAACCCCTCTATCCTGGGAATGAGAGCATTCGACCTAGACCCTGTTTTTTTTTTTTAATTTATTTATTTTAGAGGGGAGCAGGGGCAGAGAGAGAATGAGAGAGAGAGAGAGAGAGAGAGAGAGAGAGAGAGAAAATCCCAGGAAGGCTCCATACTGTCAGCACAGAGCCCTATGCGGGGCTCAAACTCACAAACCTGAGATCATGACCTGAGCTGAACTCAGATGCTTAACCGACTAAGTGACCCGGGTGCTTTGACCCAGACCCTGTTTTAAATGAATGAAGAAATGTGTCTCCCTCCTCCCTCCTCCCACCATGAGGACACATCCTCCATTTCTGAGAATACTGCCTACATAGAGAGACTTCCAGTAGCAGGCCCTCTCTGAGCGCCGATTACAATGAACACTGGGTAAATAGGGCACTTCACACTCAAGTAGACTGCCGCCCTTTTATGTGTTCAGTTGTGTCCCCCAAAAGGATTTGTGGAAATTTTAACCCCTAGTCCCTCAGAAGGTGACCTTTTTGGAAATTGGATCATTGCAGATATAATTAGTGGAAGTCATACTGGATGGATGACTTCCACTAATTACATGGTGGGTCCATAATCCAATATTACTACTGTCCTTATAAGAAGAGAGAAATTTGGACAGAGTCACATATGATGTGAAGACACATCAAGGGTAGATGGCCACGTGACTTGGAGTCAGGGACTGCAGTGATGCATCTGTAAGACCAAGAATGCCAAGACTTGCCAGCAAACACCAGAAGCTAGAAGAGGCAAGAAAGGATTCTCCCCTACCAGTTTCAACGAGAGCATAGCCCTGCAATAAATTTGTCATTTGAAGTCATCCATTTTACTTTATTATGGAAACCCTGGGAAACTAATACATACCCCACCCCCATCCCCAAACTCGTCCTCTCTTCATGCTCCTAGCTTTCATCTTATCACCAGAACTTCATACCCTTTGTCCCCCGTCATCCATTTCCCCAACTTCCCAGCCCCTGGCAATCATCAATCCATTCTGTTTCTACAAATTCAGGTTTTGCTAGATCCCACATAAGTGAATTAATACACTATTTGCCCTTACCTGTTTGACTTATTTCAATTAGCATAATGCCCTCAAGATCTAGCCACACTGATATAAATGGCAGGATTTTCTTCTTTGTCACGGCTGAATAATGTTCCATTATATTGGTATGTATGTCCTTGAGTTTTCACTGTAAAAATCTTTTACCATCTTGGTTAAATGTATTCCTATTTTTATTCTTTTTGATGCTATGGTAAATGGAGCTATTTTCTTAATTTCTCTTTCTGATAGTTTGTTCTAAAAAAAAATTTTTTTAGGGGCACCTGGGTGGCTCAGTCAGTTAAGCATCCAACTTCAGCTTAGGTCATGACCTTGTGGTCCATGAGTTTGAGCCCCGTACCGGGCTCTATGCTGACAGCTCAGACCCTCAAGCTTGCTTTGTGTCTCTTTGTGTCTCAAAAATGAATAAACGTTTAAAAGAACAAATTTAAAGTGCTAGAAGAGGAAAAGCAAGCAGCCCAAATGGTCAGTTATTGAAACCAACCAAGAGCTCTAGGACAAAGGAGCCTTGAGCAAAAGAACGCAGCCTGGCTCTTTATCCAGTCATGTGGCTGACTTTATCTAGTCTTTACCTAGTCACAACCCTCTTGGAAGTGGATGCTGTGGCAATCAACGTTTACACCGGGCACTTGCATTATGAAAAAGAGAAAACCATCGGGGGTGGGGTCACACTATACCTCTCCATTTTCAGAACATGTTTTCAGCATGCGTGCTTCCTCCACCAGGCAGGTAGCTGGTGGAAGCAGGTGGAGCATTAGGGATCTCGGGATCTCTAATGCTCACTAGGCAACAGATGCTTAACAAGTGGTCTGTGTATTGAAAGGAGATTCATGTAGCACTATCAACTGAGGCCCATACCTACACACAACACTTCTCCCATTTTCCCCACTGATAATACCCACCCAGTGTCCTTCTAGCACCCTGACATGTCCCAGGTCCTCCAGCTTCAAAGGAGAAAAACTTCAGCCACCTCACATCCAAACACAGGTGCCTTTGGAGGCATAGCAATCATGACAAAGCTTGAACAAGTGAAGAGCTTCCTCAGATACTGTTTCAGAGGAATCCTCAGCCTAGATGAAATGTCTTTCCACACCAGAGGCAATGGCAGCCGAGGAAGTACCTAGGCAGTCCACAGAAAAAGGAGCAGACAGCTCCCCCTTGTGGTAGGGGTCTGTCCACTTCCAACACTGTTACTCTGGGAGGTGGGGATTGGGCAGTGTGGTGTCTGTGGGGCAAACCACTCAAGGTATGTACTAACACATCTGTGTCCAGGCGGAAGGCTAACCACAGCTCTTTACCTCCTTTCCCACCACAAATGTCAGGAAATGACCAAAAAAAATCATTGCTTCATTAAAATAGGCTTCTTTTCTGGGTTGTTGCGCTGCTTTCTGGGCTTATGGATGTTTAATGTTCAGATATGGATTATATTCTAAATAAATCACATACAAATTAAGGAGAGAAAACAATTCCAATATAAAGAGGAGGAGTAAAGATGTATCTACCAACTTCTTATCTGTGAAACCAGTTGAATTGATTACAACAAAAACAATGAGCACAGATATGTAAATTCCATTTGGGATGAAAATAGAAAGCACTTACAACCCCAAATAACACTTTCTATGAAGAAGTCCTGCCAAGTCCCCTGAAACTGGAACCAAATTGAGGGAGGATGCTGACTCAGTGTCCCATTATGATGCTCAGGGGCAGAGCTGACAACACACTTCTCCAAGGGACACGATATACTCAGAGGAGCAAAATCAAGAACACCTCATCTGTAACCAGATCTGCCATATGTATACTTTCTGCTCCTGAAAAAGAGAACACCTAGAAAAGAAAAACATAATTGAAGACAGTGCTCCTTAAAAATAGAAGAAAACTGAAATCTGGCTAGGGGGTAGGGGGAAACCAGGAGCCGCTGTTTAGTGGGTATAGAGTTTCAGTTTTGCAAGACCAAGGAGTTCTGGAGGCTGGTTGCACAACTACATGAATATACTTGACACCAGTGAACTGTACACTGAAAGTGGCTTCTATGGTAAATTCTATGTTATATGTATTTTACCAGAGTTAAGAAATTAAAATTAAAAACAGAAAACTTTAATCTACAGGTTGAGAGGAAAGAGTGATTCAAAACGACTAATGCTGAGAACTGGCCTAATAAAGTTCCTTATCTTCAAAGATGAAGGATCTTTGGGCATTCAGGCAAAACTATCAACACATTTGATGAGGGGAAAAAAAAAATATTCAGGTTGCCTCCTGACTACACCACCAAAAGACAGTGAAGAAATCCCTACAAACTCCTCTGGAAGAAGAAAAATGAAGCCCAAACATTTTGTACTAAATCAAACTATTTTACGAGGCTAAAGGCAACAGACACATATTTCCAGCATGCCAAATTCAGGGAATTTCATTCCCGTGAACCCTTTTCAAGAACACTATTCGACATAAACTCCATCCAGCCAAGAGATAAAAGGAGAAAATGAGGTAAAAGGATTGGTTGTGAGTGCTAAATCCATTTCAGTGCAAGAAAAAGGCTCAAGTCGCTGTAGGAATGATGATCACAGAGCAGAGAGTAAGTGTTATAAACTATGAGAACGTAACCAAAGATCAGCATGGGGACGGCTGGAATGGAAAAGCAAGCAGGAATTAATATAAATCAGATGACCTGTGCAACTTTTATAGGTAGAATATCAAAAACTATTTTTAACCTGCTAAAGCAAATAACAAAAGTCTAAAGGAAATCACTAGAAAAAGTTATGCTAGTTCTATAATCCACGAAAATCAGATGGTAAAGAGGAGAGCAGAAAGTAGAAGAACACTATTTTAATCATTGCTGGTAGAGGGAACTGTTCTAAGTAATACAGAAATGAGTACATCATTTGAAGTTATGGTTAAAAAGATAATCACTAGGACTATAAACAAACTGTGAATCTTTTATATTATCAGAAGAGATACACATAAAAGCGAAAAAATAAACACAGGTCATATAGCCAAATATAAATGATAAAAAATTATAAAATGGAAGGACAGCATGAAAAAGATAAAACTAGTACCAAACACACGTTAATTATATGAATAAATAAAAATAGCACAAATTCCTGCATTAAAAGCAAAAAATTCTCAGATTGGATCACAAGGCAAAATGAAACTATAAACAATGAATTAAAAGATATACCAATAACAAAGTAACTGCTTCATTTGGTATTCCTCTCAACTGCATTCAGTGTGCATCTCATGCTTGCATTCCCGACGTCCTCCCTGAAGAATTCAGCACAAAAGTCAGTAGGCAGAGCACAGCAAGGTAGGTGTCTGCAGGGGCGGGAAGGAGAGGGGATGTGGATTGCTGGAAAGCTGGAGCAGGATGTTGGAAGAGTAGAGAGAGGAGGAGGGTGTCTGCCCAGGGAAAGCCGGGACAAGGGGAAAGGCGGTGGCCTCTCTTGGGGTATCAGAGCCCAAGCAGGCGGGGAAGGTGGGGGGTCTATGTGTTGCAAGGCAAGCAGGCCTGAATTCTGTGGCGCCAGACTGAAATTGGGCATAACAATGAGAACTCGTGGTTTTCAATATATGTAAACTGATGTGGAAATACATCTAGGTGTAAATGTGCATGTGTTATTTATTTGTACAAATGCATATACGTACACACATATGTGTATATATACATACATTCATATATTCTCTAGTTTTGACTATGGAAGGGCCTGGAAGCAGCAACATCTCAAGGACAATGAGCACACCTAGTGCCCATATCTTTGTTTCTAAATACCATTAGGAGAGCAGAGTTCCTTGGAGAAATGGCTGCTACCAGGCAGGGCCAGCGCAGAGAAAAAACGTGAGTCTGGAATGCCTTGCTGTTCCAGAAAGGAAAAAAAAATGCTCAAAGAATGATGGAGACATGACAAGAGAATACCCAAGCGAACAAGAAGACTAGCTTACTCCCACTACGGCCAACTTGTCTCAGACTAACCATGTTCAAAGGAGAAGAAAAGTATTATAAAAGATATATAATAATGATAAACAGTGATAGTAACAAAATTATAATTCATTGACTAAATAGGAAATCATGAGCCCATATTGATATAAATAAATGAATATGGGGTAGTGAGAAAGATTTCCCTTACAGCAGAATGACAGCTAAGGTATGTAGAGGGAATGATTGAACTAGAAAATCACTATTTGGCAACTATTGCGGGAATAAATAATTCAGCCTGGAAGCATCAATGAGTGCTAAAACTAATTGGTAAAAGTTTGATGAGGAACAGGATATTTACATAGCCTCAAATTAACTTCCAACAAAATATATATTAATTACAAAGAGAGGGAAGAGTAACTTCACACTGGGGAAAACTAGCAGATATCACGTTAATCAGTGATTGATCGATTGAAGTTAACAACACAAAAATGGGACAAATCAAAATTAGGAGCCATCTGATAGAATATAATATAATATAAAGAATACAGTATGGCTTCCTGATATTCTTGCCAAAAATGTAGAGCCTGAATCTAATAATGAGGAAACATCAGATGAACCCAACCTGGGGGACCTTCTCCACAACTGGCCGCTAATCTGCAGATGTGGAAAAGCCATGAACCTCAAGGAAAGACTGAAGAACTGTGTCAACAACATTCTATTCATGATCTTGGATTGGGTCCTTTTGTCATAAAGGACATGATTGAGACAACTGGCAATATTGAAATGGGGTCTGTGAATCAGATGGTAATAAGACCTCAATGGTGTATCGGATATTAAGTGTGTGGTTTGAGGGGTGGTTGGTAAGGGCTTTCAGAGGAGGGAGGAAGCATGCCCTGAGCCCCAGGGGTGGGTGGACATCCCGGAGACATCTCAGGAGACATCCCAGTAACTGCAGCTTTCAGGGTAGCTGCCCCATCGGCTCTCGCAGACCCCCAGCCCAGCATGCCAGGCCTTCCAGAGGGCACGGAGCGGCCAGTGAACGTGAGCAACATTCTCGAGGCCCCATCTTCCAGATGGAGAGAGTGTCTTCCACAGGCTGCCCAGCCAGAGCCAAGTTTGGCCCAGACCTCCCCACAGAGAACCTGGGCATGGCTGGAGTGGACTTGCAAGCAATGGACCCCGAGGAAGGGAACAATGGACTCACTCAGGAAGAACTGGAGCCTGACTGAGAAGCAAGACAAAAACTGCTCTCCCTCCCTGGATGTTTCACTTGGAAGTGGAATCTTTCTGCACTTAACTGTCCTTTGCTGACTCCTCCTGAACCCCTTCCTGGTCCCCTTGCCTCTGCTTCTGTTACCCTCTGAGAAGCCCTGTCAATGGCCTTATTTTCCTCTCTGTTCTAGTAACAGACCCTCCTACTCCAGGGAATAAGACTGGAGTGATTCCCTGGAGTAGGAGGAGATTCCCACTTCACTGGGAAGTGATTTGAGGCAACAACATTGATTTCTCAGGGTAGTCAATGGATCTGTGAATCTGTGAGTTGACTGTGGAGTCAATACTAGTGATGCTTCGTGGAGGCGGTGGGCTATGGTGGGAAGAGCATGGAAATCAGAGCCAAACAGATCTGGATTCAAATCCCAGTCGTGCCACGTGACATCTAGATCACCTTGCTCAATTTACTTAGCTCTCTGAGCCTCAGTTTCCCAATCTGCCATCAATACTACCCCACGGATCAGTGTGAGAATTAAAATCATCGTGTGCTGGCTCTAGATCAGCCCTTGCAGAATGTTAGTCTCCTTCTCCTCCTTCTCTCCAACCTCCAACATTCCAGACAGCAACCACCGTAGTAATCACACACACACACACACACACACACACACACATACTCAAAACAATAGACTCTCAGGGGCGCCTGGGTGGCTTAGTCGGTTGAGCGTCCGGCTTCGGCTCAGGTCATGATCCCGTGGTTTGTGGGTTCGAGCCCCGCATCAGGCTCTGTGCTGATGGCTAGTTCAGAGCCTGGAGCCTATCTTTGGATTCTGTGTCTCCCTCTCTCTCTGACCCTCCCCTGCTCGCGCTGTCTCTCTCTCTCTCTCTCTCTCTCTCTCTCTCTCTCTCTCTCTCTCTCCCTCTCTCTCTCAAAAATAAGTAAAACATTTAAAAAAATTTTTTTAAAAATAATAGACTCTCTGCCTCCCAAAATCCTTACCAGAAAAAAAGAGTTTGAGCTTTTGTTTAAGAGCCATTCTGTCGCTGAAGGGCGTGTATTCCTCAACACCTCTGCATTAGAATTTCCCTGAACACTGGCTTTATCTATTTTTTTATTTTAATGTTTATTTATTTTTAAGAGAGAGAACACATGAGTACAAGCAGGGGAGGGGCAGAGAGAGAAGGAAACAGAGCATCCGAAGCAGGATCTGCGCTGACAGCAGAGAGCCCGATGTGGGCCTCGAACTCACAGAACTGTGAGATCATGACCTGAGCCAAAATCGGACACTTAAGCGACTGAGCCACCCAGGAGCCCCTGGACACTGGTTTTAAAATGCAGATTCCGGCACTGCGTCCCAGACCTGCTAACTGGAGAAGGAAGGGAGTTGTTGAGTTTTCCTTCTCTCCGTCTCACATTCAAAATTCACTGAGAGGGATCTCATTGACCTGGTTTGAAACCATCCAGTGTGGAAGGTGAGAAATGGACAGGTCTTTGGGCATCTCCAGGGGCTCTGTGCTGACAGCTCAGAGCCTGGAGCCTGCTTCCGATACTGTGTCTCCCTCTCTGCCCCTCCCTGCTTGTGCTCACGCTCTCTCTCGCTCTCTTTCTCAAAAATAAATCATTAAAATTTTTTTAATAAAATAAGTTAAATTAAATTTAAAAAAAAGAAATGGACAGGCCTCCTCAGAAGCCACCAGTCTTCCTTCTGCCCAGCCTGTTGGTGATTACCTCTAAATAAGACCCTGACTTCCTCACCAAACAGGAGTGGCCAGAGTAACAGGGTCATCTGACCAAAGTCTGGAACTTGTGTGCAGAGAACCATTGTCACCTCTTTTCTCGGAAGGAAGCTACAGGCACGACACGCAGCCAGCTCTCCCATCCATCTTTCCCCTGCACCAGAATCCGTAACCGAGAACACAGGATGAGCTGGGCTCTTGGGGAGACAGATGGTCAAGGCTGGAGGCTGGTGTGAAGCCGGGGGTAGGATTGCCATGTTTATACCAAATAAAATATAGAACATCCAGTTAAATATGAATTTCAGATGAATAATAAGCAAATTTTTACTATAAGCCTGTGCCATGCAATATTTTTTATGCTAAAAGTAATTCTTCACTGCTTATCTGAAAATCATATGTAAGTGAATGACTTGCATTTTATCTGGCAATCCCGCCTAGGAGAGCAGCAGCCAGGTCTGTCTTGTTCCGTGTTGAAGCTCCAGTACCCATTTCATGCCTGGTATATGGTACCCACTCCATATATTCTTCTGAAATACTTAATTGTTGGAAAAGGCCTCTCAGAGGCCCCTCTCTCCCCACCAGAAGTAAACATATCCCCCAGGGGCCAGCTTTGAACTCGTAAATTGACTCATTCAAATTGCTAGTTTAGAGCACTTACTTAGTGTTAAGATCTGTGCTAAATAAATTGGAATACAGAGATAAATAAAATATGGCTCTTGTCCTCAAAATTGTAATTAACCAGTAGGAGCAATAGATCTGAACTGAGAATTATAATAGAATATGATAGATGTTAGACGGAAGGCCAGGGCCAGGTGATTTTGTTCATCATTTTATCTCCAAACACTTGTGACCTGGCAGGCATTCAGTAAATAGTGGTGGAGTGGAAACACGAAAAGAAGGAGGCATGAACAGTGAGTGCATCACAGGGCCGCAGAGGTGAGGTGACTAACTGAGGGAGGTGCGATGGTGGGAAGATCGGGTTTCACTCCAGGGAGGGGGTGACACCTGGTGTGGATTGTGATGTCGGGACACAGCAGGCAGATGGAGAAGAAAGAATTTCTGAGGGAGGAAGAGCATGAACGCATAGCATACAACTCTTTATCGAGCCGGGAGTAATGCCTGGGGACCAGTGATGAGGTCAGAAACATGGAAAGCTATGAACACTTAGTCAAGGGGACTGTGCTTAATCCTAGGGGTAATGGATGGTCCTTAAAGACTTTTGAGTAGAGCCATGGCCTGCATGTGAGGCATTAGCCTTAGTGTGGAGTGGGGACAGCAGTGAAGACAGACTGGAGGCCAGAGGCCAGTAAGAAACCACTGAAATAGCCTAGTCTACAAATGATGGAGGCCTAAACTTGTGGATTATTGGGGGTATTGGGAAATAAGCCTGCAGGGCAGAAACCACGACCTTAAAGACTCTCTATAAATGCCCCCATCTGTCCCCACTCTGTTCCTAAGTGCCCCCTGGCGATGGAAGGGGAGGCTACCGAAGAAAGGGAGAATTGGGGAGGAAAGGGAGGTGGGAGGAAGCCCAAGACAAACTTCCTTCACTTCGAAGTCTTGCCTGAGGAGACAGCAGGTCTAGAGCCATTGGAGGATGACTGCCAGCCCCCAGGCTCTTCCCTCCCGCTGCCGTGGGGCTGGGGGGGGGGGGGGCAGGGGGGAAGGCTTCGCCTTGGTGGACAGAGTCCAGAGCTCTCTGCGTCTGCAGGTGGGATCTTACCCTCAAGGGGAACCCCATGCCCAGCAAGCCATGTTCCCTGCTGAAGGCAGTAGTTTCAGTCTCAGGGTACAGCCACACCCCTCCTTCCAGAAGATGATCCCAAAACATGTCCAGAGAGATTATCAAAAATTCCAACCTAGTACTTACCCAAAGAATACAAAAATACAAATTCAAAGGGATACATGCACCCCGATGTTTATAGCTGCATTATTTACAATAGCCAAATTGTGGAAATAGCCCCAAGTGTCCATCAATTGATGAATGGATAAAGACATGGTGTGTGTGTGTATATATACATACACAATATATACTATAGATACTATATATAGTATATATACATATATATAGTATATATAAATGTATACATATCCATTATGTATATATAGTATATATAGTATAGTGTATAGTGTATATATATACAATGGACATATATACATTTATATATAAAATATATAAATACAAAATTATGTATAATATACATAGTATATACATAATACATATAAATACTATATATAGTATATATAGTATATAGTATCTATAATATATAGTATATAGTGTATATATAGTATTATAGATATATATTATAGATACTATATATATACTATAGTATATGTACTATACATATATAGTACATATATACTATATGTACTGGGGCGCCTGGGTGGCTCAGTCAGTTAAGTCTCCGACTTCAGCTCAGGTCATGATCTCACGTTCGTGGGTTTGAGCCCCACGTCGGGCTCTGTGCTGACAGCTCAGAGCCTGAAGCCTGCTTCCGATTCTGTGTCTCCCTCTCTCTCTGCCCCTCCCCTGCTCATGCTCTGTCTCTCTCTGTCTCAAAAATAAATAAAACATTAAAAAAAATTTTTTAATATATAGTATATGTACTATAGTGTATATATAGTATGTATTATATATTATATACCATATATTCTATAGTACATAATACTGTATATTGTATTTATATATATTGTATATACTTGTATGTATTATATAGTATAATACATACTATTATATATTATATATTATATATACTATATATATTATAGATACTATATACTATATATTGTATTTATATGTATTATATATATACCATGTATATATACACAATTTTGTATTTATATATTTTATATATAAATGTATATATGTCCATTGTATATATATATATATACTATACACTGTACTATATATACTATATATATACAATGGATATGTATACATTTTTATATATATACATTTATATATAACATATATAAATACAATATTATATATAATATTTCATTGTATATATACTCAGCCATAAAAAAATTCTTGCCATTTGCAACAACATGGATGGAGCTAGAGTATATTATGCTAAGCACAATAAGTCAGAGAAAAAACATACCATATAATTTCACTCATGTGGAATTTAAGAAACAAAACAAGCAAGCAAAGGGGGAAAAATGAGAAGTGGGGGGAAAGGCAAACCAAGAAACAGACTCTTAACAACAGAGAACAAACTGATGGTTACCAGAGGGGAGGGGGGATGAGTGAAATAGGTGATGGGGATTAAGGAGGGCACGTGTGATGAGCACTGGATGTTGTATGGAAGCGTTGAATCACTACATTGTACACCTGAAACTAATATTACACTGTATGTTAACTAACTGGAACTTAAATAAAACCTTTTTAAAAATTCCAACCTGAGGGGGGCACAGGAGATCAATTAGTTCAGCCCTAGCTAGGCCCAGAACCAGGCCCCGGTCCTGGGTGCGTCCCCCACCACCTCTCACATGGCTTTCTGGGCATCTCACTGCTCCATGTCGCTGACTTCTGGAGCCACCAGACCTAACCTGTAGCAGGCATAGAGTTTGGAGTTAGACTAACCTGGGTTCAAATCCATCCAGATATGTGACCTTATGAAAGTCACCTCACCTTTGTGAGGTATCAATTTCCCTGCTTGATGAATAACACACACTTCACAACCATGATGAATTAAGTAAAATACCCCATGTGAACAAACTCAGGACAGTACCTGAAATGTAGTCAGAACTCCTGTAACGGCTGCACTCCTTCATCCCTGAACTGACAGGGGGTTTTATCTGCAGCCTACCTTCCTGTATTCATTCACCCTCCTAATGTATTCTGGGTGCCTACTTTCTAGGTGCTGGGAAAACAATGGCAAGCAAAACACAGTCCCATCATCGTGGAAGTTCCATGTTTCTGGGGCAGATAGATATTAACTGATCACACAAATAAAAAGGAAATTATACCAATAATGAGTACCATGAAGGAAAGAAACTCACACCCACTTAGTTATTCCTAGGACTTCCAGAGATGGAGCCTGGGGCTGACACACCTTTGGCATGGTCGACGCCAGGGAAATGCTAGGGACCTTACTTTCCTGTTAACTGGTTTCCCAGAAGCTCCAGTTCCCAAAAACAAATGTATTCAGAATAGGGAACTTGGGAGGGGAAACCTGGAATGCCCCCAGGTCCAATCTTGAACCAGATTCCCCAGAGCCCAATCCTGGCCCCAAGATAAATAAAGCCTCTGCCGGGCTGCTTCCTCAGCAACATTAAGCAGCCTCCCCAGGGAAGACGGATCTTGCTACAGGTTCACCATGAACTTCTTTACCATCCTGCTGCTGGCCACCTTAGCCTCCACCTCTCTTGCCATCCTTAATGGTGAGTCTGGCTTCTGTCGCACTCCTCTTTGTTCCCTAGAGGTCACCGAGCTGTCAGCTGGAGAGTCCTCAGCACTAGGAAGACCTCTCCTTAATCCTTGTAATGTGCTGTGTGGAGATGCATAACCAAAAGTGCATAGACGGGGTGACTGAGGTGTGGAGGCAGGGGACTAGGACTCATGACCCCAGGAATCCTGCACCCTAGAAATCCTGGAGCTGGGGCCAGGGGAGCCAACTGGACCCAAATCAAGGTGGACTATGGATTAACAGAGATTCAGATTAGATTCCAGCCTCTGAGGGTGCTGGCTACCCCAGGCAGAGCCTCTGTCCTCCTCTGGGCCTCCCTGCCTCCCTCTGTAACAATGAGGGCAAGACATACACACACATTCATTTAACAGCTATTTATTGAGCTCCTACTCTGTGCCAGACACACAGCTCTAGGCACCTGAGATACCCTAACAAAATACAGAGACCTCGGTCATCATTGAGATTTCACTCTAGGAGAAAGAAACAGATCATTAGCATGTTAAACAAATTACAGAGTGTGTTGGAAGTGCTAAGACAGAAAACAGGATAAGGAAGGTGGAAATGCTGGGGCAGGAGGGGGTTCACACAAGCATCTCATGCGTTAAATGTCTTAAGACCTCTAGAAACTCTAACCCCTTATTTTTCAGAGCCACAAGATGCGATCCACTTGGAGGCTCAGCCCATAAATGCCTGTAAGTCTCATGTTGCCATCCTTTAGAGTAAGTTGATGGTAGTAAAAGATTGTCCGGTAAATGATAAATTCTCCACCTGAGGAAGAAGTGGAGCAGAGACCGTCCCTCCTGGCGTTGGATCTTAATCCTTTTCTGCTGCACTAATTGGCCAACACCTGGGGGCCAGGAACAATGCGAACATCACTTCATGCTGGGTAGTCATTGAAGATGGGTGTAGGAACTACAAATGCTAGCAGGTAGGGAGTTTCAGCTTACCCTGAGGGGAGGATGCTGGAGGGGCTCATCGGTCCCAGCTCCCCCACTGCCTCAAAGTCATGAATATCACAGGATCCTGCTTTGTAGATTATCCGTAAACACAGTTCAATCTCAGGCTAGCTTCCCCCAATTTACCAGAGCAGGCAAACTCAAGCAATACCCAGAATTCAGAAAAAAAGATCCAGTATTTATTGAACTCCTCCTATGCACCAGACAATGGGTTGGGTGTTTGCATAGTTAATCTCTTTTCATTGGGAAGGTGAGTTTGCTAGAAATGGAATCCCTATTCAATGGTATTCAGAATCAGGGATGTGCCTTTCAGGTGCTCATAGATTTGGACGCTGGTATACGATCTCAGTTCTGATCCATACTGACTGGACAATGACGCAACCCTGACACCTTCTGCATGTTAAGGGATATGGCATAGAGCTGGCTGGCTGTCTCTTACCATGAGCTCTTTCTCTGCCCCTCATTCCATCTCCTTGGTCCCAGCTGCTCAGCTGATATCTGAAAAGGACCATGTCTCCATTGAAAACCTTCCTGAGGAATTGCTCATCTCCAGAGAAGAGCTGGTTTCTGCAGAGGATGATATGATCAAATCTACCGGGAGACCAATGCATCAAAGGGCCGAGCTGCTTCACTCCGTCCCCCAGGAAGAGAGTATCAGAAAGTCTGCCCCCGAGTCAGAAGAGACTACAGAACTCACTCCCAGGGCAGGTAGGAGCCAGGGCCAAGGGGAAGAAGCCAGGAGGGAGGGCATTCAACAGAAAAAGGCAGGGGCCTGACACTACCTTGGGGGGGAAAGTTGGGTTGGAAAGAGAAAGGAAGCTGAAGGGGAACAAGAATTAAAGGTAAATGAGAATCGGAGGATCCACTGATTGCCTGTGCCAGCACTGAGGAATGTGGGGGGAGGCATGAGGGGACTAACCTTACCTTGACATTTCTCTCCCAATATTCGCCAGCAACCACCACAGAAGGAAAACTGGCCAAGCTGGGCCATAAAATCGGGAAGAATCTGGACAAAACAGTGAAAGAAACCATGAGCTATCTGAAAAGCCTACTACCTCATGCCTATGAAGTCATAAGGCCCTAAGGATAACAAGGCCCAGTCCCGGCCAAACCCAAACCCTGCTCACCCTGACCACCATCTCTCAGTTCCCCACATCCCTTATTAAAGCATTGCATCCTGGTCTGGCTCTGTGGTGGCTTTGTTGGGCCAGGAGGGAAGGCGGAGACCCCGACTCCACTAGGATTCTTCCTGAGTTACCCTGTCGCTCTAATTTTAAACCTCCCCTCCTCAGCTTACAAACCTGTTCAAGTCTCCACATACCAAAATATCCTCTGTGAGATCTTGACTCCCCTGAAGCTGCCCTGCCTCCTCATCATGCCCACTGCCTCCATGCTCCCTCACCCTCCTGCAATCATCACCCCCCACCAATCTGCGTTTTCACACCCTCCAGCCTGTGGCAACTGCTCCCCCCAACATCACTGACAGCAACAAACCCGGTGGCTATTTCCGGTTCCTTCTCTTTCACTGTCTCGGCAGAACCGGACACACCCCTCCCAGAAACTTTCCCCTCACTGACCTTCCAATGTGCTGCACTCTACTGTTCTCCAAGCCCCCCATTTCTTTCCTGGCACATTTTCTGACTATGCACTCTGTGCTCCCAGGGTCCCATCCTGTGCCCTCTCATCTTCTCTCCACCTTTCTTCCTCTACATTCCCATCTGCCAAGACTTCAGCTTCACCTCAGGGAGGATGGAGTTTACCCATTTACCCACCCACCACACATCCACCCAGCGCCTACTATATGCCAGACTCATCTACCGAATATGTGCCAAACTCCCCCCCCCCCCCACAACCCTGGCCAGTTTTCACCATAAAGGCATCGGGGACCCAGTGGGGAAAGAAGAGACTAGGAAAATAAAAATCTCTCCCAGTCTGACAAATGGAAGGAAAATTGCCCATTTGAAGGGAAATAGGATGGCAGGAAGGAAACTATGAGATAATAGAAAACATATATATTGGTCTCTGCTCCCCCATACCTGGCACAAAGCTTCAAAACCCGTGTAATTTCCTAAGTGATAAGCACACTAGAAGCATCCTTGTCCTAATATTTGGTCTTTGACACATTCCTGAGATGGGGATCCTAAGACTCATGGAAGTTCCTAAGTGATAAGAGCAGCAGGAGCATCTTTTGTTCTTTTTTTTTTTTTAATATTTGTTTTTGAGAGAGAGAGAGAGAGAGAGACAGAGGGGGAGAGAGAGAGAGAATGCAGATGGGGGAGGGGCAGAGAGAGAGGGAGACACAGAATCCAAAGCAGACTCCAAGCTCTGAGCTGTCAGCACAGAGCCTGAGCCTGACATGGGGCTCGAACCCACAAACCATGAGATCATGACTTGAACCAAAGTTGGATGTTTAACCCAATTGAGCCACCCAGGCGCCCTGAGCATATTTTGTACTAATGAGGTGACTCTGGTGGGCTCTTGGAAGCTCCTGGATGGAGGCTGGCTGCCAGAAGGACCAAGCCATGATGAGAAGCTTGGAATTTTCAGCACTACCCCCCACTTCACTGGAGAGGGAAGAGAGGCTGGAAATAGAGTTAATCATTGATCGTGCCCATTGATATCCCACAGTACTGGGATAAAGTCTCCATAAAATCCCAGTACTGTGAGGTTCTAAGAGTGTCCAGGTTGGTGAACACATCCACACAACAGGAGGGTGACACTACCCAGTTCCACTGGGATAGAAGCACCTGTCCTCAGGATCCTCTTGGACTCTGCCCTGGGTATCTCGTTGTCTGGCTGTTCATCCGTATCCCTTATCATATCTCTTCATAAACTGGTAAACGTAAGCATTTCCCTGAGTTCTGTGAGCCACTGTAGCAAGTTAATTGAACCCAAGGGAAGGGGCATGGGAAGCTCTGATTTATATGATTTATAGCCGAGCAGTCAGAAGAACAGGTGACAACCTAGACTTGTGCCTGGCATCTGAAGGGGGACAGTCTTGTGGGACTGAGCCCTTTCCTTGTGGGAGCTGATGCGACCTCCAGGTAGTGTCAGAGCTGAGTTGAATTGTAGGACACCCAGTTGGTGTCACAGAGTTGCTTGGTGGCAGAAAACTCACACGCACTGGTAACCAAAATTGTCAGAAGTGAAGTGTTCTGCATGTGATTAAGGAAAGACAGGTGGATGACTGAGTTTTTCCAACTCAGGAGCCACCTCTGATGTCTATTATCCTACCACCAGGACATATAAAAATGTACTCGGAAGGTCAACAGAGTGATCGACCCACAGCAACGCAGGCCAGGTGCTGCCCCGGCCCAGGGAAAACTAGAAGTGTGTTCACAGCTGGGTGCAGATAAAATCATCTCCATCCTTTCTTCCTTCCTTTGCTTTTTCCTGGTACAGAAAGTGTCCAACTGCCCACTTTCCTTAGTTACCCTCCCTCCCCTCCAATACAAAGACACACTCATTACGCCACCAAAAACATCACCCAGCCTAGATGGAAAGTTCTGTCTTTCTCATAAATTCTTGCCAGGCATAAATTCTTGAGACGAGGCATAAATTCTTGCCAAAATGACAGAGGAAGGTGGTGAGAGATTCCGAAGTTTAGGAAAGAATTGGAGGGGAAGTTCCTTGAAATTAGTTTAGAAAGACTGAAGTGTCTTGGAGATTAAAACCTCCAGACTCATCCTTCTGACCTTCCACTTCAGATCAATACAAAAAATGATGTGAAGGTCATTACATAATTGTCAAAGTATCCACCTTACTAGTGGCTGGACAGATGTTCTATAAACCCAAAATGCAGGGCTCTCAGTTAAAACTGGATAGGAGATCCCAAGCCAAAGGGGCCTTCCACTCTGACCCCATCCCCTACTCCCACCCCACCCTACCCCACCTCACCCCCGATTCACAGACTGAACAAGAGACAGGTCTGGATGAGCTACTCTGGGGTTCTTACCCATAAGATCATCTACTCTTCCCCCAAAGGAGAGTAAGCAATACACGGGAAAACAGGCTGGGAAGTGTTCCCTCCAACTTGCTCCTCTTGTGGGGAGGGAGCTTCTAAGAGGGAAAGCCCTCAACACGGAGTAGCCTTCTCTTCTCTCAACCCTTTTGGCTTAACAGGTGGACCTAGGATCTGCAAGCAACCACAGGTGTGGCTGGAAAGACAGGAGTGGATGGGGGAGCCGGGAGGAGAAGACAAGCCCTGCATCAGAGCAGTCTCCCACGGCACAAATATTTGGCCATTCCTGACCTACAAAGTGACCAAATTATATGGGCCACTGATTTTTATAGCGCCTGCTATGTGAAAAGAGGAAATAAGAAATAGATTTCCAAACAGGAAACGGGGAAATGAGTTTCTAAGTGCTTTATACATATTTGCTCACTTACTCCTTGCAAACAAACAAACAAACAAACAAAAATGTTATCCCCATTTTCAGATGAAGGAAATGAAGTAACAAGTTCTCATCGCTATTCTTTGTATATCCTCCGGGAATCAGTAGGGTGGCCGGTTTACTATTGCCCCCCAAGTCCTCTCGATTGGGTCCAGATAGGACTAAACTTAACTCCAAGACAACAGAAACTCGGTCTCCTCTCTCCAGTTGGCTCAGTGCCGTTGCTCAGTACAGCTCACCGGCAGGTTACAAAATAAACACTACCTGGCGTCAAAAAATATCAAATAACTCAATTCTAGCAACCAAGAAGTACTCTAAATTTGAACCTAAACCCCCTCCTAATCTCAAGAGTGACAAAGAACAAAATTTAAATATATTTTTCTTTTATGTCAAAATGCAGGAAAATCAAAAGTCCAAAATTCTTCCTTTTCCCATGTCCTTTCCCACTCATTCTTAGCCAGGAGGCATCACTCCAAAGGCATCTAGCTTTGTCCATTTGCCTGGACATCCCGGTTCCTAAAGCATA
>CM053571.1:57653388-57673020 GCA_028646485.1 Cryptoprocta ferox
TGTGAAGGGAAGGGTAGGTGCACACACTCTCCCTGCAACTTCAGCTTCCCAAAGTGTGGGGCGGGGTTAGGAACGTGCTCTGTCCTCTTCCTGGCCTGGGGGAGCCTCCTCTCAGACCTCTAAGGTGTGACAGCAGGAAGGACTGTGGTGAGGCCTCAAGCCTGGTGAGGATGAGGAGGGTGGAGAGCCCAAGCCTGGGGAGTGTCCCTCTCCACCCCCTCTCCCCCTAGTCAGGGGCAAGGCTGTTATGCCTGGAGGCAGGGAACTGGCTGCATCCTGGTCTTCCCCCTTAAATGTAAACAGCTCCTCCAGCACCTCCAAAGTTAACTTAATCTATCCCCAAGTGGTGGACTGGTCCCTCTTTCTCAAAGTCAGAGTAACCAGCACCCAGAATACTACTACGGTACCAGCATCACACCAACAAAACTTAGAAGCACCACCATATCCTCAGGCCCCAGAGCAAGTATGTGCCCAGAACCTACTGCGCAACAATCTTGTGGGGTTTTTTTTGGGGGGGGGGGGACGGTGGGGAGAACCCTTAATGAGGATTCAAGAAGCAAAAGGCCAGCCATCAGCCACAGCAGCCTCCTGTGTCCCATGGAGAGGTTAATTTGGGCATTCAGTTTACCACTAGAGGGTGGGGAGCATGACTACCATCTCTTTTCTTAAAGTAGGGCGTTTAAGACATTTCTGTCATCTTGTGATATTTAAAAATTTGGAATAATGCTCCCAGTAGTCCTAATTTAACTCAGCTGTGACTAGATTTATTTCTTTCCTGCATGAATTCCCCTTAGTGTGTATTTCATCTTCTCACTACTTGGGGAGCAGGGGGGTCCGGACCACAAATTCCTGGGCATCCCCCTCAGGGCATTGGGCAATATGTCCCCCACTCCTCACTCCTAAATAACTATGTCCCTTTGACACTAACCTAACAATAGTCGCAGTGCTCGCCACTAAACGGGTCCTGTCCTCGCTCACGCTATGCAAACCCGTCTGCACTGTGTTCCCCACTCCAGGCTCCCTCTAGCGGCCTCACTCGGTTTTGCATCCTTGTTAAATGGGCCCCATTCATCCTCTCTGATCCAGAAATGAATATTCTTTTTTTCTGGGGTTTTTTTTTTTTGAAATTTTTATTTAAATCCCAGTTAGTTTACACTCAGTGTAATATTAGTTTAACGTGTACAATATAGCGATTCAACACTTCCATACAACACGCGGTGTTCATCACACGTGCACTGCTTAATTCCCAGTATCTAAGTAAGCCATCTTCCCACCCATCTCCCCCCTGGTAACCATCCGTTTGTTCTCTATAGTTAAAAGTCTGTCTCTTGGTTTACCTCTCTCTCTGTTTATATTACATTTTTTATTTTTTAACTTACATCCAAGTTAGTTAGCATGCAGTACAATAATGCAATAGCATACAGTGATTCATCCCCTACATATAACACCCAGTGCTCATCCCAACAAGTGTCATCCTTAATGTCCTTTACCCATTTAGCCATCCCCCCACCCACAATCCCTCCAGCAACCCTCAATTTGTTCTCTATATTTAAGAGTCTCTTATGTTTTGTCCCCCTCCCTGTTCTTATGTTATTTGTGCTTCCCTTCTCCTATGTTCATCTGTTTTGTATCTTAAATTCCACATAGAAGTGAAGTCATATGGTATTTGTCTTTCTCTGGCTAATTTGTCTTAGCATAATACTCTCTAGTTCCATCCACGTAGTTGCAAATGGAAAGATTTCATTCTTTTTGATTGCCAAGTAATAGTCCAGTGTGTATATATATATATATATATATATATATATATATATACACCACTTCTTCTTAATCCATTCATCCGTCGATGGACATTTGGTCTCTTTCCATACTTTGACTATGGTTGATAGTGCTACTATAAACATTGGGGTGCATGTGCCCCTTCAAAAAAAGCATACCTGTACCCCTTTCATAAATACTTAGTAGTGCAGTTGTTGGGTCATAGGGTAGCTCTATTTTTAATTTTTTAAGGAACCTCCATGCTGTTTTCCAAAGTGGCTGCACCAGTTTGCATTCCCATCAACAGTGCAAAAATGTTCCCTTTCTCCACATCGTTGCCAATATCTGTTGTTGCCTGAGTTGTTAATGTTAGCCATTCTGACTGGTGTGAGGTGGTATCTCATTGTGGTTTTGATTAGTATTTCCCTGATGCTGAGTGATGTTAAGCATTTTTTTCATGTGTCTGTTTGCCATCTGGATGCCTTCTTTTGAAAAGTGTCTGTTCGTATTTTTTGCCCAGAAAAAAATGAATAAATATTCTGCTCTTTCCTAGTTCAATCCTTAAAAGCACTTGATGGGGAGACATTTCCTTTTTCCTTTACTATATCTCGAGTAAGGCCCCTAAGAACTCAACCTTTCCCCAAGAAAATCTTATATCTTTCTCCAGCTCAGTCAACAGAACTTCCTTCTTTTTTCTTTCCCTTTCTTGCTGATTTTTCTCACTATCAGACCAAGACTTGCATCTCTCATGCTCCACATGTCTCCTTGATTCCCTAAATCTGATTTCTAAAGACACAATGTTCAAGACACCTTGATAGATACATACAAACCTATCCTTTAGGTTTCTAATAATTCCACTGATTCTTTTTATCCACATTGGTATTTTCTCCACATAAAGGGTCCTTGTCCTTTTTATCTGTACGAAGTCTACCATGCCTATATGGTTAATCCCACAGTGGGCCTCTGAGATCAGAGGTCAGGGCTGACTCAATAAATGTACAACTCAGAGACAACTTGAGACTGTATGGTAGGAATAATTCTAGGACCCTGTGGGCAGGCCATAAATAAAATCCTTCCATGCTTCCCTCTGTGGCCTTAAATATAGTTTAAAACAAAGTAGACAATCAGGATCCGGGACAGCCAACCTCGCATCACTTACCAAAGATTAGCACAAATAATCGGAAGCCAAAAGGTAACCATCTTGTGCTCTGTACCCACATGAAATTGGGGTAATTTCATTCCCACTTCAGCTGCACCCATAAAGCTGCCGGTCAAAGTTACCTTCAAAGCCTTTGCCTGTTAAAATCCACTGTGCTGGAGTCCCCCAAGGCCAGTCCCTGATTTTACTGTCAAGGCTCCAGGGTGGTCCACAAGCATGTCAACCTTCCACCCCTCTGAATCGGGCCCATGGAGAAGGTGCCCCCAGAACAGGGGGCAAAAAGGAGAGCAAAGTATCAATTTTATTAATGGCCAGACAAGTGCCAGACAAGCACACTCTGACCTCTCTGCCAAGCCGAACTAAAGAATGCAGTCAAGACACAAGTCCAAGAGGGGCCTCCTCTACTTCCTCCCTGCCTGAGCCAGTAAGCAGACAGGGAAACAGCAGACATGCCCCAAGGGAGAGAAGGAGAAGGGAAGCCTTGTCCAAATGTTTGCATCATGGGAGGGCAGCAGAGAAAGAGGCAACACTATTCAGGAACATTCTTGT
The DNA here is from genome assembly GCA_028646485.1 of Cryptoprocta ferox. Lineage (NCBI taxonomy): Eukaryota > Metazoa > Chordata > Mammalia > Carnivora > Eupleridae > Cryptoprocta > Cryptoprocta ferox. Next base: position 57,656,852 of record CM053571.1, read on the forward strand.
TAATGCATGGATCTCTCTCCCTGGTGAAACCTATCCCATAAATGTTATGTCTCCACCACTGCCATGGCATCCCCACCCTGCAGAGGGGAGCACTCGCCTGCCCAAGGAGATCCTTTCATCTTGTATTAGTTTCTCAAGTACAATTTCTAAACACAAATTGCCACAAATATACTGGCTTAAAACAACACAGCTGTATTATCTTGTAGTTCTGGAGGTCAGAGGTCCAAGATGGGTGTCACAAGGCTAAAAATCAAGGTGTCAGTAGGGCCACATTCTTTTCTGGAAGCTCAGGGGAGAATACATGTCAGCACTCATTCCAGCTTCCACCCACATTGCCTGGCTTTCAGTCCCATCCTCCCATTTTTGGAGCCAGCCATGTCCCACCAAGCTCTTCTCACTTTGCCATCCACCTGGTTCTCTCTCCTGAATCCCTCCCCACATTTAAGATTCCTTGTGCTTACACTGGACCCATCCAGATAATCTGGGATAATCTCCCTACTTTCAAACCAGCTGATTAGCAACGTTAATTCCATCCCAAACCTTATTTCCCCCTTGCCATGAAAGCTAACATAATACAGATTCTGGGGATTAGGACATGGACATCTTGGGGGCCATTATTTTGCTAACATACATATCCCACTCCCATGGGATCAGCAACCACTCACACCCACTTAGGTCTTGGTACCACAGGAATCAGTTGCCAGAGGTCCCAAACCATCCAGGTAAGTACTAAAGTCTATACCCCATCCCAACTGCTCTCAGAGGAAGGTGGGTAACCAAATCCCTCTTGTCACACCTGTTCTGTTTTCCTCAGTCATCGCCAAAGCCAAGCCAAAGCCTCCGAGACCCAGTTATCCAGACTCCCATCTCCCTAACCCGACCTAATTATCTGCCAGGACTTTCTCCCAGACCCTTTCGCTGTGACTTCTAGAACTCCTGGCATGTGATCAGCAAACTCCTTGATAGTACCAGTGTCTTGTTTTGAGTGTTCTCTCAACTGACTAGTCTTAAATTTTAAGATTTCCTGAGAATCCCACAGGCCATACAAGGTTCTCAAGAAGAAGATGCTTTCCCTCCCACTGCCAATTACCTCAGAGCTAGAATGTGGGAAGGGGAGGCCTCCTGGTTTCCCACTGCTGCTTCTAAACCACTTCTTCCCCTTCCAATTTCAAAACCTCCTCTCCTTGAAAGTTCTAAACACAGGCTGCCAACCCTCCTCCCAACCTGCCCCCTCATTCACTAATGACCTCAACTCCTGCTCTTCCTCCCCTCACTTGCCCCTGTCAACATTCTTGATGATGGTCCACATTCACACAGATGACCTCGCCAACACTCTGGCTTCTCAGTCCCTTGACCTCTGTACCTCAGCCTACACTTTACCACAGTAACCTCCCAAATCTCCAATTCAAGAATCACATCTTATCTACAACCTCTTGACCTTCCATCTCTTCTCCTCTTTCCTTTCAGTTGTAACGCTTTGGCCTTATCCAGACCCTGATCTACTCCACCATGTTTTCCATGTAGTTAACAACTACATTTCCCAGGCTTCTTTGCAAATTAGATGGGGCCATGTGACTAGGTTGCTGCCAGTAGGATATGAACCAATATGATGATGGCAAATTATAGGAAGGTTCCTTGACAGAAAAGGAGTATGTCCTCCCCTTCTCTGTTCCCCCCTTCCCACCAACTGGAATGAGATAAAGAGGTGAGAGCTGGAACTGCCGTCATAGGCCATTAAATGGAAGCCACCCTTTTGAAAAGAAAAAGTTACAAGATAGAAAGAACCTGAGTCTTGAATATTGTGAAGCCACCATATTACCCATGTTTAACTTCCACTTAAGCCATGGCATCAAGACCTTGTTTTGCACCTGAACTAGTATCTTCATATACCTGTCCATCTCATCTTCCCATCTCATTACATATAAACTCATACTGAATTATTCAAGTCAAAAACCTAAGACTCAATCTTGATTTTTGCCTTTGCCTCAATCCGCACATCAACAGAGCCTTAGACTCTATCTCCAAAATATATCTTGACTTCATCCCACTCTCCCCATCTCCATGCCACCACCCCAGTTTCACCAGAATGATCTATCACTTAGATTTCTGCAATGGCCCCCTGACTAACCTCTCTGCCTCCACCATTACCCCTTCCAAACCATCCTCCAAAAGACAAGTGATCTTCTTTTATTATTATCTTTATTTTTATTTTGAGAGAGAAGGAAAGAGAGGGAGAGACTGTGCACATGAGTAAGGGAGGAGCAGAGAGAGAGGGAGAGACAGAATCCCAAGCAGACCGCATGCTCTCAGCGTGAAGTCGCCCGTCTTGCAATTTGATCTCACCATCATGACCTGAGATCATGACCTGAGCCAAAACCAAGAGTCAGACATTAACCATCTGAGCCACCCAGGTGCCCCAGACAAGTGCTATTCTTAAAGTATATCAAATCATGTCAGTTAGACTGCTGCTGAAAACCTCATGGGTGGTTTTTTTTATCTTTTTTTTATGTTTGTTTATTTTGAGAGAAAGAGCATGCACACAAGCAGGAAGGGGCGGAGAGAGGGGGAGACAGAGAATCCCAAACAGGCTCCACACTGTCAGTGCAAAGCACCATGCAGAACTCAAACTCACAAGCAGTGAGATCATGACCTGAGCCAAAATGAAGAGTTGGATGCTTAACTGACTGAACCACCCAGGCACCGCCTCATAGGTGTTTTCCAATTGCACTTCGAATAAAATCCAAACTCCTTACCAGGGCCTACGGGCCCTAAATGGTCTGGTTCCCATTCATTTCACTCCATTCTCCTGCTCAACACTTCGTGGCCATGCTGGTGTCCTTCATGGTCCTGGGACACACCAGCATTTTTCCAGCTTTCATCCTTGCTGTTCCCTCTGCTAAGAACCTTGTTCCTCTTGCTCTTTGCTTAGCTGGCTCCCTTTCATCCTTTAGGACTATGCTGAAATGTTACCTCCTCAGAGAGAGCGGCCCCAGCCACCCCATTCTGTGCCCACCTCCATCTCCCCTCCCATCAGTCGCTGTCCCCTCACTCTATTTATTGCCTCACTGCACTCACCACATTCTGAAATTATCTTATTTATACATTTGTTTACCTGTGTATATACTTTCTACCTCACAAAAAAGTAAGCTCTATGAAACCATGGAACTTGTCAGTTATTAGTATTTACCATTTCTTTCTAGTATCGTGAACAGTGATTACTGGGCAAGGGGAGTTCAATGAATAAATCCAAATTGAATTTATGAGTGAATGGAAGGAAGGAAGGAAGGAAGGAAGGAAGGAAGGAAGAAAGAAAGGAAGAAAGGGAAGGAGGGAGAAAGGAAGGGAGGAGAAGGGAAGGAGGGAGGAGGGATGAAATTAGCTACTCTTGGGGAAAGGGGGTGATGGGCATGGAGGAGGGCACTTGTGGGGATGAGCGCTGGGTGTTATATGGAAACCAATTTGACAATAAACTATAAAAAATAAAAAATAATAAAAAATAGGTGAAGGAAATATATATAATAAAATGTCAACAGTGATTAAAAAGAAAGAAAGAAAGAAAGAAAGAAAGAAAGAAAGAAAGAAAGAAAGAAAGAAAGAAAGAAAGAAATTAGCTACTCTTTTCTTAGGAGGAACAAGTAAGGAACAGAGCGAGACTCAAAGGTTCACTACATCCCTTGTGAAGAGGGAGCAAAGTCCTCTCCTCTAATGGAAAGGGGCACAGGGAAGTGGTGGCAGGTAACAATCTCCCTCCCTCAGAATGGTTGGGAAGAAAAGACCCTGGGAAGCTCTTGCTCAAAGGCCCAGGGCTCCCTTTCCCAGCATTTGCAGAATGAATGCAGAGGTGAGGAAAAGATCACCTTTACAGAGAACATGGCATCGTATCAGAGGTCCAGACACTGGTGTGAGGAAGCCTGAGATTATGTCTCAGAAAGGGATTCTCAAGGGGGGGGGACCCCAAAATGGGGGGGGACCCCAAAATGGGGACTTTTTTATTGGAAGTGAAGGAAGGGTCTTAAAAAAGAATATTCCCCACCACTCCCAAACTTCCTGCACAGAAAACGGAGTTCCATCACTTGGACTCAAGATGAGGGTTGGGACAGACTCCCCAGAGCTTCCCACATGCCCTCACCTCACCTGAGGAGACAAGATGGCTAAGGCCTTGGGTAATCTGGTCCTAGCTCAGGAGAGGCACTGATTCTCTCCACCATCAGCTCCACCTTCCCTGTCCCAGGGGCCCTTCTCCTTCAAGGTGAATCACAGAATCTTCTGCTCATAGATTCCACTGCACAGTTTCAGAACAACCCAGGATCTCAAAGAATCGAAACAGAACTGAAACAGGTCCCAATGTACGGATACTCCAGACAGCCTCTTGTGTATCTCCAGCAACACATGTCTCCTCACACACAGTGCAGCCTCTTCAGGCCTGGGTGTCTCTGACTGTAAGAGCATCCTTCCTCCCAGCCAGCCCAGATCTCTCTTCCTCTCACGTGCATGGCTGGTTCAGCCCTGGTGGAACAGCACGAATAGGTTGGTTGCTTCCATGTGACATCTAAAGGTAATTATCACTCCAATAATAAATGCTACCATTTAACCAACGCTTACCAGGCACTGTGCTAAGCAGTTTATGGTTATTATCTCCATCAATACTCGCAATACTCTAGCATACAGGAATTACTATTCCCATTCCACAGATTAGGAAATAAGCTTGAGAAGTAAAGCAGTCGGTCCAGGGTCCCTCAGGTATTGGAAGAACCTGGATTTGTGCCAACATCCATCTGACTCCATCCAAAGCCCATGCTCTCGGCTCCCCTGTTAAGCCAAAATCACTCCACCCCTGAGTCTTCTTTAAGCCCAGCTAAACCACATGAATTCTTTCAAGTATTCAAGTAGTATCTCTCTGAGAAGCCCAAAGCACCCATCCTCCTCATTTTCTCTGCATCTCCACCTCCGTTTTCAATAAAATCCTGCAGCTATCCAGCCTTAGACCTGCCTTGTGGGAATGGGAAAGGAAGCCCTACTTTGGCTAATAGCAGAAATGGAGTTTTCCCGAAGTTCCCTCCTAAGCACCAGACAGCTCAACCACCTTCTGCTATCTTCCACCTCCCTTGTCACCTGTCTGCTCCCTTGTCCCCCAGGGTTTGTCAATCTACTTCCCCCTATTACTCACCTCTTCTTTCCCAATTTCCTATTCATCCTTAAAAAAAACCTAACCCCAATTCCCCTCTTCAGAGAAGCCTTCTCCAGCCCCTGCTCCTTCCTCAGTGCTTCCAAAGCTCTTATTTCTCCCCCACCCCCCCAACTTTATTTAGATGTAATTGACATATAACGTTGTGTACATTTAAGGTGTACAGTGTGGTGCGTTGATATGGGTAAGTACTGGGAAGTGATTACCATAGCTAGATCACTTAACACATCCATCGCCTCCCAGTTACAAGTGTGAACGTGTGTGTATGACAAGAACTTTTAAGATCTACCCTCTTAGCTGCTTTCAAATACGCAATACAGTATTGTTAACTGTCGTCACCATGCCGTACACGACATCTCCAGAACTTATTCATCCTTCATAACTGAAAGTTTGTACCCGTGACCACCTGACCCGCTTCCCCCCACCCCTGTCCCTGGCAACCGCCAACCTGCTGTTTCTGTGTGTTCAGTATAAGGCCCTTGTTTCTGTCTCTACATCAACAATTGCCACTTTGCAGCTCGGGGGGTGTCTGGTCACCGTTATCCCTCCCTCCCTGGCTGGGCTTCTCGGAGGCAGAGGGCGTGGCTTCATCTACAGACACATTACAACCTAGGTGTTTAGTGGCTGTTACCCCTCAATGTAGACTGACATTTTTGATACTTCAAAGAGAAGAACAGTGGTCAGACTACAGAAACTCGGAAAGTAGGGCCACCATGGGGGGGCGGGGAGGAACCAGTGGAGATACCAAGAGAACTGATCCCCTAAACATGGGCCATCACCTGGGCTCTACCTGGTCTCTGGGAACTGAATGAGAAACTAATTCCAACCAATACAATGAAAAACCGAGTTTGAAACAAGATCTGCTGCCCTCTGGTGGCCATTCGGCCTTTGGCCGTTTGGTGTCCTCCCCTTCCCTGAGGTGAAGTTGCCAGTACAGATTTAGCACCTGATGCCCCTCTCTCCTGGCACAATCGTAACTGACCCAGGTGTTTTTGTAACAAGGTATTAAAATTAGAAGTTCAAGTAGGCACCAAAATACAATAGATGAGTTTTTTAAATTTTTTTTTAATGTTTATTTATTTCTAAGATGGGGGGGCGGGGCAGAGAGAGAGGGAGACACAGAATCCGAAGCAGGCTCCAGGCTCTGAGCTGTCAGCACAGAGCCCGATGCGGGGTTCGAACCCACGAACCAGGAGATCATGACCTGAGCCAGTCAGACACTTAAGGAACTGAGCCACCCAGGTGCCCCCAGTAGGTGAGATTTTAAAGTGAAGTGCCAACTCATCATAGGACAAATTTCAAAGGAAATTTTTAAGAACTAGTTTCTGACCACATGAGCCAGATCAAGGATATTTTTTTTTAATCTCATAGTACAGAGGGAAGGGAAGATTTTATTAAGAGGCAAAGCTGTACTGTGAGCCCCTTCTCCCCTCTCCCAGGGAAGGGGATAGGGCCTACTCACCTCATGGCAAACCTGGTGGTTGCTTACATGGGTTACCCCAAGAGCTGGGTATGTGGCCCCTGAGTGTCCTGGGACCTGGATGCCACTCAGAAGTTTAGAAGGAGAAGGAAGGTCTGAGGAACCGCCAGGTGGGCGAGCTGACAGCGCTGGTACTCTGGAAGGCCCTGGGCTAGTTTGCCTGGCAAAGAAGAATCCTCTCTGGGTCCTGGGAGAGAAACAAGCATATCCCCATGTGGGCGCTGTCCAGTACAGCTCCCGCAAGGGACAAAAAGACCCAAACAGCTGAAGACGGAAGCTCAAATTCCTGGAGTCAGGGAACACAGGTGAATGGGGCTGACAGCAAAGTTCTGAGAGGCCAGGAAAGGGCCCACGAGAGAACAGTCACCAAACATCAGAGAGAAAGGCAGAGGATACCTCCAGCTGATGGAGGAGGAGACTGAGTATCACCGAAGTGAAAACCCACCTGCCCCTTCCTGTCTGCTCCACACCACCCCTCCCCTCCTCCCTAGTATACCTCACTCTGAAAAGGCAATGGTTGAGAGTGGGTGAAGGACAGGCCTGGGGGACAGGGGAGGAGGGAGAACATGACAGACGGAAGCCAATCACTCACTTCTTTTCCCAGCAACTGAAGCAGGGCCCGACAGGCTGCACAAGAATGATATTAAATAGTTCCAGGTTTTGATTTATGGCTTGTTCCAGTTTCTGATCAATGCTCCATGTCTGTCTCTTACTCTTGAGAGTAATCAAAATAGTTAAGAGTCTTTCCTGGGTTTTTACCCAAGAGCAAAGGAAAAAATTACCCCTGTCCAGCAGCCCAATAAAGCATAAAGGATAATGTCGTGAATCAAACTCACCGGTGAAATCAAACTGCAACTTTATTTTCTTATTACATGACAAGTTGTGCTTGTCACATAATATAAAATATATGATATTCAATATATGTAATAGTACGTATAATAGATAACATAAAAACAATATATAATATAATGTGGGTTACACTCTCCCCTCCGATAGGATTAAATTACAGGGACCCAGGATTTTCCCTTCAAAGTCCCCTCAACCTTCTTTTCTCCAATCTAGAACACCCCTACTTCCATCCCTTCACCTCTTTCCACTAGTAGCCTCCCTTTCTAGGCCTTTTGAGACCCAGGCCAGCCCCTCCCAGTCTATAGTGGGGCGCATAGTGTCTCAAAAAAATTCACGTCCACCTAGAACCTCAGCTGTGAGCTTATTTGGAAATAGAGTCTTCACAGATGTAATTAATTAAGAATCTTGAGATGAAATTATCGTGGATTTAGGGGGGGGATCCCAAATCCAATGACTGAAGTCTTCATTTATTTTTTTTATGTTTATTTATTTTGAGAGAGAGACAGAGTGAGAGCAGAGAGACAGAGAGGGAAACACAGAATCGGGAGCAGGCTCTAGGCTCCGAGCTGTCAGCACAAAGCCCGACGCGGGGCTCGAACCCATGAACTGAGAGATCATGACCCGAGCTGAGGTCAGATGCTTCACCGACTGAACCACCCAGGCGCCGCCCCATGACTCTAGTCTTTATAAGAAGAGGAGACAACACAGAGACACAGGTGGAAAGAAGACCATGGGAACACACGGAGAAACGATGCCACAAACCAAGGAGCTCCTAGGGCCATCAGAAGCTGTGAGAGGCAGGGAAGGATTCTTCCCTAGAGCCCTCAGAGAGAGCACAGCCCTGCTGACACCTTGATTTCACACACCTAGCCTCCAGAACTGTGACAGAATAAGTTCCTGCTCTGTCACCCGGTTGGTGGCACTTTGTTACAGCAGCCCTGGGAAACCAATACACCATCTTACGCCATGCCTGGCTGCGGGAGCAATCAACCACCAGCCCCTTGCAAGAGGAATGCCAAGGCTTGGGCCGGGGCCCAGTGCACTCCGCCAAGCCTGGGAGGAATGGGGGAGGACGGCTGGCTATAACTGTCAAATGACCCCCACCATCCACACTCCCCCGCTGAGCAGCCCAGAGAGAAAACCCAGGCATCTGCCCCCCTCCCCCAGCTGCCTACCATCAACAACATGGCCAGAGCCCAGGGGGCCATTCCCTCCTACCCTGGTAACCTACCCTCATCCCCGTCCTGTGGCTGGGGAATTTTCCACCTCATGCCCAAGTCAAAGTCATTAGATTTAATCATTAACAGGACGGGTGTTAATTAGCAGGGCAGGGTGATCATCCATGCTGATGAGAACACAGCTGGACCTCAAGAACAGCTGATCAGACAGAGGTGGGGAGGCGCAGGATCTGGCTGGAAAAAGGGCAGGGGAGGTCCTGCAGATAGCCAAACCCTAATTCCAAAAGCCTCGAAATCCCCATGTCTTCACCGCTGCTTTTTCCAGAGTCAAAGGAGAAAACGTTTGCTAAGATGAACTCCTAATTACTCATGTCCATTTCTCGAGTGCCTAATGGGTACTAGGCACTGAGCTGGGCACTCTATGGCCCTTCCCTCATCCCACCCCTCTCTATAACAATAGGGATACCTGTTGTGTACAGGTGGGGAAACTGAGGCTCAGAGAGGTGATACAACTTGCCTAAGGCCCCAGAGCTTCTTAAGTGGCAGAACTTGAACCCAGGCAGATTGCTCCAGAGGCTGAGTGTTTAACCCCCATGCTGGAAGGAGCTCATATGGGATGGGGGGGGGGGGGGAGGTGTCCAAGCAGTCAGAGGTTATGTTGACTTTCCTCCTTTCTGGATGCATCTCATTCTGGTACTTCCCCCTTTGTAGTAGTTATCATTTATAATTCCTTGGTCAGCCCACCACCGCCTTGACCCCTACTAGGTTGTAAGATGCCCAGAGACAATCTGTTTTGTGCTCCACTGTATCCCCGGCACTTAGTATAATGCCTGACATCCAGTAAAGTTGGAAGAATGAATCCAAACCATCAGAGTTGGAATAGGAGGGACCGGCTAAGGATCAGCTTTTCTGGGCTGGTGATGATCAGAGGGTTAAAATGCATCGCAAGAAGTCATCTGGTCCATGCCTCTGTTCCAGGTTCAGCCATTGCCCTGTGAAAGCCGCCATATGTGGCTTATTGGGAAAAACGTTGGCATGGATTCTAGTCCTTGGGAGAGCTGCTTCCTCCCTCTTGGCCTCAGTTTCCTCCTCTTTAGTTTGAAGGGGGCGCATTGATCTTCAAGTCTCTTCCACTTCTACTGGTTTGTGGTTCAAGAAGACGCCAAGCACTTTGGAAATGAGCAGTCCTTGTGTTTGAATCACCAGCTTTGGCCCCATTCCCAAGAGCGCCAGCTGCAGGAGGGGGGAGTGTGTACCCACGCCTGGCAGAGCAGCAACGATGGGCTTTTTCACAGGCAAACCAGGACGGACACAGTGGAGGGAGGCTGGGCCTTCCAAATCATCCCCCCAGACGCCACACATCCCCTCCATTGGTGCCGCCGGGGCTCACAAGGAGCTCTGGAAACTTCTCTTGCAGAGACACCTTCTAGATGGGTGTCGGAGCCACGGGGGACACGCAGCCCCACTCCAGGGCACCCACACCTCAGTTCCAGACCAAGTTCTGCTCCCCACCTGGCTTCCCTCCTTCTTCACAGGGCATGATATCTTAAAGACTCTCAGGCGTTTCCAGAAGAGCAAAGCCACTCCAAAGGACAAAGATTCACTCTACCGTGAGGATTTTCAGAGCAGATGTCACACGCTCTGAGATGATTCCAAAAGAGTTTCCAGAAATGTTTGCGAAACTGCAGTAAATTGGTATGAACATATGGCTTCCCAGGGGGACCGCTTGGATGGGGTCGTTGCTCCTTTGGGCGTATAAATCAGTCTCTAGCCTCGCCTCCTCAGAACTGTATGTGTGAAAAACTATGCACACATTATGTATCGAACAAGCAAGGGTTTACCCCTGCCACAGTGGACGGGCAGGAAAAAATGCAAAGATAGATGTGGGGTCCCTCTACCTCTTGGTTCCGACCCTGGATCTGAGACTTCCCACTATGTGGCCGGAGCACCCCTAACCCAGAATGACAAAATATTAGAATGCGGAGAAACTCATACAGTCACCTGCTCCCCCTCATTTAGAGGTGAGAAAACAGAGGCCAGTATGTGTTGGGGGGGGAAGGTAGCAATTGCCCCACAGTGGCCCAGAGAGTTGGTAGCAGAGGGAGGAATTGACCTCTAACCTCCCAAATGCCAACCCAAGTGTCCCATCCCAGCATCAGCTCGCTACATGACCCCGCCCGTGACAAGTAACATAAAGATCCTAACGTCTGCGTCTGCCTCCCTCCTGGTGGATTGTGAGGAGTAGTGAATTAATGCCTGAGAAGGTGAGTGGGGGTAAGGAGGGCAGATAAATAAGAGCAGGCCGTGCTGAGAGCGAAAAGAGCATCCCCATTAATCCAGAGTCCAGCTCCGAGAGCAGGGCGGGTGGCAGCTAAGGCTAAGTGACTGCATCACCAAGTCACATCCCTGTAGCCTTAAATATTTCATGGACCCAGAAGTGCACTGCGCAGAACAGTGGCCGCTCCTCGGGCTGGGCTGTGCCTGCAGCGGGGATGGGCATGCTTGTACGCACGAGCACACTTACACAGACACAAGCGAGCTGGGGAAGGGTCTGGCGCAGGGCAGGCTCCAACTCTTTACTCATTCTAGAGGGTTCTTCCACCCACAAGCCCATCACTCACAGCCTCACCCAGCTCTGGCATGAATAAAGGTCCAAACAGGACACAGGGACAGACCCACTGTAGCCCACGCGGAGACCCCAGCACCAAAGGCTGAGGCCAGTCACACTCCACCTCCCCACTACCCAGAAACACTTCGCCCACCCACACCCAGCCTCCTCCTGGAAAAGCCAAGCCGGGTACCCAGAGCTGTCTCCTCCCTCTCCCTGCTCTCTCCTCCTCTGCCTCCACCCCAGCACCGGCTGCTCCCAGGACCCTTCTTCCCACACCTTCCCTCATCAGGCATTTCCCCAAAGCTAGAGCAATCCGGGCTCTTCTCTTTACCTGTAGCTTTCAGGCCACGGGTTCAGAGAATCTGGAGCTTGAGGAAGCAACATGAAGGGTGGGTGTAGGACTTTGGGAGGAATTTCCACAGCCAGACCAAAGTCTGAAGGATAAAAGGGAACGAGAAAGAAGCCCAGGCCAATTGGATGACTGGGGTAGGGCGGAGGTCCTTCTGGTGAGACCCTGGAGGGATGACTCCCCTAACTCTGCTGTCTGCTAGGAGATAACAAGACAGTAACAGCAGCCACGAATTAATCGGGGGTCTTCTGCATGCCAGGTACCTTACCTCAGATGATACTCAACCCTATCAGGTAGGGACTCTTCTCCCATTTTACCAATGAGGAAATTAAGGCTCAGCAAGGAGATTCTGGGGCCCCAGAGATCCAGGGGTGTGAGAATCCTGGCTTCAAGCTCCAGAGTCCTGGTGGAATGGGGTAAGGGATGTGCCAGTCACCTATGTAGAGGATACTTTGGACTCCGCTCTGGATATGTGTGGTTAGGAGGTGGGTGTGTGAGGAGGAAGCCAGAGCAGTGCCTGCCTGCTAATGGGCCCTGCAGTTCCCTACCCCATCTTTCTCCTCTTGGCTTCAGTGTCTTCTTACCCCTCCCTCCCCAGTCACTTTGGTGAGGGGGTGGGGTAGTTTCCGGAGAGGGGCTGGAAAATACAATGAGTTGTTTTCCTGGCTGGCCCCCCTACATCAAAGAGAGAGTAAAGGCAAAAAGATATCTGGATCCCCAAGTTCATGGTGGCATCATTTACAATAGCCAAGACACACAACCTAAGTGTCCACTGATGGACGAATGGATAAAGTTGTGAGATAGATATAGATAGATATAGACACAGATATAGATATAGGTATAATGGAATCTTTTTCAGCCCTAAAAAAGTGAGGAAATCCTACCATTTGTGACAACATGGATGAACCTTCAAAACATTATGCTAAATGAAATAAATCAGACAAAAACAAATACTGTATGATCTCACTTATATGTGGAATCTTAAAAAATAATTGAACTCATAGAAAAGGAGATAAGAGAGGCTCCTGGGTGGCTCAGTCGGTTGAGCGTCCGACTTCGGCTCAGATCATGATCTCACAGTTTGTGGGTTCGAGCCCCACATCGGGCTCTGTGCTTATAGCTAGCTCAGAGCCTGGAGCCTGTCTTCGGATCCGTCTCCCCCTCTCTCTCTGTCCCTCCCCTGCTCTCACTGTGTGTGTGTGTGTCTCTCTCTCTCTCTCTCTCTCTTTCTCTCTCACATAATAAAACATTAAAAATTTTTTAAAAAAAGAAAAGGAGATAAGATTTGTGGTTATCAGAGGCAGAAGGGAGGGGGAGTGGAGGAAGGTGGTCAAAAGATACAAACCTCCAGATTTAAGATAAATAAGTGCTAGGAGGAGTGCCAGAGTGGCTCAGTCGGTTAAGCATCTGACTTTGGCTCAGGTCATGATCTTGCGGTCTGTGAGTTCAAGGCCTGCGTTGGGCTCTGCGCTGACAGATCAGAGCCTGGAGCCTGCTTTGGATTCTGTGTCTCCCTCTCTCTCTGCCCCTCCCCTGCTCATGCTCTCTCTCTCTCTCTCTCTCTCTCTCAAAAATAAATAAATATTTTAAAAAATAAAAATAAATAAACAAGGAATGGAATGCACAACATGATGACTATAGCTGACGCTGCTGTTTAATATTCAGGAAAGTTGTTAACAATAAATCCTGAGTTCTCATCACAAGGAGAAATGTTTTTCCCCTTCTTTCTTTCATTTTTCTTTCTTTTCTTTTCTTTCCTTCTTTCTTTTTTTTGTATCTATATGGGGAAATGGATGTTAGCTGACCCTAAGGATTGTGGTAATTGTTTCACAATATATGTCAATCAAATCATCATACTGTATGACTTAAATTTATACAGTGATGTATGTCAATTACTTTTCAACAAAATTGGAAAAACATTTTTTAAAAGAAGCAAAGGGACCCCCTCCTACAAGTGCATGCTGAGTGTAGGGGGTCATTCCTAGACTCTATGTGACAGCAAAATGGGGAAATGGGGGCATTTCGCATGCAAATAGAGGTCTGACTGGCCCACTGGGTCCCTATAACCCCAGTCTTGTCCTGAGAAAACTGAGCTGGGCCTGGCATGTGTAAAGAGATATGGCTGGGGGGGGGGGGGAGGTTATTTTGGGAGGTAAAAGGGGAAGGGGTGGTGTGTGTGAAATCTAGGTCAGGGAAGGGCTGCCCAGGAGAGGAGGCAACTAAGAGTTGAGGCTGACCCCTTAGAGGAAAGAGTGATCATAGGGACCCCAGAGAACCAGGCATTAATCTGTATGGCACTTGCGGTTGCCAGGCTTAAGGCTAAAGAAACAGATCTGGGGCCCTGGCCCTGGCCCAGCCCCTCCCCCAGAACTCCCTGTCCCGTCTCCTCCCTACTTCCAGTCCTCTCCTCCCCCAGTGGTGCATCCAGCCCTGCCCCTCCCCAGGGCCATGGCACCTCTTCTCCCTCTGTCTGAAGGCCCCCAGGCCCTGGCATGGTGCCCAACAGCTCCTATGAATATCCTATCTGCCTCACTCACTGGTACTGATTGACATCTGGTCCTACACCAAGTTGGTAAGTTCTTCACCTAGTCTAACCTTCATCCCTGCAGTTACAGCAGATCATTTTCCTTACCCCGCCAGGTGTTTAATTGGAAACCAACTCCATCTGTAAACAAGCCACCCCACCAAGAGTTTCCCTCTCCCATCCCCCAGCATTCTCCCCTTGCAGGCCTTTCACCTGCTTTCCCAGTCCCATAGTTTAGCAAGCAGAAAGAGAACTCTATTTCACAAGCATCATCAGCTCCCCACCCCCAACACTCCTTCTGCCGAGTCCCAGATGGTCCTCTCTCCCTGAGCCCCCCACCCACTCCCGTCGGCACTTCAACAGAGAGGCTCTGGCCTCTAGAGACCGTCCTTCAAGGTTTTCAGTTCCCCCTGCCTGCCGGCCGAGAGAAGACCGGCGCCCAGCCCGCACACCTCCCCTCCGAGTTTTCCCCTGAGCTCTACGGTTTTCTTCTCAAGGGAAAGTCCCCCTCCATGGCTAGCCTTCATCCCTCCTGCTGCACACCTAAAACCCCTCTCCTTCTCCGCTCTATGAGACAACCCCTTTCAAGATCATAAATGAAATCTTCCTCTCGCGTTTGCCGCCTCCTCTTGGCAGCGCCCCTCCACCTTCCCACTCCCCAAACCCGCCCCAGCCTGGAGAAGTTCTCCGTACCGCTCCCCACCCCCACGCCCTGCCCCGAACTCCGAGGACACCTGGATGGCCGCCTGCGCCGCCGACCGAGACCCGGACCCGGCCACACCCGGCTCGCCCGCCCGCGGGGCGGAGACCCCCGCAGCCCGCGGCGCAGCCACGACGGGGTTAAGGTTCTGGGCTGGGGGAGGGGGAGGGGGCCGGGAGGGGCGGGTGCGGAGCCAATCGGCGGCCGAAGAGTCCCCGGGGCCGGGAGCTGGGAGCGCCGAGCAGGGCGCCGGGAGCTGAGCGCGCCGGGCTGGGGCCGGGGCCGGAGCGGAGCGGAGACGGAGCGCGCCCGCCCCAGCCCCGAGTCCCGCCGCCTTCCTTCCCTCCCGCCGCCGCGGCGCCGGCCCAGCGGCCGCCGCCCCAGCCATGGAGCAAGACAACAGCCCCCGGAAGATCCAGTTCACGGTCCCGCTGCTGGAGCCGCACCTTGACCCCGAGGCGGCGGAGCAGGTGCGGAGCCGGGCGGGGTGGCCGGGGACTCGCCCGGCAAGGAACAACGGACCCCCTGGGCTGTGGGATCTGGGAAACCAGCTACGTCCGCCCTCGGCTGTGCGCCCCAGGCAGGGAGACCGCGCTCAGTTTGGGGAGGGGGGGTCTTCTGTCCCCTCCCCCACTGTTGGAGCCACCTCTCCCTGTCAGTGCTAGCGCGAGCGCCTCCACTCGAAGCCTGTCCCCGCAGAGTCGCTCTCTGCGCCCCAGCCCTGGGGGAGGGGGCCTGCCTGAGGACACGACCCCTCCCCCCTTCGCCAGTCTTGAATCCTCCACGCCGTCAACCCCCGCCAGAGTTGCTAAGCTCGGGGGCGCCTAAAGGGACCGGCAGCCTTGCCGGAGGGGTTGGGGAGGAGGCGAGGAACGGAGGGAGCCTGGTGCTGCTGAAAGGAGTTGAAAAAAGAGAAATAGCCCTCCCGACCCCTCCCCTAATTCAAGGCCACCTTGCGTGACTCCAGAGAGTGAGAACCAGAAGGAGCTGAGGGAAACTGAGAGGGCCGGGGCTTTGGGGAGAGGGGTGCTTGGGTCTGCAGGCTGACGCTCCCCCCTTCTGCAAGTCTGGACACGTGGGTCCTTATTCCCAACTCCTGCCCTTTGGAGCAGGGAGTGGGGGTGGCCTGGAGAGAATGGCACCGGGAAGCCAGAGGCGGGGGGCTCTCTGGGAGCTCCGGGCAAGGGGCTCCCTAAACAAGGGAGCAGCGCTGCGCTGCCCTTGGCTCAAGGGGTGGGAGTCCAGGGCCCTGGCCCAGCCGTGGGCCTGGCCTATTTTTAGCTCAGAGCAGCC
>CM053571.1:57673120-57767766 GCA_028646485.1 Cryptoprocta ferox
TGTGAAGGGAAGGGTAGGTGCACACACTCTCCCTGCAACTTCAGCTTCCCAAAGTGTGGGGCGGGGTTAGGAACGTGCTCTGTCCTCTTCCTGGCCTGGGGGAGCCTCCTCTCAGACCTCTAAGGTGTGACAGCAGGAAGGACTGTGGTGAGGCCTCAAGCCTGGTGAGGATGAGGAGGGTGGAGAGCCCAGGCCTGGGGAGTGCCCCCCTCCCCTGCCCAGGGATCAGGGGCAAGGCTGTTATGCCTGGAGGCAGGGGCTTAGCTAAGATACCCCCAGACCCAGGAAAACAGGCCCAGGAGTGTGGGTTAGGAGGGTTAGGGGCGAGCTTCCAAGAAGGACTGCCTTCCGCTGGCACAGACAGGTCTCCCTGCCGGACACCTGCATCTGTTTGGTGTTAAAGAAGGCAGGTGTGTTTGTTGGGAGGAGGAGGGGATAGGCCAGCTGGTTCAGGGGTCGGAAGACAGAGGAGGAGAAGACAGTGCTAAGGAGCCAGAGGGAAAAAGAGAGAGGTGGGACTGCCGCCTGCTTTTCTCTAATCTTCAGGAATTGGTGTCCTGTCCACTAGACCTGAAAGTCCACCTGCCGTCTCACCTCAGCCCTTCTTGCTGTGTCGTCCAAGTGCATTACCCAGGCAAAAAGCTCCAGGCCAGGGGCAGGAGTCTAATCCAGACTGACATGGGAGAGCAAAAGGGGTTCGAAGCTAGGAGTTACAGAGCACAGAGGGACAGGGGATGGAGGGGTGCCCACGGCTACTAGGTGTTGGGCGTGACTGGCTTGGCAATAAATCGGAGGCAAAGACACGAGGTATCTTTGAGCACTGGGAATTTGGATAGGTGCATGAAAAAGAAGACCCTATTCATTTCCTAGGAGTTCAGGTGCCCGGGAGGTACTTTAGAAAGCCTGACTTTACTCCCTTCTTTGATATCTCTAGGATATCAGAATGGTCAGAGACTCTGAGTGCCTGGAGATCTCGTCCAAGGCACTCAACACTGGTTGAGGAGGGGACCTGTCCAACATCACAGAGCCCTGGTGCCCTCTCAAAAGCCCTCTCTGGCATACTTGCCGTCTCCTTCTAGGGCTCCCAACTTCCACTAACACGCCCACCCTCTTCCTGTCTCTCTGACTCTTCCACAACCAGCATGTCCCCTCCGCCTGCAGCAGGAAAGAAAGAAAGAGGAGTCCTCTCCTAGGAAAGGATGGCCCTCACCCCACATTCGTGAGGAACATGTGCCCGCCTGCTGGTGCCCAGCACATCTGCACCAGGAATGGCCAGACGGACTGACAGCTCATGTTTGTGTAGTGCGTTATGTGTATGCACACGCACTGCACACACACAAACACACACACACCCAGGTCCGGTACTGCCAGCGACCTTGAAATGTCACCCCAAACAGATGCCACTGGATTTTCCAGAGAAAACCGTGACCTACCCCCTAAAAGACCCCCATTCTGTGCCTCTCGTTTCTCTGGGGAGAATCCCCCTCTCAGACTAGCACTGCGCCTCTTGCTAAGGCTGACACCCATTTGCTGGGCATAGAGAGGGGCAGGCGTCTTACCACCCCCACCCCCAGTGGTAGAGGTACTAAATAATGGACACAGACAGATAGGAATTCCATCCTTCAGTGTCTTCGCCCTACTGCGCTCAGCCCTGGATAATCTTAGCCCCTTTCTCAGCCCTTTAGCTGTCCCTCCCCTCTGCTGCCCTGGAGGTTACAGTAAGGACACCAGCCCCATGGGTCCCGTCACTTCCAAGCCTCAAAACCCTCCAGAGAAAGGAAAAAACCTACATGCCCCAAGAGTCCTTGGACTGACTGCAACAACAATCAACTTTATTGGCAGCCTAGCGGAACAACAGCGGTGGGCAGAGGGGCTCAGAGGCCCCGTAGTCAATCAGCTTTTATATGTTAATTTCTTAGAATGGGACCCTGGGGCCCAGGAGAAGATTTTTCAGGTAACTTTAGGCCCCCGGCTAGGGTCCTGCCTGCATTTTATTCACCCGTGACGAGGATCTGCCCAGACCACACTCCCTGACAAATTAGAAAGGCAGTGTGTCCACGGATAGGGAGGACTTTAGGGAATGAGGGGCACGGGTAGGGGAATGTCCACACAGACCTAGCTTTTTGGTGCCGTCTGCCCAGGCTGGGCTGGGGCTGAGGGGTGCTCTCCACAGATACTGGTGCACAAAAGGTTAATGTCTGTTTGGGGCGGTGGGCTGGAAGACTAGGGGAAAGAAAGGCCTTGTGCCCTGTCAGCTTATTTCTGACCATTGATCAGGATGGACGGAAGGACAGCAAGCCAGAGATCGAAGCATTTAAGCAGATAGAGCTGCTGAGCTGGAGAGCTGGGAAGATGCAGAAACGGAAAGGGGAGTGGGGGATGGAGGGAGTGGGGGTGATCTTTTGGGTCCCTAAGGGAAAGGGATGGGCCCAAGAATGTCCACCCTGGGACATGAGGCTCCGTGTAATGTGGTCATTTTTGAGGTACGTTAAGCGGGCAGCCTGGATTATGTTGCTGAGTGGTATTGGGTGGGGCTTTGAGACTGCCACGTGCACTTGACCTCTCCCCTCAGATTCGGAGGCGCCGCCCCACCCCTGCCACCCTCGTGCTGACCAGTGACCAGTCATCCCCAGGTAACCCCGGGGGTGGGTCGCTGAAGGGAGTGGGGGCTGCCGCGGGGTCCAGTGAGAGAAGGTGGGTGCTGGCTGGGGAAAAGGGCAGATCTGAGGAGTCAGAGAGCGGCTCAGTCCCAGTGTCGGGAAAGTGGTGGCCAGATTAGCAAGATTTCCTTTGCTTTGGAAAGAGGGAGCTGTGCTCCAGGGAGGGGAGGGAAAACACCTGGCTCCTAAGCCCCCCAGGAATTGGGGTGGTCAACTGAGTGCCGGTTGCTGCGGCAACAGCCTTCCAGGTTTCTCCAGCAACTGAGACGCTGCGGCCCCCACCCCCAGAGGCAGTGACAGCTGTGAGGGGGAGGGACCGCCTCCATCAGCTATCCTCACAGCCCCCAGAGGGGAAGGGGAAGGTTACACACAGCTCAGGGAGCAGCTGGCATGCTGGTCACCAGTGTCCCCAGCAAGATCTGGGGAGAGAACAAGGTCTCGGGGAATGTCAGGGTGCTTGACAGGACAGTGGGAGAGCAGTGGTCATGCTAATGAGCCAGACTGGCATTCTGGATGCCGGAGGCTCCCGCTTGCTCCCAACTACCAAAACTGATTGTACCTCCCTGCGCAGGATAAACTTGTTCTTTATCTGGCATTCCCTCCCGTGCACGGTTCAGTTCCGAACCTGGGGACGGGAAGAGATATGGATATTTCAGGGAGAGGAAAAGAGCAAAAAGGCCACAGATCCTACTTCAGGAGCCTCCGGGTCTGAGGTGAGGATGTAGATACAAGATGGACCACAGAGTCAAGGACAGGGCTACGTTCGGGGAAGAAAGCAGGGCTGGAGAGAGCTGAAGGGAGCAGGCCTGGGGCAGCCATCAAGGCCGACTTCCTAGAGGCAGATGTGAGGGACAGATCAGGAAGGAGCCTCCTCCCCTTGGGAAGTCAGCTCTGTTGGGGACCCCCACCCCCCGGGGTTTTCATCCTCTTCACTTTCTCCTTTCCCTGTTCCCCTCAGAGATAGATGAAGACCGGATCCCCAATCCGCTTCTCAAGGTGAGCTGGTCCCTCTCACTCAGCCCAGCCCAGAGACTCATTAGGGGATTATTCCTCAGACCCTCCAATCTGTAGGGCCTTTTGGCTCCCCCTACTCTGCAGCCCTCCCTGGGAGCATGAGTGGACACACCCTCACACCATATCCCCCACACTCAGTCTCTTTGCTCATTGTGGGTTCGGGGGCGAGGGGGCGGTCACTGGGAAGCATGAATGTTCTCCCCCACTTTCTGAAGTCCACACTGACCCCCCAATCTCGAGTCCAAAGCATGGCAAGGCACAGAAGGGGGGGGCGAGATGGGCCGGTCCCTACCTGTGCTCTGTGTCCTTCACAGTCCACTTTGTCCATGTCTCCACGGCAACGGAAGAAGGTGACGAGGACCACACCCACAATGAAAGGTTAGGAAGACCCTTCCCATCCCTTTCTTCCCCCTGTGCCTGAGGCTGAGCAGTGGACCTAATGACCCCTTTGCAGGGAGCCCTTGGGAAGCCTTGAAACCTGCCTCTGTTATAGTTGAATTGTTGCTAGACAGTCTGGGCTGGCCTCCAGCTCTGCCTCCCACTAGCTGGGTGGCCTGGGCAGAACCTCGTTAACCTACTGAGCCCTCAGTACCACCTCACTACGGCAGTTAAATAAACTATGCAGTGCTCACCACATAGAAGGCGCTCAAATACTTCTTGAATCTAAACGGAGTCCTTTCTTTTGCCCCGAGTATCCCAGCAAGTTAGGAGGATCTTTTCTTCCTGAAGACCCTGCCGCTCCCCTCCCTGACTTTTGAAGGAAGTATGTTTTATTGTCTAGCTTTAGGCCCTCCTTAGTGCCCAGCAAGTATCTTTCCCCACCCCCACCCCCCACTCCCGTTCAGATCTCAGGGGATGGAAATGTCACACCAGCAATGTCTGATGGCCCTTCAGCAGGGCTGTTGCATTTGAGGGGCCACAGAAGAGACGCTGGGCAGTCACATCCCTCCCTTTCTCTGTGCCCCTAGAGCTCCAGATGATGGTTGAACATCACCTGGGGCAACAGCAGCAGGGAGAGGAACCTGAGGGAGCCGCCGAGAGCACAGGGACCCAGGAGTCCTGCCCGCCTGGGATCACAGACACAGAAGCGGAGTTAAGGCTGGGCGCTTCTGGGAAAGCACAAAGTACGTTCAGGCTGGGGAGGGACTGGCCCAGGAGGAGGCAGACCTTATCCAAGATGGGGAGGGGTCTAATAGTAGCCAGAAACTGTCCTGAGAGTATGGATATGTTTGGATATATTCCATGTATTTGCATCTCCTCGCAGCCTTTCCTTACTGAATGATGGCAAACCCTCCCAAGGGGGGCTGCCCAGCTCCCTGCTGTGCAGAGGGAGACAGCCCACCTCGGTGGGACCAGCACGCACCAGCTAGAATCCTCCTCACTTCACCAGCCTGGAGGCCTCCAGCAACTCACTTAACCTCAGTCTGTAAAGGGATAACGATGACGCCCATTGCATTGGGCCGTTTGTGAAAATTACATGAGACCAGTTCTTAGCCCAGCAGCCAACACATGCAAAGCATGCAATAAATGGAAGCTGCTGGTAGTGCTGTTAACACATCTCCGCAGTCCCTTATCCCAGGTGGGATTCCAGAATCCAGAGCTTTCCAGTTCTGTGAAGGTGACATGGTATACATATATACTGATATTATATAATACCCCCCAACAGAGCACCCTGTAATCAAACGCATTAATATTTCTGCAGTGAAATGAACGGTCCCACCAAATGGGATAAAGACTAAAAATAGACCCATATCAGTTCAGGTCAGGTTTTGCCAAACTGCACCCAAACTTTTTTTTAACTTTCCTTTGAAGTTTTTTTTTTTTTTTTTCAATTTCTGATGGCAAATTTACACAGTGAACCTGTAGTAATAATTGTGATTAGAGAAAACACCGCCAGGCTTGTCCGATTGCCCCCAGCCTGGTCTCAGGCCCCTCTCAGGGGTCACTGGAGTAGATATAGGATGGGATACAAGGAGCAGATCCCTCTCCAAGCTTTCATGAATACTGCCTCTCCCTCCCACCACCCCTTTTCCGTCCTTAGAGCCTGCAGAATCTATCCCTAAAGCTCAGGAGAGGGGCAGTGAGAAACCCAGCACAAAGGAACCCACAACCCATATACCACCATTGGATTCCCAGGGAGCCAACTCGGTAAGAGCCTAGGGCTGGGCTGCCTGGTCTGCAGGAGAGCAGGCTGTGTAGATGAGGGCAAGGACTAAGATCTGGAATCAGGGAAAGGGGGAACAGAGGACCAGCTTCGTCATTTGAAGAGCTATTGTCTAAGGCAAGAAGATTTGGGGGTATTATATATCCGTGCACAGAGAGAAGTGGGATTAAGCTGCAGGAGGAAGGATTGAGGTTAGACTCTGTATGAGGGTTTCTGGCTCCTTGAATGGGTGATGAAGTAGACCATGGGCTTTCTGAGAAAGGGCCTTTGGAACCTAAAGGCAGATCCTCATGTCCAGGTGGGGTGAGCAGTGGTCCTGCCTGGAGTGGAGGCATTGATGAAATAGCCTCATGGGCTTTGATTTTACAGTCCTCCCCCCCGCCCTTCCCACGTAAGCTGGGCAAGTGTAGGGGCTGGCATCAGACATCAGAGGTTAGATGCTTGAGGATGGGCAGACCAGTAGGGGTGGGGACAGTAGGACCTCCGGTCTCTCACTCGCCCTCTCTTTCTGCCCCTCCCCCACAACAGGTCTGAGAGTGAAGGAGGTATCCTGGAATCAAGACCGCAGTTGGGATGCATGGACACTGGATTTGTTTCTTATTCTTCACTTTTGGGAAAAATCTCCTGTTTTTAAAAAGTGATAAATTTGGTGTTAGGTCCTTGGCATTTTCCTTCTTTCCCAACTTAGAGAATCCTGTCTCCCTCCCTTCTTGTCCTGCCCTCCCCACAACCCCCTGCTCTTCTGCCCAGCAGCCTCTGGAAAGGAAGAAACAGGGAAGCTGGGCAGGAGCCTTGAGAAGGGGTTGGGGTGGGGGGAGTTCTTCCCCAATCCTGCCCTTACTTGCTGTGGGAAGAGAGCTGGGGGTCAGACAGGTGGAAGGACTAACTTCCAGGGTACCAAGAAGGAAGGAAGGGTCTGGGTTCTCTTTTCTTAATTGCGGAAAGGATACGGCCACCTGGCAGGGCTGCTCTGCAGCTGTGAGACTTGGGGTTCTAAGGCCTGTCCAGCTGAGACTGTGCTGTGGCCACCGCCTGCTGGACAGGAGGTGGAACTGCACCCGGGCTCTTGGCCCATGGGAAATAGGTGTTGTGTTGTGTGTGTTGTGTTGTGTTGTGTTGTGTGGATGCCTTTGCCTGTCCTCCAAACCTTAGTGATTCCCACACTCCAGGATGTGTTCCCTCCTCCAGCTACAAGGAGACCACAACCCCTACTCAAACCCGTTAGCAAAGATGGGTTGGGAACACAGCGGCTATTAACAAAGATGCCTTTGCTGGCAACAGGAAAGATCATCTCTCTCCCTTGTCCTAGACACCGAGGGGCCAGGCCAAAAGGCAAAAGCCAGCACAGGTGAAGAAACTAACATAGTCAGGCCTCTCCTGGTCACTGCTTTTTTCTTTCCGGAGAGAGGGGGGAAGAGGGGAGGAGGGAAGGCAAGATTCGCCCTTCCTTACAGAAAAAGCACTTTGATGGAGAGAAAAAGAACTTGAGTGTAAGGCCCCACATCTGCCATTCCTACTGTGTGCTCTCAGGCAGACCCCAGCTTGTCCACCCACACATAAGACAGGGAGAACACCACACCAGGATTATCTCGAGCTTATAGAGTCAGTGTACATGATATCCAGTGGACTTCCACCCAGTGAACACCAAACACATCCAGGCCTGGTCTCCCTTCTTTATTGATCTCTGACTATAGCAGGGTTCTGGGAGACCAAGGGCAGGGGTGAGTCACATGCGTCTCTGCCCCACTCGGGGTGGGGTAGGAGGGACAAGTGTCAGGGTGGCAGGTCTAAGAGACCATGGATATGGACTTCACACGAACAGGGCCCACTGTACAAATGCATGGTTGGTATTTACAAGAAAGGAGAAGGGCAGTCACCTGGACTTGGGCCTTTCCTGGGACAAGGCGGCTCAAGGAGCCTGAAGAGAGGAAGGGCACAGGGCCTGGCTGGGCTCTCTTCAGGGGACACACAGCAGCAGCCCTGAGTCCCTCCCATCTGGCCTTCCACCCATCCCTACCCCCACTTGTCCCGGGGGAGGGGCCTCTTGGTGTCTGCAGCTGGGCAGGTGTTGGAAGGGGGAGGGAGGGAAGGGATCCTCTCTGTTTGCCATGTGGGATTATTGGATTATACGTCACTCTCCCGTGCACCCTTGACCCCCACCCAGCTGGTCACTCCTGCCGGTGCTCCTAAAATGCATCCTGAAGGTGCTTTGCTGGGGAGACCTCAAAGCACTTTACAGACATTGGTCGGATGGGAGCCTCCCAGCCCCGGGGGAAGGGAAGGAGGCAAAGGGCTCAAGACAGCCAGGGTAGGTGATACACCCCAGGGGCCTGGACCAATCCCAAATTCTCAAGAACCCCAGGAAAGGCCGCCTCTTTTCCCCCAGTGGACAGTTCAGAATGGAGGGAAGGGAGATTGGGGTGGGGTGGAGGGGGCTAAGGAGGGCGCTGAAGGAGTGTAGGTCTGGGGCAAAGAGGATATCCGCCCCCATTCCCAGGCCCTATAAAGGTACCATGTCCTGAAGGAGCCCACTCCCCTCTTCACACATAGGGGCTCTGAAAACCCCCAGCTTTCTATCCTAGTCCAGCCCCTCCCAGGGGAGGAAAAGGGGGACCCAGACCTGCCAGCTAAGATCTGGGGGGGGGCTGAGGGAATCCCCCAAAATGTATTGCTTAGAAACTTGGAGGCAAAAAGGATGGGGGAGGGCCTGGGGGCTGGCATCTCTGACCCTCCCCTCTGGGCCCTGCGAGGCCTCCAAGAAGCTCCCCTCCCCCAGCCAGCCATCTGGCCACGGAAATGGCAGGGGTGGGGGGAGTCCAGAGGCAGGGGGATGGGCACAGTGACCATTGGGACCCTAAAGTTCCCCAGTCTCGCTGCTGGGAAATTAAAGTGCGCCCCAGTGGGTGTCGGGTGGGGAGGGGCCCTTCCCCCAACCCCACGATCTCTGGCATTTGGCCTTCGGGTGGGTTGTCTGTTCCTCAACCTCCATGCTCCCTTGGAGCAGATGAGGGAGCCGGTCCCAATGGATGGTGCTGATGACATCGAACACTTTGGACTCACTGGGGACCTGGGAAAGAGGGACAGGTCTCAGCGCTCTGCTCTTTGCCTTGTCTCCAGCCTGACTTACCTTCTCCAAGTCCCCCCAACTCAGTCCCATAGACAGTTGTGCACAAAACACCTTGCAGAGGGTGCCCAGCCATGGGGGTGGTGTTGGGGGGGGCGGTTATCGACCTGACAGAATCCTGCGCCCTGACAGGGCCCTGTTCCCAAACCCTCTCAAAGGCTGGCTGTAGCCTTGCTCAGGCCCTCCCTGTTTCGAGAAGCTTTCTCCTTACTTCCCGCAGGGACTGGATCCAGGGAGGGGAAAAATGTCCTTGCTTCCCAACTCACCCCCTGGCTCAGTTCTGTGTTCACTTCCTCCAGGTTCCTCCCTGGGAAGAGTGAGGGAGAACTTCACATCCACTGAACCCCAGAGATGCCATGTTGGACGCCCAGCTCTCCCTACTCCCTACAGAATCTCAAGATCCTCCCCACTCCACCACACGGGCGCACCTGGGCCAGTCCCAGACTAGTCCAGATTCCCATTCTGGTTATGTTCCTCTTCTGCAGGGGAGGGGAGGGTCTCTTCCTCACAGGGAGACAATTCGTCAATGGACATCTGGTTGGTGATACCTGCAGGGGACACTTAGGAAGTCGGGACCAGACAACGAAATATTTTTCCCCAGAACCCAAGGAGTGTGTGGAGAAAAGTAAAGGATGCTCATGCATCCTCCCGCCTTCAAGATGAACTATACTCAACCCATGCCAACCTAGGGAGAGCCTCTCCAGCCTTGCTAAAATTCACAACCCTCAACTCACACATAAAGGAGATTTCCCAGCCAATGCGACCAAGTTACCCAAACCTACCGGGGCGCCATTTGCAGACCACAGTATGCGTGGGGTCCCTTGGGTTGTGGGATATGGCTGTTCTATCTTCTCTCCTGTCCCCGTTCTAGAACGGTCCAGACCAATCAGCCAGTCTTTCCTGTTATCTAACTTTAGTCTGATTGGCTCCAGTCTCAACTCTGGCAGTCAAACCAAGGGTTGCTCCAGGGACTTAAGGAAAACGGACCTGCTCCTGCTCCATCTGCCACCCTCCCTACAAGGCCTCATCCCCACTTCCAACTGCACCTACCACTTGCTGCCCGTTCCTTCCATTTCTGCTTGTTCTCCTGAATGTATTTGGTCCAGGTAGAGCGGAAGCTGACCACATCAGGGTTGGGGTCTCCCACTTCCACATCCAGAGAAGGCTGGCGCCACTGGAAGCTAAAGGAGGCCCCCCAACTCCAGAGGTGAGACGCAGCCCACTCCAGAGCTGCCTACCACAGCCCTCAGAGTGGAGGGGATGGAAACCAAGAGGAGGCTTAGGGAGACTTATCCTTCTCCCCCTTTCCCTCTGCGAGGTACCCCCAAGTCCCTGGCCCTCTTCCCTCAATTTTACCCCGCCCTCTCCACACCTTCCCTCCTACTAGAAGGAAAACAAAAACAAGATTAGCAGAAAGGCAATAAAGACAGAGCTAATGGAAGAAACAAAAATTGGTGGAGGGGAGCACGGGTGCGAGTCACACCCTTCTGGTCCCATCCTTCCACCCCTCTGTGTGACATGAGGCACAGAGACTCCCACATTTTGAGTAGCCTGCTTCTCCACCAGCCCCACTGTGGCTGTACCTCCTCCCTGTGCTCTCTGTGAGTCCCTCTTCCCTCCCCCAGAAGCAAGAGACCCAGCTACCCCAGCACCCCTCACCTGGGCTGGTTTTTAGACTTGGACTCGTCATCCACCAGGGGTTGGACACTCTTCTCAGCCACATCGGTCAGCACAGAGAAGGTGGGCTCCACGATGAAGTCAATGAAGCCTGTAGGGAAGGGGGAGCTGGAGGGAGAGGCCTCACCTGGAGGGCTGGGTGGCCCGCGTGGCTGGTGCCCCCTGCTGTGTGGAAAATGGGGTAACCCGGGGCTAAAGAGTTCCCAACGGGGGCAGCCTTTGTAATAATGTCTTTCTGACCCCACCTGTGCACCCCCAGGCCTTCCACCCAGGGCCCCGTGCTCTAGCACAGGCTTCCTAGATAGGAAGGCTGGTTTCAAGAGAACTTGGAGCAGCCCCGGGCCAGGCCCCGAAAGCATCCTCTCCCCTTCCCAGTACTCTCCTCCCTGCGGGAAAGGACACTCACCAATCTGGGACTGTGCCACCAGAGTGGAAGTGCGATCGCACAGCGGAGAGAAGGGCAGGCCCAGCTCCGCCTCCTTATCGCCCTGGGGAGAAGACAGGGCGGGAGAGCTGGAGAGGGTGCCTCAGACTACCCGGGGTGCAGCTGGGGGAGCCCGGGGGGGGGGGGGGGGGCGGATGTGGGAGAAGAGGAATTTCAGTGCCTCTGGCCTGGAAATGGGTGATATGCGAGTGGAATGCAGCTGTAGTGAAGCTTTTAGGAAAATGACATCTGATCCCAGGGGTTTGGGATCAAGTCAGAAGCTGCAGGTCGCTGAATGAAGATCTGGAGGTGGAGTGCCGACTGGAGAACAAAGGGGAGAGAAGGGCGCAGGAGGGTGGGGATGCCACGCTACCTGGCGGAAGAATTCCTCCATGAGGGCCTTGGTCCAGCGGCTGTGAACTGACCACTGCTTGGTCGGGTGGCTGATGTCAGCAGCATGGAGCAATAGAGACAGGGCCTTGGACTTGTCAATCCTGGTCAGGGCAGGTGATAAACGGAGGGAGACCAATTGTTTACGAAAAGGAAACCTGGACCATTCCTAACTTCCCATCACATGCCCTTGGATCCTTGCAGGTAACTTCAACCGGCCTGAGGTGACACGCATGCGCACTCACGTATGCACGCACATATGTACACATGCGCGCGCACGCTCCGATACCTACAGAAAGCAGCCCAAGCTCTTAGAAGCCGAGGGCCTGCATTCAAACCTACCACTCACTAGCTGTGTGGCACAGAGCAAGTTACTTAAAATTTCCACATTTCACTTTCCTCAATCCTGGCTGGAAATAATAACAGAATCCGCCACATAGGGTTGTTCTGAGAATTAAATGACACACAACATACAAGCATTTAGTAGAGTGTCTGGCACATGGTAACGGCCAAGTAGATGTTATCTATAATCATACTACTACTAATAATAATTATTATTATTATTCTATTATTTTTCCCCAACAATGCCACACTGCACACTGTCCCACGCAGAGATGCCATACGTTAGCACACACCTTCGGGACACACACACACAGTCTGTTCTCTCTTGTACACATTTATATACTCCCACCCACTTTGAAGCAACTTTCAGTGTAATCATGGCATTTTGTTCTGCACTGTTTTTCTTTAACCTCGCACGATTCTTTCAATAGCCCTATTAGCGTAGGAACTGGCTGTAAGCTGTTGCAGGGAGGCCCTTCACTCTCACGCTGCACAGAGAAAGAAGCAAGTCAAGAAAGGTTGTCTGATTTTTTGCCAATGTTCCAGGGTAAGGCTGTCCTGTGGCAGCAGCGACAGTGTTCATTTCAGACTCCCAGCCCAAAGTGCTCTCCAGGAGACCCTCAGCCTGGGCTATACATCAACCCAGGGCCATGGACACACATTCACACACATACACACGTCTGCAGAGACAGACTCAGATACCTGGGGCCAGGAGAGTTTCCACATCCAGGTAAAGACCTGGCACCCTAACTGCCCACGTATGTGTCCCCGATTCACACAGCCCTCACTCTGGCCTAGCCCTGGCCACGCCCCCACCAGATGCCACCTCTCCAGCTGCTGCAAGGCCGTCCTCATGCACTTCACTTGCTGGAAATGGCAGGACATGTCTGTGGCCAACACCATCTCGATGACCAGGGCGCGCAGCTCCCTGGATGGACAGAAGCAGAAAAGCGCTCAGCTCCCACAGCACTGATAGGCAGGAGGTCAGGGAAGTGGGAAGAAAGGGTGGGGTGAGGAGTCTCTCCGGGACGGCCACGCCCGCCTTCGGCTCACACAAACTCATCCTTGGTGAGGTTGATGAAAATGTTCATCTCATCATCCTGCATCATTCGGAAGACAGAGCTGATGTGGTGATTCTCCAGCACGGAGCGATCATTGTACAGGATGGCACATTCTGACCTGCGGAGCCAAGGGTTATCAGGCCCAACCCCCTGTAGGTGACTCCAGCGACCTCCCCTGCCCCCACATGGCCCCTCCTGCCCCTGCCACATCTGCGCCCCTCACTTGGTCTGGATGTGGAAGCTGTTGGTGGTGCCTGTGTGCTCATAGTCGTGGATGGCTGCAGCGAAGATGATGGCTAAGACCTCGATCTCGGACAGGCAGTGCTGGGAGAAAGGGACAGGATGAGAGGGATCTGGGCCCTGCCCTTCGATGCCCCAAGACCTCCACACCAGGCTACACCACTCAGCCCATCCCTTCTGTTCTTCAAGGCCAGCTCTTGGGCTAAGATGGCCAGGTTTCTCAGCTCCCGGAATGGCGGAATATCCTCCCTTATCCCAACCTATCATGCTCCCATGCATCCCAGCACACGTCCCCAGCCATTGCCATGAAGTTATGGTCCACCCAGGAATTCTCTAGAGTTGAGTAAGTCCAAATTGACTCTGTGCAGACGCAGAGATACCAAAGGCAAGGAAGCCAAGAGAGAAAAAGGGAAATGGGCATACAGTCTGGACTTCCCAGTCGTGCAGCTGGAAGACCCTAAATCACAGAAAAATGCTCTCCTGGGCACCTACCACCATCCCTGTGCGGAGCAAGAAGCAATGGACTGTCTGGGTAACATCTGCAGCGTGGATTTGGTTGTGGTAAGGGTTCTTGTACTTCCCATAGCCTGTCTCCAATGCATCCAGGAAAGTCATCAAAAACACGGTGGGAATCTGCAGTGGGAGGGAGAAGATCGAGCTACATGGAGGATGTGCAGGAATGGCAGGCAGCCGAGGACTGAGATCCACGAGGCCACTTTTCTTTGGGAGGCGGTATGGCCAGGGGAGAAAGCACGAGCTCTGCAGTCAGGTGAACCTGGGCTCGCATCCTGCCTCCACCACCTGCTGGCCGGGTGACCTTGGGGAAGCCACTGGGCCTCCGATACTTAACAGCAGAGTGAAGATAATACCACCTACCTTGAATTTAATGAGATAAGTGCAAGGCACTTAGTAAGTGCTCTCTAAAGAGTAGCTGTAATTATTATTATTTCCCTGGAGATTTTTCAGAACGGAAAACTTCCCTCCTATCTTTCAACCACCCCACCTCATCCCCAGTCTGATACCATGGAGAGAGGTTCAGAAGCAGGGGAAAGAATAAGATGACCCTTCCAGAAACACACACACACACACACACACACACACACACACACACACATTCAAGCCCCAGGAGCCAGAGCTCTGTCCAGCTATCAGCGGTCTCCGTATATGCCCTTGGAACACGCCTGCCTCCTTCAAAGGCTCAAGGCTCCCAGAGGGCAGGTGTCTGCACAGGTCCCTGGATCTCCTGAAGCTGCGAGGAGAGTGAGGTTCGGGACTTGGGGACGCTGCTGTAGAGACAAGCAATAGTGAAGGGACACAGAAGATGCGCCACTAATCAGACCCTAACATCCCCCACCCCCACCCCGGAGGGCTGTGCCCCAAATTCAGGAAATTTTAAAGGACCGTTTCCATGACAACTGCCCTTGCTTCTGCGTTGCCATGGTGTCCCTGGAGGGAAGGGAAGGGACGCAGGGGAGGGGCTGGGTCCCCAGGAAGGGAATGTGGAGCCTGACAAGGGCGGCTCCAACCGGAATCTCTTATGTGTGAACACTAAAGCAGTAAGTGCCCCCCTCTCTCTAGCTGCCTGGGCGCAAAGTAGACTGAGGCTGGGCCAAACCCAACCTGATGCAGTTATTCTTGGGGTCCTTCAAAACTAGTCCTTCTAGGTAAGGAAGCAAAGTTTAGGAGAAGCGGCTGTCTGGAGTATGTCTGAGGACCAGTTTGGAGAAAGAGGAGCTGTGAAAAGGCTTGTGAAAAGGCTTAGGAAAAGGAAGACCCTGCTGTTCTCTGTCCCTGGAGAAGGCAGGATTGGAAGGAAGAAAATGAAGCTGCAGGACGGGCCTCAAGGCGCCACTGAGGAAAATCTCAACTGAGCATCGCAGGAAAGTTCTGGAAACCTTCTTGGGAGTTGTTGTAAAACGGGGAGTCAAGGGCTGAGGAAAGGCTTACATGCACTAATAGCATATAACAGTGAAGCGGAGGCAGAGGACACACAGTTGGACCATCGTCCAAAGCCCTCTGAGAAAGGCCCCCTCCAACAAGACTCCTTTGCCCCCACCCCGGCCCCCTCAGAACAGTCATGTTTTCCTCTGCTCTAGCATCTACGCCCACCCCCACCCAAGTGCTGGCCAAATATTCCAAATGTGACTCTTCAACCCCCTTCACCCTCCACCTCCAAGTGTGGTTTCTCCACACGGAAGTGGTTTTCCAGCCCCTATTCCCAAAAGACACTCTCTCCTGGCACAGAATCTAGAGAGGACTTTAATCCCATATTCTTTATGTCCAGCCAAGCTGAAGAGCAAATGGAGTTCACACACCCTCCCTCCCCTCAGACAGCCCTACCCAGCCTTGCCAAGAGCTGATCCTCTCCATAAAACTCCCTGGACAGAGACTAGAGCTGAGGGGGAGGGAAAGGAGCGGCCAGGAAACAATCGGAGAGACTCTAAGTCCCAAGGGCACAAGCTGACAGCATCTGGACTCTAGGCCTCGGGTGTCCACAGGCAGGAGGCAGGGCGGCTGAAACAGGGAGGTGAACCTCCAGCCAGCCTGGAGAGGACAAGTTAGGAGAAAGAGGCAAAGCGGGAGAGAGCAGAATCTGAGCCTGGACGGTTGCAGACCTAGAATCTTCTCCTAGAAAGCAATAAAGGAAGTCAGAAGCTCAGGACAGAGCAAGCAAAAGAAAGGGTGGGTGGGTGGGCACAGGGACACTTCCCTGATGGTGAGACTGAGTGAGGGAGCCTGTGGAACCTGCTTGTTGGGAATCCCTTAGAACAGGGGCGGTGGGGGCGGGGGGTGGTGCCTCGATGGCTCAGTCGGTTAAGTGGCCGACTTCAGCTCAGGTCATGATCTCACAGTTCATGGGTTCGAGCCCCGCGTCAGGCTCTGTGCTGACAGCTCAGAGCCTGGAGCCTGCTTCAGATTCTGTGTCTCCCTCTCTCTCTGACCCTCCCCCGCCAGCACTCTGTGTCTTCTCTCTCTCAAAAATAAATAAACGTTAAAAAAAAATAAACAAAAACAAAAAACAGGAGCAAGGGCAGGGAGAACCCTGCCCGGGAACAGGGGTCCGATGCTGCCCAACCTTAAAGCGGCTGATGAGGTTATGCCGAGTCAGTAACTCAAAAACAATGGTCCTCAGGGCATGGTCATCTGCTGCCCGGTTCAAGGAGAAGACATCAAAGCACCAGAGGTCCAGGTTCTGCGGAGAAACAACAGACTAGGCAGGGAGACTCCCAAGGGGAACTTCCCAGCAGCTGCAAGGGGTTGCAGTCAGACTTCAAGGAGGACTTCCCAATGTTTACAGAGAGTTGGGAAACAGGAAGACAAAGACATGGTAAAATGGCCTCTGTCTTCCCAGATATCTCTCAGTACAGGTTGGCGGGGGCGGGGGGGGGGGACAAAAACGTAAGAGTTTGCCGCTGGAGTGGACAACATGTCGTTTTGAGGAACATGGGGAAAGGCAGTTAAAAGGGAAAGCAAAAATCATCCCGTAAAGAGTCAGAAAGTCCCAATGACCACTCCATCCCCCACCCTTCTCCTCTTTCCCAAACACCCCGGGATCACCTTGAGACAGTTGAGGACCACAGTGGAATAGGTGGGGCCCACCGAGGTATATGTTCTCCGGAACATCCTAAGGGTGCATGATGAAAAGAAGCGCAGGTAAGAAGGTTTGGGAAGTGGGGTCTGATTGGGGCGGGCCTGTGGGGCTGGGCACAGGGCTCCGGAAGCCCAGGGTGTCTGGAAAAGCGGGACACCGAGAGAGGGAGGCTGGGCACAGGCGGGGCTCACCGTTCCACGAAGATGCCGGCCTGCACGGCATGCACGATGCTTCGGAACTTGGGCTTCTCCTCCGCGCGGCGGCCTTTGGCCCGGGCCTGCTGCGTGAAGGTGGAGGCCAGCCAGTCCCGCACCTCTGAAGGCACAGCATCCGACCGAAGCTCCTGGAGCTCATCCTCAGTGTCCAAGATTTGCCTGAGGCCCCGGAAGGGGGGTCACAGAACAAAGACAGCGGGTGCTTCCACAGCCTAGAGACGCTGGGCCCAGCCACACCCCAGCGCTCAGTAACTCCTCTCTCTCTTCTCTGACCCCCCGACCTTGCCTTTCTCTCACTACATTTTTTCTTTATTTCTGTCTCTCTCCATCCGATGCCTCCATAATGAAACAGCTCACTACATGAGGTGGTGAGCCTCCCAACTCTGCCAGTGCTCAAGCAGAACATGGACTGGGTACCGCCCCGTCAGGGAGGCTGGAGACCGGCAGCGCTGTCCGACGGAAATCAAATGCAAGCCACGCAGAAGTTAATTTGAAACTGCTTAGTAGCCACATTTAAAAAGTCAAAAGAGGGGCGCCTGGGTGGCTCAGTCGGTTAAGCGGCCGACTTCGGCTCAGGTCATGATCTCACGGTTGGTGGAAGGTTCAAGCCCTGCATCGGGCTCTATGCTGACAGCTCAGAGCCTGGAGCCTGCCTCAGATTCTGTGTCTCCTTCTCTCTCTGACCCTCTGTCTCACTCGTGCGCTGTCTCACTCTATCTCTCAAAAAATAAGTAAATGTAAAAAAAAATTTTTTTAAGTCAATGAAACAGGTGAAATTCATTTTAACGATAAGGTTTCTTTAACCAAAGACACCCGAACTAGTATCGTTTCAATGTGAAGTCAATACAAAATATATTGAGGCATTTCACATTCGTTTCTCTCAGTCTTTGAAAACCAGCAGGTATTTTACATATACGCACACAGCTCAATTCATACTTGAGCTCAACAGCCACGTGTGACCAGTGGCTCCCATCCTGGGCAGCACAGGTCTCGAGGGATTCCCTGCCCCGGGGCAAGAATCCGTGAGTTTTAAGGTCCCTTCCAGCTGGGAACCAGTCTTCTCTCCTTGGTACCTGTGTCTGTCTCTACCTCGCAACTCCTATCTGTCCCTCCATATTTCTGTCTACAGCTCTTCCCACCTGCCCCTCTCGCTCTCCCTTCCTGCTCCGGCCCTGGCACTCATCTCTGTCGCCAGCTTTCTGTCTTACTCCCAGCCCTGGGTCGCTGTGCCTGTCTGGTATTGTGTGCAGGTCTCTCACCGTGTCTCATCTATATAGACGGCCTCCAGGAGAGAAGCTGTGTACTCCAGGTTTTTCTTCAGCTCCTCAATGTTTACCTCCCCATTCTCCAACTGCTTCACCATGTAGCGCAGCCTGTGGGGGGTGGGTATGCAGAGCCTGGTCAGATGCCACTACCATGTTGTGGGAACGGGATACCCTCTGATGGGGCGCGTTTTACAGACCCGGCCTCAGCCTTCCATAAATCGTTACTCTAACAGTGAGAATAAGAGCTAGTGTTTCTCATCGCAGGCTATTGCCACTGCCTGTATTAAATTTAATCTACCCCCAAAGTTTAATCCTGGGCTTTTCTCTGACCCCACCATCCCCACCTACCTCTGACCTCTCAACACCTCCCTTCAGTCAGTGTTTACTGAAAACTTGTTCAGACTGCCTGGGCCCAGCACAATTAGGCAGGTGCAAGCCCCGGGGGGTGATGTTTGGGGGATGATCAGTTTCGTAGCCTGAATAACCAAGATCTGAGACCGCCAGTTTCCCCTAGAAGAGCGAGCTGTGGGGTCAACAGCAATCAAAAGAGCCCCCAGGATTCTTCCATTATGTCCCTCGGTCATGGCAGGCAGGGGGGTACATGTCCACAACCCCTCTGTCCCTGTCAGGGATGGCAAAGACACAGAACAAAGGCCAATCTGACCGCTTTCGCCTGGCCTCACTCCATCCAGGCAGAGCTAATGGATTATGATTCCAGAATCCATCAACCCAGACAAAGCAGGATTAACCCCCGCCTCCCCGATGCTGTGCCAAAGAGAAGCTTTGGCAATGTGCGATGGTGCCCATCCCCTACCTCTGCCCCACAGCACCTTTCCCCAGAGCCAGAGTGGGGGGTGGGGGTAGGGGTGGGGTCATGGGTCTCATTTACTGGATGCTTTGCCTGAAGGCACAATCCCTCATCTTTCGCACTCACGGGTGCTAGGGGTCAGTGATTAAGTGGGAGACTTCTTAGAAGTCCAGCAAGTCCAGCCCAGGCAGCCACAAAGCCAACAAAACTCTCTGACTTTAGATGGTGATTTTAAAGAAAGTAATTAAACATCCCCCTCTCACTCTTTCCCCCAGCTCTGCCCCGCAGTGCCTAACACCAAGGTGGGGGGTGAAATGGTGGCCATGACACTTCCCCACCGAGAGGGGCTTCAGAAACCCAAGGTCACCCGATGAGTCAGGAAGGAGAAAAGAATGAGTCAGGGACCAGAGGCTGAAATTAGCATCAATTCCCAGGGATGCCGAGGAGGGAGAACAATGGTACTCCCAAAGAGAAGCAGCCCCAGAATCCTGGGGTCTCAGCAGCTTTGGAAAGGGGGTGCCCGAAATAGCCAGCCACAGGGAGCGTCACAAGCCAACTCTCACCTCAGGGGCCAGCAGTCCTGATGAAGACAGTCAGAATGCAAATGGGGCAGAAGGGAAAGGGGAAAGAGGGAGGAAAACAGCTGAGGATGATACTGCAGCTTCCTCAGTGGGTGATCTTCAAACCCCACTTCTGGCCTTCCTGCTGCATGTGCAAATGGCAGGAAAGAGGCCAGTTTCAGTAAAGCTCTGCCCCAGCTAGGGCTTCATTAGGGAGGTGGCACAGAGTCTAGACAACATAAAAGGCTTTCCGGCCAATGAGCTGGGAAGGGGGACTGAGCCAGCATCTCCCAGAGTGCTAACCCAGAGATTGCAAAACAAAGAGGTTCGCTCTGCCTTTGGGGCCCAGCCACAAGCCAGGGCTTCCCTTTCCTGGTCAGTCCCTGTGGCCAGGGACCCTCAAATCTGGGGCCGCACAACCCAAGAAGAAAGAAAAGCCTCGGGCCTCATCTCTCTCCCATATTCCTACGCCAGCCCTCATCTTCCACTTTGGTCAGCCCTTTTTAAAACCCAAAACTAAACTCACCCAAGTTTCTTCCACTTCCTTTCCCCACCCCTCTCTTGAAACATCCCAACACAGGCTCCCAAAGTGAACAGCCAAGCCCACGCGTGTTCATTTGCATGTATTCGCATAATCGTTAACAATGCTGCCAGCTCGACATTTTAAAAAGTGATCGCTCCCACATTATCTCATATTATCCTCACAATGGGCCTAGAGGGGGGGAGGGAGTTGGGAAGAAATTGCTACCCCTATTTCCAGTGCAGACACCAAGGCTGAGTTCTGGGAGGCAGGAATTCTGGATTCAAATCTATCACTCTGGGCCCTTGGGCACATCACTACTTCTCAGTCAGTCTCTATCAAAATGTGGCCTGCAGACCACTGGCATCAGAATTTCCTGGGATACTTGTGGAAAAATGGACATTCTAGGCCCCACCACACACCTACGGAATCAGGATTTCTGAGGGTATGGTCCAAGGATCTGCAAACATGTTTAACAAACACCAAGGAGAATTCCCCTGCATGCAGAAGTTTGAGAACCTTTCTTTTAGATAGAGCCTCTATTCTTTCGTCTGTAAAACAGTGAAGATGATGATAAACCACCTGTGAAGGGCTGTTAACAAGAGGACTAAAGGAAATAATGTATGTGACGGGTCTGACACATTCAATGGGTCTCTATATGTGTGATGTGAATTGGAATGGACTGACCAGCTCATGCTGGCCCCATCCAGCTCTCACACCATTGCCTTTGAATCCGACAAACGCCTGCCTTCTCCATCCCAAGTCCAGGTGGAGAAGAATGAGTCTAGTTTGGCTGGAGGCTGGTGATTAGGAAGCCCCCTAACAGGGCAAATGGGACAGTGAAAATGGCCATGATCTCTCCTGCATAGAGACAAACCTCATTTGGGCCACACAATCACTTGATGAGGGTGGTTAAGTGACTGGCCCCCAAGGTTACACAACTTGTCAATCTCAGTCAGGCGGCCAGGCCCACAACTCACACTACTAGACCCTAACTGTGCCCCACACACCAAAGGTGTTGGGCAGAAGGAGCTCTAGCATGTAATCTGCTTGGAGAGAGGCTGGAGCCCATTTCATCATGGCTACTCAGTCCTCCCTCCGTCCACCAGGAAGTGCTGGTGTCTGTCGGCCCACAGTAGCCCGTAAGCATCTTGATGACACTAACAATGACTTTGTTTATCCTGCTGCTGTACTCAGCGCACACACTAAGTGCGCAGTGAATGTTCGTTAAATAAATAAAAGGGAGAGGGGGCCGAGTAATCAGGTGGGGAGAGTATCTGCCAGAGCTCACGATGGAGATCTCTGAGGCAGGGCTTCTGAACTCTAAACGGAGAGCCTGCAGAGAAGAATGAAGTTGTGGCTGGCTTTCCACACACCCTTTCCTCCAAGTTCCTCCGGCCTCCACCTCTAGATCTTGCTCTTTTATAGCTCCTGGTGAAATCTGAACCCAACATGATCCAGACACCAGAAGGAACAGGGAAGGAGGGAAAGAAAGATTAAAGAATACATTGGACAAATGGGGAGTCCAAGAAGGGGACCTGGACCCGGGCAGCTGGAAGGCTCCTGGTCCTGGATGTCACTCTCCTGAAGTCCTCTATCTCTCCCACACGACCCTTTCCAGCCTGGCAGTAGCCTCTCTGGTTCACAAGTCCTTCAGAGCTTCAGAGTTAGGATCTCCCCAGACCTGCCCACAGCCCTCACCTCAGCATTCTGCAGGAAGTCCTACTTCTCCACCTCTGACAATATTATTCCACCCTCTCTGGTCCAGTCCTCAGAGAGCCCAGCACAGGAATGGTCCCCTTCCCTGCGCAACAGGATGTTCACCCCTGTCCAGTCCCCATCCAGGCCTAAGGAAAACTGGAAGCTTCCCCAACAATCCTTCCACCTCCACCCCAGCCCTGTTTCACCGCATCCACTTCTTTCTCCTTTCCCTTCAACCCCTGAACCCCGGAAAAAGCCTCAGACCCTGACCCCTGGAAAGCCCCAGTCTCTCCCAGCTCTAGGCAGCTGAAAGGGAAGGCTCGGGGCAGTAATAATCCCAACACCCCAGAAGAGCTCAGCTCCCCCACCAGTCCGTTTCTTTGGATCATCGTGGCTGATGAGCTGGCCGTTTCCAAAGCCCCCTGGACTACTCCCAGCAACCACACTCCTCAAAGATCCCTGTGAGTGGGAGCTTAGGACAAGGCAGCCTCAAGCCAAAGGGCTAGGAGTTGGGAGAAGAATCCTATTTCCCTCTGGGGTTCTTAAGACCGATGAGATTTCAGAGGAATGTGGGGTCCTTAGGATGCTGGGATGAGAAGGAGAGAAGGGGGGACACACTGCTAAGTCACCTGCCACCGTCAAGGGGAAGCAACAGAAGAGAAAGGGAGATGGAAATGGAAGGAGAATAAGGTGAAGGGCAAGATAGATGGGGTAAAAGGTGGAGAAGGTCACTCACACACACACACAACATATGGGGGCCATCAAGTCTGGACCCCTCCCCTCCACCAAAGTACTAGTGGTGGACCCACAGCAACCTGTCCTCCTCCTCCTCCTCCCCTCTCCCTCTCTCACCCCTGGTGCCTACCTGAGGATGGGGACCTGGAGGTGGCTCCTCTGCACAGGAACAGGGTTTGCCATGGGAATCAAAGTGACCTACTTCAGAGTTATCAAAATGCCGCCCCCCGGGCCCCAGGGCCCCTGAGGGGAACGACTCCCACTTGGGCCCAACTTCCTCCTCCAGGTCTCAGCAGAACTGAGCGATTGACCAGAGAGAAGAGAGAACTTTGGGGAGGGGAACAGGAGGGGCCTGGGGGGAGGAAGAAGGGACTGATGAGACAGAGAAGCAGCCCACAGCAACTGGGTGAGAGGCCACGGGAAAAGTTTCGCATCTGAATCAGACCGAAAACAAGAATCTGTTCTCAGAAGAATCCCAGAAAGGACAGAAATAGCACAGTCCAGCCCCTTGCTCTGAGGAGGTGGGGCTCCTCTTTGGGGAGAAGGGGTTAGCAGAAGGCTTAAGGGTGCAGGGACAGGGACCCACCCTGAATTTGTTGTGGAGAGGAACCTGCAAGGGCCCCCCTGGAGGGGCTAAGGCAGATCCGGCTCCCTCCCAGGGTCTTCCTCCGGGGCCATTCTTCAAAATGAGCTTTAAATCACCTGAAAGGATACAAGCAAGACAGAAAGAGAACCAGAAACAAGGGGAGGGGCTTACGGAAGCTGGGGATCCGGGGATCCTCACCCAGAGACCCGCTCAAGGGTGAGGGAAGGCCCCGCCCAAGCTGTGAATGAAAGTCGGGAGGACTCGCTCATAAAAACGAAGAGGTTGGGCAAGTTACTTTCCCACTCCCAGCCCCCGGTGTCTCATCTGGAAAACGCGGGCTGGGGGACAACTGTGAATTAACTGGGGAGAGGCCAATCCAGCCCAGAGGGAGCAGAGAACTGATGGGACGGCCTGGGACGGGCCTGGGACCGGGACCCCCTCTTCCGCCTCCAGGCTTTGCTCTCCCGCTCAGGTCGCGGGGACAGAAGCCGGCCTCTGCGGCGCGAAAGTGGACGTGCGCACACAGCCCCAGCCCGCCTCCGGATTGGCTGTGATATGACGTCACCGATACAGGCGCACCGGGGCCGCGATTGGCCAGCTGAGGGGCCGGGCGGGGCTGAGGAGGAGAGCCCAGGGTGAAGACCAACGCATCCAGGGCGAGTTCCGCGCGACTGCCTTCTCCTCAATCCAGGGTCCAGGGCTGGGGTTAATGTGGACATGAGCAAAGGGGACGAGTGAGGCCGAGTATGACAGGAGAAAGGGAAGAGAGAAGAAACAGACCAAGAGCCAGGGTTTTATGACGGGAAGTCTTCCCGCGCCAGCTCTATCCCCCAAAAGCAGAGAGAAATTAAAATACCTTGGCACTGAGCCAAAGCCTTGAAGGATTATAAACAAATGAAGTTTGGGAACCTGCTGTTTCTCAGCCTCACTGAGCATGGGGCAAGTGGAAGTGGGTTTCAACAGCAACAGAGGAGTGGAGGTGAAATATCTACAAGTTGTGTCTTAGGGTACTCCTGATAGCCATGAAGCGGGGCTGCTGCAGATTTTGGAAGAAAGAAAACCCTCTCTGTGCCCATCTCATTCTCTCTGCTCTCCCAGCATACACACACACACACACACACACACACACACACTCTGGTTAGTGGGTTTTTTAAGAGAAAAAAAGGACTAGACCCAGAGTCAGAGACCCAGAACTTTACACCCAGGAGATGAGGGACAAGTCACTGGCCTGTTCTGTGGACCTGTTTGCTTGGAAGGACCAGGATGGGGCAGGAGTGGAGGAAGGTGGTAGCCAGCTGTACGCAGCCTGGAGAACCAACAAACACCACGCCAGGGCAGCTTTCCCCCCTCACCTGACTCCAGGCCCTGCCACGTCAAGTACACCCCAACCTCAACCCTCCCACCCAAAGGTGGAGATTTCTTAGACTAGAAAAGCTTTGGAGGAGATATCTCGTCCATCCCTCTGCTCTCTTGCCCAGTAGAACCAAAGCTAGTGGGACAAGTGACTGCTGACCACCTGACCCCCCATACATACATACATGCTGTATCATCGCGGCATGCATCCCATACAGGCTCATCCCAGCCTGGTATTATTATTAACTGTTCCTAATAAGGAAGGATATTGTCCAACCACCACCCCTTCCTGGGGAAAACAATTTCGCACATATCCACTCACCTACGCACGTATACCCCCCCACACACACACTTCTGTCTGAGCTAATGAGACTTTCCTGGATAGGAGGCAGGGCATAGATATGATGACCCCAGTGGCTTCCAGCACAGGTTTTCCTTTAGTCCTTAAATTTAATTTAAAAATAGCCAGGAGCACAGGCATAATGCCTCCCTCCCAGGTCCGTTTCCAGCATTCCCCACCTGCACTGAAGAACAGGAGTTGGGACAGGGGGTGAACAGAGGATGGGAAACCCTGCCTCTGGTCAGAGGAGTGTAAGAGAGGGGGTGGGGATGGGGGAGTGGAGGAGGGCAGAGGTGGAGGTGGTGTTGGGGAAGGGATTAACCGGCCCATCTCAAGGCTCCAAAATCTCAGAAATTCAAAGAACCAAAGAAGTCACCTAAATCCAATGGAAAGAGGACATGGACTGAAATCAGGAGACTTTTGCCTAGACTTTATCACTACGTATGACCTTGGGCAGGACACTGAGGTCCTTTCCTTATCTGTAAAATGGGTAAGTAATATGTGCTTCACAGAATTCACACAAGGATCAAATGAGATCGTATGAGAGCACTTGCAAACTATCAAGTGATACATGAAGACAACAGATTATTCCTTAGTCCAGCACTTTAGTTAGTTCAGCAAATGTTCATTGGGAGTCCTCCATGAACAAAGCCTCCTGTGCTCACCCTTATACCCAGGACCCCTGGTGTGGGAAAGCCCCAGTCACCCTGCCACCACCACTCCCGATGTCTAGGGCTTCTCCCTGGCTCCTTAGTCCAAAGGGACCAGGAGACAGTCAGAAGCAGAAACTGGCGAATATGCAGAGTGCGGAGCCCCAGGAACCAAGAACAACCAGATCTCTACCTTCCCCAAGCACTGCCGCTCCCCTCACTCCCTCCCCAGGCTTCCCAGTGCTATACAAGCAGCCTCAGTTCTGGCAGCTGGCTGGGCACAGTGGCGGGGGTGGCTCTAGAGATAAAAATAGCCCCCCTGGTGGCAGAGCTGGGGTGCCAGCCTGGGAGGCGGCAGGCCTCAGGTTGACATGGCAGCGGTAGTAAGAAATCTCCAGGCACTGGACAGAGGAGCTGGGCGGAGGGAGGGTGGTGGAGGATGGCGGGGAGTGGGAGAAGAACAGAAACCAAGAGAGAGGAGGGAGAGGAGGAGGAGGAGCAGTGGGTACTAAGGGGGCAGGGAGGGAAAGAAGAGAGATTTGAAGGATGCTGAAGAAGAGGGTCTGGGGAAACAGAGGCAGAGGTGGAGGAGATGGCTCCCAGCCATGCTAGGTCTCTGAAAGCTGCTCCTCCTCTCCCTCCTGACCAGAAGCCCTTTCTAACAGGTGTTCCTAGCAACAGCCCAGCACAGCTCAGATCAGATGCGGAAGCGGGTAATCTAAACAGCTGGAGCCTTAGCCCAGACCAATAAGACCCCAGATATCCCAGCTCCTAGCCCAGCACGCCAATGAGTCACCTGTCTCCAAGGCTTCAGCCCTTCAGAGAAGGAGGAACTGGGAGGGGTGGGCAAGAAAGTCCAAGGAAGGCTAATGAGAGAGGAGGCTCCTGGGACCCAGTCCATAGGAACTCTCTCTCTCTGCCTCACTTGTCCCTCCCTCCCTGCACTGTTTAATTCTGCTCATTAACCACCTCCATGTGGACCACCCCACCGGCCCTCCAAACCACATCCCAGCAGATGTTCCAGCAGATGCCCTGTGTCCGGGGGGCCTAGCAGATGTTGAAGGCGGCCTGGGATGGGAAAGTGAGTTGGAAGCTTGGAAAGGGACAGACTGCAGGTGTGATACTCCCGAGTGGCACACAACTGTGGACCAGCGGGATTGGGGTCTCGTCCCAGCCCTGCCCCCCAACATTACCAACCATCTCCAGGAATCACTTTCCTCCTCTGAACATTTTTTTAAAAAATTTTTAATGTTTCTTCATTTTTGAGAGAGAAAGAGAGAGACAGAGCACAAGCAAGGGAGGGGCAGAGAGAGAGGAAGACATAGAATCTGAAGCAGGCTCCAGGCTCTGAGCTGTCAGCACAGAGCCCAATGCAGGGCTCGAACTCATGAGCTGTGAGATCATGACCTGAGCCCAAGTCGATGCTTAGATGCTTAACCGACTGAGCCACCCAGGCATTCCCTCCTCTGAACATTTTATGGTTCTCAGATTCAGTGCTTGGGTTGGAGGCACTCAGGAAACAGGATGCCTGGGTCTGGATTGCCTGGTTCAAGTTCATCCTTTCTGACTAGCTCACTGCTTCCCCAACTCGTCCCTAACCCGATGCTAAAAGGAGGAGGGTGGCTTTCTTCTTTATCACAGGAAGGTCACAGTCTAACCTCCATGAACTTTCCAGGAAGTTCTCCTGTATATCTATCTTTAATTCCATCTTGCTGCAATCAAAAAACAGCAACTTTTCTTGGCATTTCAAAAAGGAACAGAGAGGAAGAGAACAAGCAGGACAAAGAAGTCTTTAGGGGGAGTCTGGTACAATGTGATTTATACTATTTCTTTAAGACTGGAATTGCTAAAGCTACTGCTTGGTAGATATGGTCAGGGTTTCAGGAGCTTGGCAACACTGTTGGCATGTGTCCTCCCTCAGCTCAGGCCCCAAGAAGTTTCCAAACAAGGTGGGCCTAGAGGAGAGAACCAATCACATTAGATATGGAATTGCTGATGAGCAGGGGAGCAGGGAAGCCAAGGAACAGGAAGGAAAGGAGATGCTTCTCTAGCCCTCAGGTCTTGCCTGCCAAAAAATCAGTAGCCCCCTGGAAGCTAAGCTCCCTTCCCAAAACTGAAAGGTGCCAACATCATCTGGCAGTCTAATCATGTCACTGCAGCCACAATAATTATTTGCAAATCTGACTTCTCTTTGCAGCTATGGAATCCGCTGACCAAGGAACTGGGCTGTATCCAACAGCGCCACCTGAAGCACCCCCTTTCTAGCTCTTCTCTCAGCCCCATCCTCCCCCCAGGCCACTCCCTGGATATACCCTACCCTTTTCCCACCAAGCCTGCTTCTCCACCAAGACCTCATAACAGCTCCGTGAGTGGCCTCCTGCCAGGTCTAAGATGCTGAAGTAGAATCCTAACCTGGTGTTTCCTTCTCCAGCCACACAAATGCAGCAGGAGCTGAGGGGAGAGAAGCCGCTGCAGAATGAAGAGGGGGAGCGGTGGATATTCAGGACACGGAGGCAAGAGTACCGGCAGTAGGGACCTCTCTGCATTGAACGGACAACAGTGAACGTTTCCTTTTTTTCCCTTCTCAGTAGCCTTCCTTCCCCCTTAATTCTTGTCTTTGCCCCACTGCGTAGCCCCCAGGATGCTCTCCCAATTCCCGGGGACCGTGAAGTCTTCCTCCTTTAGCGGACAGTCTCATTATCTAACAACTTCCCATCCCTCGGTGTCTCACCTGCACCCCACCTGCTGCCCTGGTTTTGTCCCTTTTTCTCAGTCCTGAAGAGGGTTGGAAAATAGCTACTCAACTTCCGTACCTGAGAAAATCAGCCCCCTGAGATCCAAAGGCAATTACTTGGCTTCCTCCCCAGGGAGGCTGGGAGGATGAGGTCACTGACAAGGCAAAGGAAAGGCGGTGCAGAATACAGCAGTTGAGGCTGGACTCCTAAAGTGGTGCCAAAGGGCGCCTGCAGCAAACTCACCCTACACTATCACCACCACTCCTGGGGGCAGGGAGGAGGTGCGGGAGGGGGAGGCCCCAGGGATTGCCTGGCCCCCCGGCCAAGGTGAGAAAGGGGTAGGAGCACTGAGGGCCAGAGAAGCCAAGTCAAAGGGAATAGGGAGAGAGGAAGTGGGACCAGAGAGAAGAGCAAAATGCACCCCAGCAGAGAAAGACAGGAACAAAGGAGGGAAGGGACAAGAGGAAAGGATGCAAGAAGAATCAAAGAGGAGGAAAGCAGAGGGAGCAGAGAAGCTGGAAACAAATCGTCGATGATTCCTTTAAAGACTCAAAAGAGAGGGAAAGATCCGTTTCAAGGTTCCCTGCTCCTCCATCCCAGTCAGATGGGAGTGGCAAAAAAAAAGAAAGAAAAAAAAAAAGAAAGGAAGATAGGAAACAATTAGTCACTTCAC
Source organism: Cryptoprocta ferox (assembly GCA_028646485.1). Classification (NCBI taxonomy): domain Eukaryota; kingdom Metazoa; phylum Chordata; class Mammalia; order Carnivora; family Eupleridae; genus Cryptoprocta; species Cryptoprocta ferox. The sequence goes on from CM053571.1 coordinate 57,701,950, forward strand.
TGACTTCGGGGCTCCCTGGACAGCGGGCAGGTGGAAAGGGGTCTAGAGAAGTCTAGGCTTCTCTCCTACAGGGTCTCTCACCTGGCCTTCCAGTACCAGTACATCCCCACCCCACCTCATCCTCCTCCTGGCAAAGGCAATGTCCACTGTAGCATTTCCTCTCTCAGTCTTTCCAACTGGCCTCCTAGGGCCTCTGGGCAAACAAAGTGATATTTGGGTTCTGAGAGATATTAGAGATTCTCTAAAATAGGATGTGGCATACCTGATCATATCATTCCCAACAAGGCCTAGAAATTCAGGATAAATGCCAGAGGAGAGTTTCTCCAACGATCACAGAACTCCCTGGGCTCCCCACACCCACCACGTCTTAGAACTACAACTGGTCCATCCACTTCTAGCTTGACCACTGGCAAAAGAGATGACAAGAGTAAGTCCTTCTCTTTTCTTTGGACCATAGTGTCCCACACCCTTGGTGAGACAGCCCACCTCCAACCCACTCAGTCTTCTACTGTCTGAGCTCAGACACCTGTCTCACCCCCTCCAGACAACCATTCATCAACAAGACTCTTCCAAATCGTGTCCCAGACACCAGGACTTCAGCCCGTTAAGTAATTCATATTCCTGCCTCTTGAATCTTTATCTTTCTCCCCATCCAAGCCAACGGTCACCCATTCATTCCCCCTGTCTCTTCACACAGCAAGCTCTCCAATGCTGAAAGAACCTCCAGACTCTGTCGTTTAAAAACCACTTTCACATGGATGGTATCAAATGGAGAACTGAGATTCAGAGGGACTACGTGTGACTTCAAGATTGGCAGTGTGGTGGGGCGCTTGGGTCACTCAGTCAGTTAAGCGTCCGACTTTGGCTCAGGTCATTTTCTCACAATCCGTGGGTTCGAGCCCCGCTTTGGGCTCTGTGCTGACAGCTTAGAGCCTGGAGCCTGCTTCAGATTCTGTGTCTCCCTCTCTCTCTGCCCCTCCCCTGCTCACTCTCTGTCTCTGTCTCTCAAAATAAAATAATAAAGATATTAAAAAAAAAAAAAAAAGATTGGCAGTGTGGGAAGATGGACTCCAACCCAAGTCTCCCACCATGCCCTATGCGCTTCCGCTGCCACCACCCTACCACACTCGTTTCCTCCAGCCACCTGCTCTGACCAGAGGTCTGTGAAGTTCTTCCTTTGGTCTGAATTGATGCCCTCTCTCCCTGCACCTCCCTTTACTTTACTGCAAGAGTTTTTCACCCTCTACAATCAAGATGCCTCATTCAAGACACAGCTGATGAAGGAAATAGAAAGATGGGAGGTATTGATGGGAGATGGGGGTAGAAAACCCAGGGAGGAGAGATTCCCTTTGCCAGGGTTGGAAATGAAAGAGGAACTTCGGCCACTCTGAGGATGGAGGCACTAAAACTCATCCCTGCCACGGCCCGGGAGAAATGGGGTTCCTTTTTCTCCAGAGATCCAGGGAGCCACAGTTTATCTTGCAACCTTCACAGCAGCCCCACAGCCAGATGCAGAAAAAGGAGAATGGCTGCACAGCTTCCAAAAACAGTGAGAGCCACAGAAGATCATCACTCTGTGGGTCACATACAAAATGAGGACAAAAGGGGGGATAAATCAATCAGTGAGGCACCCAGTCCAGTTCCTCAGCTTCCTCCTACTGCCCTTGTGATCTCCCCAGTATTATAAAAAAAATGTTGGTGTGTCACAAACACATACTCAAGATCACAGATACATATTATCCCATTACCTACACGCCTGCGTGTGTGCGCACGCATGCACACACACACACACACACACACACACACATCATCTCATTCATACACAGAACAATTTCAGGTATTCGGGTAAGTGCATACCTTCCCAACGTATTTATTATCACAAATGGCATTTATAAACATAAAAACAAAGAGGCATCATCATGGAGCTCGGACTCCACAAGATGTCCCCCACACGCACATCAACCTTCACCTAGACACATATGTATACATGTCAGGCATTCACAGTTTCATCCTCATACATCTCATCCACACATCCAAATAACGTTTCTGTATCCTCTGTAACTCCTTCAGTCCCAGGCTCCGTCCTGAGGTCCTCAAACCCCACACCTTTTAAACATCGCCTTCCCAAAAAACACCACCATCTCCTTTTCCTCCGTCCCTATTTTCTACTCCCCCCCCCACACACACAGGAGCACACGCACCATAGAATCAGAGACAGAACTGGTCTCCATGATATATACACATCTACTCATTAATTCATTTGTTAATTCCTTTATTTAACAGCATTTACTGAGTGCCTATTATGTTTCAGGTACCACACTAGACTCTGATGAAACAAGAGTAAAAATAATGCCCAGCTGGGTCCTTGTTCCAGCTCAGCCATAATGACCTTGAACCACAGCTTAGGACATAGAACCTAGATCCTGGGAGTCCTGGGTCCATGTGCAGAAAGAAGAGGAAGGGATTGTTTTTATAGTATCCCAAAGGAAAAGGGAAGTTCTATCAGTAAAATTCCAGGAAGAACTGGGACAGAGAGAAGAAAGTGATGCTTGTACTATCCTGGGACAAAGAGAAAGAATTCATTTCTATGCTTTTCTTGGTGTCTAGGCTCCCTCAGAGGAAAAGTTTAGGCAGAAACCGGAGTGGTAGAGTTTTACCACTTGGATGGATGTAGCAAAATGAGAACAGGGTGCCTTATCCACTCTCCACTCCACTTGATGGAGTTGAACCAGATTACAAACTCCATAGGAGCAGGGACTGTCTACTTCGTTCACTACTATATCCCAGCCTCCAGCACATCACCTGACCTTCAGGAGGCACTTGATTAATAGTTGTTGAATGAATGAATGAATGAATGAGCCAAGGATGGCAAACCAACCTCTGTTCACAGATTTTCTTGATTCATGAAATGCACAGTAAACCCCCTTCTACTGACCCTACCCTACACTCCTCAAGGCCCTCTGGTCTCAGAGAAGGGTAGGCAGTCCAGTCAAATCCTTCACTCAGGATTAGAAATCCTCATCTTGCTCAACCCATCATCTCCAGACTGTCTATCTCACCCTCTCTTGTGCCTCCACTTATGAGTCTGCGCTGTTAGGAAAATTTTCCTGCTAGGTAGAAGTGAAATCCCATAGCTAGAGACACTTCAGCTCATATGCTCCATATGTTGAGTTCATCTTTGGCAGAGTCCTACTATGGGAAACAGGATTCCTGGATGCCCTTCCCAAGAAGGAATTGCCCTGCACAATTCGATTAGTATGGGCTTTTTAACACAAGGCAAAAACACCAGACCCGGGCTCCCTGAAGACAATCTAGATGTCCTACATTAGAAACTGAAAAGGTATGGGGCACCTGGGTGGCTCAGTCGGTTGAGCCTCTGACTTCCGCTCAGGTCCTGATCTTGCAGTTCACGAGTTCAAGCCCAGTGTTGGGCTCTGTGCTGGCAGCTCAGAGCCTGGAGCCTGCTTTGGAGTCTCTCTCTCTCTCTCTCTCTCTCTCTCTCTCTCTCTCTCTCAAAAATAAACATTAAAAAATTAAAAAAACAAGAAATTGAAAGGAGAGCTGAGGGGTGGGGGGACAGGATATGTTGTATAGAGGAATCAAGGCCTTTATACATATGTCTTCATTTCTGTTCAGAACCCACTCATGAGATAATCATGTCCATCCCCCTACTTCCATATTAAAGCCTCCCCAGTATTCAAATCCAATAAGCCATCAATGAGGGATCTATCTTGATATCAAAATCTTTCTCTGCTCTGAGAAAGCGAGATCAAGAATCTATTCCTGGTGACTAATAATATGAAAATGGGACTTTTCTGGGTAAGTTATTACATGCAGCTAGCACTCTTAGGGACCAGACTGCTGAAATAAGGGACGACCAGAATAATTCAATCAATAAGATTAGTCCACCATGATCTCCTGTAAGAACAGCTCAGCTAATGCACTCTGGAGGGCCAGCTGCCTCTATTCCCTTCTTTCCCTGGGCTTCAGTGCCTCCTCTGGGGATCCTCTTCTCTCACCAGTGAGCACTTCTCATACTAAAGGAAGAAAAGAGCAATTTTCTTCCAGGAAAAACGTTTGGTTAGAAAGGTGTGGGGGAGAGTAAACAGGTACAACCCACTCTCTTGCAGGTCCCATTCATTACCTGGAATGGAGGCAAGTAAAATATATGATGAGCCACTAGCGCTATGGGGAAGCTGTCCTGGGACACCTTGAATGCTCTAATTTATGAACCCTGAGGTCCCTTCTTTGCCTTTCCACCACTTCCTACCTGCCCCACCCCACCCCCCCACCCCAACCCCGGCTTAGTTACCATTAACAGAGCACCTTTTTTCTATCAAGAATCACCCAGTGCTCCTCCCAACAAAAATCAATTCAATCCGGTTTTCCATTTCTTCATCCCAGAACTCATTCCAAGGCTGCGCTTCATAGAGCCCAGCAAATTGCATTGGCTGGAGGCAGCAAAGGAGAGGAACTGAGAAGCACATTTGGATGCCAAGCCTTGTTGCCCACTGTACCTCAGTTCTCCCCAAGGCCTCTCTGAGCAGCGAAAGTATAAATCAGACCCACCCACCCAATATCAAGAGGTCATCTTATTACCATAGGTGAAGTATTTTAAAAACAAAAACAATCATTAGCATCTCTCCATCTCCTACCTCCATCCCTCCGGCTGCTAGAACCCAGTAAATGGAAAGCTTCAGTGCTCACTACTGAGGAACTGGGTTTCAGGGCTGTGGTTCCCGCATTTCCTCACTGCACATCTACGGCCTTTTTCCTGGGACCATTGGGAGTCATATCAGGGAGAAGGACACCTTCCCTCGTTCTCTGATTAAGAATCAACAGACTGCGGAGATTACCCGATGGCGGCTGACTGGGAGATAAACATGGTGCATGCTCTGTCTTTGACCCAATCCTCTCCTTCTCTGAGGAACAGAGAGAAAAGTTGCTTCCCTCCCCTGGGACTGGAGTATGGGACACCTGAGTCCCTTGTTTCCCTGTTTATCCATCCTCTCCCATGCCCTTCTCCTGCAACAACAAGAAAAGATGCCTAAATGTGCTTGGAGATCCTTGGGAGACCATAGAGCAACAGAAAGGTTTTGACAGTTACCTTGCCCCTATCAATCAATTTTTCTTCACCACCACCACCACCACTACACCAGGGGGGCTCCCCGGTAGAGGTTCCACCCCCCTCTTCCAGATCCCAGCTGGGTCCCCCATCATTACTATGCACAGTGGGTTTCCAGGCCCCAAGAGAAATGAGCAGCTCAGGTATGGGTCGCCCCCCATCCCCACCCCCTGAAAGATGCAGGAGGCTGAAACCACCAATCCCAACGGAGGTACATATGACCCACAGGTTGGCACAAGTATCCCCATGCACTAGATCTGCAGCTGGGTGCAATCACTCTACACACACCCGTGTGTCCCACAGACACTCGTGCACACACATGTGTTCTGCACAAGGATACGTGTGAGTCAGCCTGGCACCTCCTGAATGCTGCCCGTCTGCAGCCCTGCCACACCGCGCATACTGTGCCGCCTCTCCGCGCTGCTGTGTGTCACCCGGGGGGTTCCACCGGCACAGACACATCGCTAGCTCTGCAACTCCTAAACCCTCTCCAACCGGCCGACTTGCTCCGCACATGCCTTGCACATGTGGCCTGGCTATGCCGTGTCAGGGCAGCTTATTTCCTCGCACCTGCCAACATGTGTGCCGGAGAGAATCCACCAGCCCGGCTCCAGCTACCCACCCCCCTTCTAAGGCTCCCTAAGATCCCTTCCCCCCACGCCCGGCCAGGGACTCACAGAGACCGAAGCTTAATCCACATCTTCTTGCTGGGGGCTGACTTCAGCTCCAGGGGTGACGGGCAATCCGGCTCCAGCATCTCGGGAGGGCTGCGGGGGGACAGCTCCATGCTCAGCCTCGATCTAGGGAACGCAGGGAGGAGACGGCACCGCGGCTCAGCCTCAGCCCCAAGCCGGGAGCCCCTCGCCGCCTTCCCCCCCTCCCCAACCACTTCCCACCTGCGGCTGGCGCGGACCAGCCAGGCCGGTGTCTCTGGGCTCGGCCCAAGCTGGCGGAGCTGCGGTTCCTGCGGCTCCTGCTCTCGCGCTGTCCAGCCGAGCTCTGGCTCCCAGTCCGAGCTCTCCGCACCGCCGCCGCCGCCGCTGCCACCGCCGCCGCCGCCGCGCTGCCGGGGCCGCCTCCTCTGCTCTCTCCTCCTCCCCCTGCCGGTCCCCCTCCCTGCGCGCCCTCCCTCCTCGGCCTGCCGGCTCGGCTCTCACTCCGCGCAGCCCCTCCCCCCCCGGAGGAGCGCCGGGGAGCCGGGGGCACACGCAGACACAGGCGCTGAGGGCGAGCGCACGCACCCGGGCGCCCGGGACCAGCGGCGGCGTGTGTGCCCCGCGCGGGGGATGCGAGTGCGTGTTTACAGAGTGCCTGGCGCGCAGGCGGCCGCAGCGCTCCGTGTGGGCGGCCGGGTGCGTTCCGCGGTGTGTGTTTTGAGTTCTGTGTCTGTGCGTGCGGCTTCGTGGATCCACCAGTGCTGAGCCGCCGGTGCGCCCGGGGTTGTGCGGGAGGGGGAGGGGATGAGTCCCCGCCCCCCCGACCTCTGCCTGCGGGAACCCGTGCACCGCGGCTGACCCAAGCAATCCACCATCTGAAACCCAGCCCCCGGACCAGACCCTCACACCTTGCGCTCCTGCCTTTGAAAGGAAAAAGTTCAAGGTCTGCTCTGAGTTGCCATGGGATCCCATTCCTCTCCTCAGTTTCCTTAACTTGGTGATCCTGGTATGTCTCCATCGCTGTGGCCTTCCCCCCAGTGCCTCTATCCATCCCCCTGGCGTGTGGGGGTTTCTCCCAAGCTTAAAGCTTTCCAGACAGAATCCACCAGAACAGGGAGGACCGCATCATCTTTGTACAGAACTCCGTAAGAACCAGGAAACCGTTCCTGGTATCTCATCTCAACCCCTCCTGTAGCGGGGCCTTTTTATTTCCTCTGATTCTGTCTTCTGTAAAAGAAATCTAATGCCTCAGGGCCCGCACAAAACAGCCTGGCTGCTGAAACCTTTGTAAAACAATTAATGAACCGAAATTTGAATTCAAGCCCTTGTAACAGGCAAAGCCTCTTGCATCGGACTGAATCCTACCTAGGATTCTGGCAGAACCACCTTAGGATTCCTCCGAATGGCTCTCCTCCTTAATAAGCACCTACCTCGGCATTATGGGAAAATCCTATGTAAACAGAAACTGGGGATGTATTCACTAACTGCTGGATCCCAAGCAGGCCACTAATCCAGAATCCCAGAATGTGAGTTTTAAGTTCAAGAACTCTGGAGGTTGGAAGGAGGGATGATCAGAAGGTATTTACTCCATTCTAAATGGGGGAGGGGGAGCCCCCCCCCCACTTCCCAAGCAGTGGAGGAGTAAAGAAACAGGACAGAAGTGAAGTGGTAAAGACTTCCAACATAAAAGAATTGCCTTTTAGATGATTAGATTATGTGGGACCTTCAGACCTAGCAGGACGAAGTATCAGCAAAACCAGCTCCCAGGAAGTTACACAGGCAGAGGCAGAGATGGTGAAAAAAAGCGGAAAGAGTACAGGACTTCCCTCGCTGTGTCCAACTAACTTCTGCGTCCAACCTCCTTCCCCCTCCTTGCCTGATGAAGAGCCCCAGCCCGGACAAAGTGGCATCAGAGAGACCCCAATCAGACTCCTACGCGATCCAGTTCTCAAACTACAGAGCCATCATCTTCCTTAACAGCTGAAAAAGAATGGGCTGGAAACTACAAAAGAATTGCAAATTAGGATCTGAGCGAAGGAGCTTCCCGAATTAGGCAGGTATTTAAACACAAAGGTGGGAAAGAGGCGGGAGATGTACTTTCGGAGGGATCTTGACATTTCTTGTCAACACAATGGCATATCCTATCCTGATCCCCCAGGCCCCCAACTCCTATCCCACTTAAAGAAAAGGAAAATTCACCAAAACAAAACAAAAAGTTTTTCATGAAAGATGCTTCAGGGTCCCTCTGGTCTAACCCACTTCATTTAACAAATAGGAAAACTAAGCCCAGAAAAATGATGCGGTCCCCACAGAGAGTAAGCAACAAAGCCAGGGCCAAGCCTCCTAACCTTTTTCTTGTGTGTTTTCCAGTCTGTGGCTCTCTTTCTCCTTCTTTAGTTACCTGTCCTGGTCTTTAACCTCAACCTCCTCCTTCTGGCAGCAATTTCATCCCATTTCTGCTTACCCTACCGCCAGACAGATAAGAACCAGGTATATCTGCTCCATCCATAGGCTCAAAAGACCACTATTTTTCTCTCCCTGTCCTCTCGTCCCCAACCCCCCTTTTCCAGCTTCCTTCTGCCAACCTCATTCCTTTCCTTTTTGCCTTCCAAACTGCCCCTGCCCGTCAGAGACCCCTGCCTCCTCACTCCCCTAACCCCACAATTCCTCCCAACAAGCTCATAGTTTGATGGAGACCAAAAATGATACTTTGGCAGCAGTGACGGATGGATGTGATGTGCCTCCTACAGGAATGCTATTTAAAGGGGCAGCCTCACAATCCTCTCCCTCCAAAGTGACAAGAGAAAAGCCTGCTCCTCGATGTCTCCGGAGCTGCAAACTCAGCTCAAGTTAACTTCTGACTTCCTCAACCTGCAGCCCGGCCTGTGCGCCTGCTTCCTATTCAGGTGGGAGGAGAGTACTTGACACTCACTGAGGTGTGGGGGCTGAGGGGGGACTCGTCTTCATCTCTTTTGATGACAGGTACTTAGGAGGAGCGGGAGGCCCTGGAGGGGGAGAACTGGAAGAACACTCTTCCCCCAACCTCGTGAGTGCATTTCAGCCATGTGCCAGCTTCTTCTGAGAGTCGAACTTTGTTGGAGAAGAACTGATACAGGCACGAGGACCTGTGTAAAGGAAGCTTTATCTCTAGCTGGGACCTCCCCCCTCCAGAGGCCCAGTGCTCAGACTGGCCATTCCTCCCAGGCAAAGGGCCAACAGACAAGATCTCCTGGGCCAGGCTCCAGCCCCACCTGCCCACTGAACCGAACACCATAGTGGGAGAAGCAGTGCTTGTACCGCCCAAAGGAAAGGGATCTCCTCGACAAACATCTCACCCCAGCCCTGTGGGAAGGATAATTCCATCTCACTGCCACAAACAAGTTAATGGAGATTTTAATGAAAACACAGCGCACTAATGAAAATGCTGAGCCTAGAACCTACTCTCTGCCTGCAAGACAAAACAATTGGAGTCAGAATTTCTCCCTCAGAATTCATTCCTCAGCTCCTTTCAAGGCCTGAATAAAATAAGCTGGGCATCTGAGAGCAGAAGGCGGCTTATGATGGATTGTATCCCCAGCTGTCAGGGGTCAGAGACCCTCCTGGTCAAGGAAGCAAACTGCCTAAAATGCTGATGAGTCATCTGTCCCTTCACCTCTAGACACTCATTTTTTGTTTCAGGTGGTAAAGGCCATCATGTCCTCACCTTCTCCTATTTGCTCATTCTAGAATCTCTGGTTTCTAACAAGGAAGTCTTCCAAATGCGGAAGCAGTCTGGTCAGGTAGAAAACATCAAGGATTGACATGAGACTCAGGTCTCAGTTCAAGACATAGTGCTAAACATGGGACCTTCATTAAGTTATTGAACGTCTCTGAGTCTGTTGACTGGCCTCAACTCGGGAAGCCTTCCCCGGCTACCTTGCAGAATTGTCATAAAGGTTGTGAAAGCGCTTTGGGAAAGTATACATAGCAGAGAAATGTGTGTGTAATTACATGTTTGTAAAAAGATATTATGTCAAATGACAACATTTTCCAGAAAAGGAGAACAGATTTGTATTGCCAAGGGTAGGGAAGGCGAAGGGGATGTGGTTGTAAAAAAGCAACACGAGGGATCCTTGTGGTGACAGAACCATTCTGTAAGTTGACTGTGGTGGTGGCGGATGCACGAACCTACACGTGAAAAAGAGGTATAGAACTACATTCTGGACACACAGAGGATCAAGAATAAGTAAAACTGGGAAAATCTGGATTCGATCCTGAACTGTATCAATGTCAATATCCTGGTTATGATAGCATGCTATAGTTTTGCAAGATGCTACCTCTGGGAGAGACTGGTAATGAACTGTACATGAGATCTCTCTGTGTTCTTTTTCTTTTTTTTTTTTTTAATTGGAGTATAGTAGACACACAATGTCTCTGTGTTATAAGTGCATGTGGATTATCTCAATAAAAAAAAATTTTAAGTAAGCTTTACGCCCAGTGTGGGGTTTGATCTCATGACCCTGAGATCAAGAGTCACGTGCTCTGTGGACTGAGCCAGCCAGAAGTCCCTATCTCAAGAAAAATTTTTAATTAAAAAAAAAAGTATCATGTCTACCCTCTATTTCCCTGCAGCAACTTCTCTCTTCTGTCCTTAAGAGGCTCCTCTTTATGTGGTTCTACATATACATGAAAAGAGATCTCCATCTCCTGACGGGTAAGATCCTAGCACAGTAGGATCTAGGAGTAGATCTGGATCACTCCTTTAGAACATAATGTCCCTTCCACGGCAAGGAAGGACAACCAGCTGCTGCCTGAAGCTGGATCCTCTGTTGCTTCTATCCTGAAGAGCAGACAATTGTTGGTAAGAAAAACTTGTGTATTGATAACGAGTGCCAAGTTTAAGAAGTTTTGACTAAGCCTCGATATTGAGAAATAAAGATCAAACATGCATACAAAAATCCCAAAAGAGCTATCAAATGGCTTTAATGAACCTCAGATGGTTTTGTTGAAACCCAACAATTGCTTCCGCTTTATCATGGAAATATGGACATGACCCTAATTAATCAACTAATTCTATTTGCCCCAACTAATTATATTTCCACCACTCTCAACCTGTGACCTATTATCCGTTGCTCCAGTCCTCCCTGGCCATGGTGCACAGAAGTGATGGATGGGGCCACTGTTTCCTGCCACGGAGTTAACTAAATCTAGTTTAGTGCTATCTTGAACGCCCCAGGCTTTGTGACACTTGAAATTCTAATTAGTGCAGAAAAGGGCTAAGTTGAAACAGCTTGTACTCCCTCAAGTATACCCGCTTTCAGGGCCCTATAATCTAATGAGGTCTATGAAATTTAAGATCTAGAAGAGAAATCCCTGCCTGGAGCAACAGCTGTACCCAGGATGACAAGGGGATTGGAGTTGAATTAGGGGCTCCAGATAGGAGGGAGAGTACCCCCAAATGATCCGGGAGGGAGACCCACATGACTCTGATCCAATTCGTTGTCGTGTGACCTCGAATTAGCTAGAATGAGCCGCGGCTCTGGGTTGTGGGGATGTCAAAGAAAAAGCAGGAGGCGTTATGGCTAAACAGATGGGAGAACTTAGTCCCCACAAGGTACAGTAGAGCAGGTGAGGGTGGCTGGGTCCAGGGAGGATCTCTCAAGAGCACTCCCTCTTGTAAGCAGTAGGGATGGAGGCAGAGGAAGAGACCCATGACTCCTGAAAGAGCCCCCACAAAGGAAAAAGAAGTTCCTTGGCTACCACTTTGCAGTAGGAGCAGGCTGAATGTTTGCTGAACACATTTGGAAAAGGAAGAGAGGAGATAATCGTCCTAATGAATGTGCAGGAGACAATAGAAGCTCCAGTGGGAGAATTATAAGCTCATTATGGTTTAATATGATGATTGATCATCTCTGCCCGCCAGCATTATCCTAGAATAGTGATGAAGGTCGAGAGACCCATGCCAGTCAGAGCTCAAGCACCAGCCACCACAAGATAGAAAATATATTGGTATGTTACCAATTTTTTATGTAAAAATTCATACACGTGGCCCCAATTCCCTAATTTTTCTCGTAAACTGTCCTCCCTCTCCCGCCCCCACCCCCACCCTCACCCCCTACCAGCCTGCCCCATCTCCCTTTGATTTCTCAGCCGTGGATTGTTTTGTTTTTGTGCCTCCATATGTCTGTTCATCAGCTCTGGCCCCTGACCCCATCCCTTGAGAAAATGGCTACAGCTTCACGGGTTTAGGTAGGTCCAAAGAGCCCCTCAGTGGGTACTAGTTGGCACTCGGTTCAGGTGGAAGGCCCGGGATACCTCCCGATAGGCATTTCGCAGCAGGACGTAAGGGAAACAGGACTCCAGCATGTCCAGGGTCAGGAATGAGGACTCCTCCACCACCTGGAAGAGAACAGGTCAAGAGATGAGAACCTCGGGGAGGGCTTACGTCTGTGACACCCTGTTCCTTCATTCTGTTTCCCGGGCCCTCTGAGGCCCTTAGAGTCACAAGTGAATAAGTTTCCAAATCACGCTCCCCTCCTTCTTCCCTCACTTGGTTTAGCTTTAGGAAACCAATGTGTCCTCTTCGGCTTCATTACAATGGCCCCTGTGTCCCTTATCAGGGTTATAGGAAAGGCTCAGAAGCAGGAGGCAGGAAAGAATCACTTCTCTGGTGGCAGAAAAACTCCCATTTTCCCCATTCTGGATGCCAAATCCTTTGTGGGTGGGCAGCCCAGAAGCAGGTAAGGTTGTATAAAAGGGCTAATGACAGAGCTTTACAGAGAAGGCAACAATCACCACTGCAGGCCAAGAAAGAAGGGCCTAGAATCCACATGGGTCCTCTTGTGCCAGGTCTCAGTCTCCTCCCTCCCTCAGTACAGTGCTTGGGGAGCAGTAAGGATGCTGCATAAAGGAGCAGGCATGATTAATTAGTTTAATTAGAAGCCTGTGTGCTATGGTGATCCCAGCAGCCCCCACAGCCAAGCAGAAAGATATATCAAGATGCCTGGGTAAGACTGAGGGTAGTGATGGAGGGTGAGTGGGATGGGGGACATATTGGCGAAGGGCCCCATGGCCTAGCATTGGTCTGGAGGCTCCCCAACCCTGAAGAAGGAATAGGGTGTCTTTCCTTCAGTGCTCTCCTCATCCATGAAGTTGTGGGACTAGAAAACACGAGGGAGAGAAGTATCCCATATCCTCCGGCAATTTGCACAGATGGGCCCTCCCCAATATGTCTGGTGTTTCGCATCCTCAAAATTCATTCTGGAAAGAGAATCCACCCTCTCTACTCTAATAGGTTCGTTTCTCTGAAGTCCTTTCAAGTTTTAAAATTTATAAGATTCTGCCGTTCTCAAATACGTGCACACACAACAGCCTCAGAGGAACAGACACTGCAGGCTGAAGGGAAGGAAAGGTGCCAGTAAAACAGAAGGTCTGATCTTAGGTTGGATAACAGAAGGACTTTCTTGCTAGGCAAGACTTTCAAATCTTAGGCCAGGAGAGAGATAGGGTCTCTTTCCTAGGATATGACTCTCAGGTACAGGGAAATGAGTGATGGCTTCAAGAAAAATCCACTGGCCCAAGACTTCCTATTCTTTGCTCCATTAAGCACAGAAGATAACAGGGCTCCTACATGGAGGAAATTCATGGCAGTAGAAACAGCCCTAGAGTGAAGGCCAAGAAACGTGGGTTCTCATGGCCTATATTTTGGGGGAGACCTTTTGCATATCATCTTTCCCTCCCTCTCCTCAGTTTCCTCACCTATAAATTGTAAGGACTGGACTAATTGCCAGGATCTGGTCTGATTCTGACGTCTAGAATTCCATGATTCTCTGAGAGTCATCTCTTCCCTGGCTAAACTCATGCCAGGAACAGGTTGGCAGTAACAGGGGTGGGCACTGCCCAGGCTTAACAGCCAAGACAGAAAGACCCCCAGGGAGAGAAGTGCCTGGCCAGGACTTGGGGCTACATGAGTAGCCTCTTAACTCAGAATACAGTTCCTTCCCCGGTATTTCTGTGTGGAAACATTTGCATTTAAATTGCTCTGCCGCAGCTAGTCCCTAGGTCTCTCCCTCTAACAAAAAGCGCCTGGTCCTAGCTCTGCCCCAGCTACTCTGCAGCCTCTCTGTGATGCCACAAGGGGCAGACACCCTCCCACACTAGGGGGTGGGGGGTGCAGGGGACCGGCAAAGCAGGAGGCAGGGCTGAGTGGCAATACAGAATCATCTCCAACCTTACGGAGGTGAAAACTGCCCAAACAAATGAAGAAGCATTCCTAAATCATCCAGAAACTAAAATGAGCAGCAGAGAGAGAGAGAGAGAGAGAGAGAGAGGGAGAGAACTAACATTGGTTCATATATTTTCTTATAAATCCTAACACACTATCACAAGGATTATTGCCCACTTTTACGGAAAAAGAATCAAGAGACTCAGAAAGGTTCCTTAACTTGCCCAAAGTTGTGCTGGTCCAAAGACTGTGCTCTATCTAGCACACTACTGGGATCTGCCCCCATCTGCCTCCTCTGCTCTCTCACCCCTCACCACCCCCCCCACACACACACACACTCTCATGTCCATTCTCTTCTCATCTCCATCATAATCCTTAGCCCAATCTAGGCCTTTTTCTAGTTGAGACACAGATCCCACTCAATGCCTGTGTATTGACAGCAGACCCAGAGGGAGTCCCAGGCATGTCTGCCCCTCACATCTATGGGCCTTGCCAAGAGTACTACATACTATGTGATTAAATAAATCAAACTATTATGGTCTATTGTTCAACCTTCACAATCTACCTTTATGATTTCGTCGATGGTCGGGTTTGAATTAAGAATTCTTAGACTCAAAAAAAATTTTTTTAATTAATAAATTAAAAAAAGGGGTGGCTGGGTGGCTCAGTCGGTGAAGCGTCCGACTTTGGCTCAGGTCATGATTTCACGGTTGGTGGGTTCGAGCCCCAAGTGGGGCTCTGTGCTGACAGCTCAGAGCCTGGAGCCTGCTTTAGATTCTGTGTTTCCCTCTCTTTCTGCCCCTCCCCCATTAATGCTCTGTCTCTCTGTCTCTCTGTCTCTCTCTCTCAAAAATGAATAAGCATCAAAAAATATTTTTTAATTTTTTTTATATTTTTATTTTTGAGACAGAGAGAGACAGAGTGCAAACAAGGGAGGGGCAGAGAGAGAGGGAGAGACAGAATCCGAAACAGGCTCCAGGCTCTGAGCTGTCAGCACAGGTCCCGATGCAGGGCTCGAACCCACAAACCGTGAGATGACCTGAGCCGAAGTTGGACGCCTAACCGACTGAGCCACCCAGGCACCCCTAAAAAATATTTTTTTAATTATAAAAAGAATTGTTAGACTCCTCAGAGATCTGCACCAGAAGAGGGTAAAGGGAATGAGCCCAGTCTGAGGGATTTTGTAGACACATATGGAATCCCTTTCTGCACATCTAAACTCCAGTCATAGATCCCTTGGCATTAGAGGTACATCCTCCAGCAGCACAGTCCAGCTCAGTAGGATGGACTTGGGGAAGAAACTTTGCACAAGCCCTACAAGTAGGCTGGAGCTGCTTAGCAGAGAATTCTGGGGTCCCGGAAATCTTCAGTGTGGACTTCAAGGTGGAGCACAGGCTATCCTCTCCCCATATGGCAGAGGAGGGCCTCTGAAACACAGGGACCAGGGCAGGAGCCCCTCCTCCTGACCATATCTAAGTGCAGTACTAAACTGGAGAATCAGACGTTAAGAGCAAAAGAGTGAGTAAGCGTGTTGAAGAGGAAAACAGGGTCATGAGGAAAAGATTTTTTTAAGTTAACTGAGTCAGAGTTCCCAGAAGTCTATGCCAAAGTAACAAAAAGCCCACAGCTTGGGAAGGAAGAGATAGCAGGAGGCGCCTGATTCATGACCCACCTGCCTCTCGGTCTTATAGCTTTTCGGCGGAAAATTCTTTCCTCCTCTGAGCCCCCATCTCCCCGCCCCCAGGTCAGCTCTGTATTATCCAGCACCCTCCCCATAGCACCTCTTAAGGACAAAACATACAGCGGTAGGAAGTGGTCAAGTAAAATCAAACATGAACTGGACAGGCAGTGATGGATGAGGGACACGGCTCCCCCATCAGATTAGACTTGAGAACATTGCAGGACAAAGGGTCCAGTTGGCCAGGGACAAGGTAGGCCCTGTCCTGCAGAGAAGTCACTGAAGACTCTACCTTGGGATTACAGGACAAGTGTGGAATGTTAACCAGAATGGGAGGCCTAACGGTCAGGCCGAATTCTGTTCTGAGGTCACACTTTTGAGTGACAACAAGACAAGGACACAAAAACCCTCAAGAAGAGTCTCCCTCTGGCCTTTGCTCTTTCTCCTCCCAGGCCAACTTACACCAAATACATACCAAGCGCATAAGCAGTGAAATGGATTCCCGATTTCTGGTTTTAAGCTTGTCAGTCTCCTGGCCCAGCTGCAGGAGGCTGACAGAAGCCACCTGTAGGGGAAGAATTTGTAACAAAGCAGATTTTTATGGAGGTCAGAGTAGGACAGCCTCAGGCTACAGGAAGTTAAGCAAAGATCAAGGAGGAGAGTTAAGAAGTGCTGGGATGTTCCTGGAGACGCTGGGTGGAAAAGTAGCAAATCCCCCAGGCTCCAGAGATGCACCTTGCCTGTAAACCAGGCAGTGCAGACCACAGGAGGTTGCAAGGGCCGAGGACAAAAGCTAGAACAAAGGCAGGTAATAATGTATGCTGGAGATTAATCCCTTTTCTCAGGCAGCCTTCAGACAGCACTGTCACCAGGCTGTTTACGGCTGACTCCCCACCAGACTAGAGCCGGAGCTGGGCCTTTGATTCAGATGCAGTGTTCTTCATATTCCCCTCCTGCCAACTCCCAAATGGCTGTCCTCTCCATTCACCTCCGGGCCCCCAACAGATCAAAGAGGGAGGAAGAAACATGATTAACTGCATCCCAGGCCCAGGTTATTCTCATTTAGCAAACAAACAGGGCAAATGGAAAAGGGGGAAGGAAGGTCCCTTCTCACATCATCTTAGAGATCTGGGATGAATATTCTTTATATCTAAGATGCTCAGAACCCAGTCTGATTGGCTGGCTGGCCCAGTTTAAATGGAGACCCTCTAACTAAGCTTCCAGGACAATGGTACGATTCCCGAGAGAATATGATTTACTGGGTTTCCTCCTAAAAGGAGACAAAGGAGGCCCTAGTTCTTAAGTCAGGCCCATGCTTTGCACAGGAATAAGCTCCCCATTGTTGAGAATTCTCAAGTCAGGCGGTGGGTAATGGACCGTGTATCAGAAGCGTATAAATGGAATTCCACCACGGAGGACTTAGAATGGATAATCCCAGGGTCTCTTTTCAACAATGTAAAGAGACTACTTATTCTGTGTTTTTTCAGGGGCAAAACTTAAGATGAATGGTGATTGTTACAGGGAGTCAAACCTTGGCTAAAAATATTTCTTGAAACAATTTTTCTCGAATAAATTGGATGTGACCTACAGTAGAATCGGCTGCCTGATTATAAGCCCCAGTCCTAGAAATCGAGCCCAGTGGTTCTCAATGTGAGACCCCAGGATGAATGGCATCAACATCACTAGGGAACTTAGAAACGCAGATTTTCTAGCCCCACCTCAAATCTACTGAATCAGAAATTCTCCAGGTGATTCTGATTTACACTAACATTTGAGAATGTTAAAAAAAGGTTTTTTTTCTTTTCTTTTTTTTTTAGTCAGGATGAGCATTGGAAAGGGCCTCCTTATAGGTTCTAAAAGTCAGTGTCTCCAATTTGATTGTACATCAGATGTCCTAGAGACCTTATTAAAAACAGAGGACTCAGGGGTGCCTGGGTGGATCAGTCAGTTAAGTGACCAACTCTTGATCTCAGCTCAGCTCTTCATCTCAAAGCTCCATGTTGGGTGTGAGGTAGACTCCGCCTTGGGCTCCACACTGGGCATGAAGCCTACTTTAAAGAAAAAAAAAAAGAGGCCTGGACTCACCCTAGGTTATTCTGGCATAAGGATCAGGAATCTGTATTTCAACAAGCTCCTTGGGATATTCTAAGGCACACCAAGGGTAGTGAGTGATGGGTTCAGTTTAATCTTCCTATTTAATAAATGGGTAAAATGAGGCCCCAAAAGTTTGGCTCTTCAGAGGCCACACAACTTCTTACTAGCAGACCCAGGACTAGAACTCAGATTTGCTGACTTAGTCCAATGCTCTTTCCAAGTATTCAGGCAGAGGCCGAAACACCAGCTCTTAGGGAATTTAGAAGAAACTTCTGCCTTTCACAAAGTGACCGCTATTACTGAATGAATGATGTGGGAGGTTAGATTCCAAGGCCACCAGCAATAGCTGTCTATGGATTTAAGTCATACCAATTTCGGCCAGACTTTGCAATCTTCCATTTCATTCCAAAAGACTTTGTAATCTTCCATTCCTTATAGCCTAGGGCTACTCACCACCAGAAACTCCTTGAGGTGAGTTTCAATGTTCTTATTGTAGAGTGTGAAGAGGGCAGCAGACACCTGGATGATGGCTTTGGTCAAGCAGTGAATGTTGTTGTTGTAACCTAGGTTATGATTGACAGGGGGGAGAGAAATGAAAGGAAATAAAGTGAGCCACCCCAGGCTGACCCCAGCTGGTACTTTCTCAGCTGTTCAGGCTAGGCCACCCCTGTTTGACACCAAAAGGACGAGAAGGCATTTGGGGAATGATATTCCTAAGAAATATCAAGAGATATTTAGGTATTAGGAGAAGGGTATTCCCAAAAAGTTTCACTGGAATTGAATTTTACGGAGGCTTCATTCTCAAGTGTTTTTTGAAACAGAACTTCACACCTGAGCCAGAACTCTGTATTTCTCCAGATAAATGTCTCCATTTCATCACCTTACCCCAGGAGACTAACCTAATAGCACTAGCCCCTCAAACCTACTCCTTACTTACCATCCTTCTCAATACTATAGAAGGAAGAAGGGTCAGTGGCGAGGAGGGGGAGGGAAACAGCAAGAAAGATCAAGAGCAGGCAGGCCACCTTGTATTCTTCCTCAGAGGATGAAGTATCTGGTAAGAGGAAAAAAAGAAAAGAGGAAAAGTAAGATCAGCAAACAGGAGTTATCTTCTATAGGGGTCCTATGTCACAGAACTACTGGGAAGATCCCATAAGAAAATTACCTATGAAAACACTTTCTAAAGCACTGTAGGCAAGTCATTATTGCTGAAGGGGAACAGGACTGGCCTCCACTTATCATGAGGGGCCTGATCCCAGAGGCCTCCTCTGGTCACTGGAGCAGAGCCCTTAGCTCTTCGTGAAGTGCTCTGCTGACATGCAGTCCGAGGAAGCTGTCAGCTGCCTGATGGGGGTGGGGAGACAGGAAGGAGAGGAAAGAGTCTCACCAAACCAAGAGAGAAGGGCCAGTCCAGCAATTTTGAAAGGGCTTAATACCAGCCCCTTGGTTTCATCCCATTCTGAGTATGTGTAAGAAAGAGGAAACGTGTAGCAGGAAATGCAACAGACAATGGGAAACAAGGGGAAGAAGTGAATAGTGTCAAGGTGATTCTATGGGAGGGGAAAGCGCCAGATCACTCTGAGGCACACGGATGCTATACCATACAACTCAGCATGAAATCATATGTAACCGCGGATTGCTCTCTCGTTTCATTTTCATTAATCTTATCTCCCCAACTAGATCACAAGTTCCTTTGAGTAATTGCTGAACATCAAAGAGATTCTCACTTAATATTTTTCAGCAAATTGACAGGTCAACTCGTTGGGACCTGGTTAGGAATCTAAATTGCCTATGTAAGTATTTTCTAGGGGTAAGGGACTGCGCTTTAAGTCTTTCTTTAGCTCCCAACTTATTTCCTCTGACTTCACACTCCCAAGTAAAGGTTTCTTTTTACATTGACACTTTCCCACTTAAAAATATGGCCTAAGCCCTCCCTTGCCCACTTTCCCCAATTTTACCAGCTTTCAGATTGGCAATGGCAGCCACCAGGGCTGGGTCAATGTCACAGCCCACTCCTGCAGCAGATGCCAGCTCAAAGACACTCAGGGTCACCTAGTAGAGAAGAAAACAACGTTCTGGACAGGATTCCCAGAGGGAACTGTTTGGCAGAAGCTACAGGTGGTTGGGATTCCTGGATCACAGATTTTAAATTTTTTTTTTAATGTTTATTTATTTTTGCGAGAGAGAGACAGAGGGCGAGCAGGGGAAGGGCAGAGAGACAGAGAGGGAGACACAGAATCCGAAGAAGGCTCCAGGCTGTCAGCACAGAGCCCGAAGCGGGGCTCGAACTCATGAACCGCAAGATCATGACCCGAGCTGAAGTCGGACGCGTAACCGACTGAGCCACTCAGGCGCCCCTGGATCACAGATTTTAAACCTTTGGTGTATTATCATCTTTTCTAGGTATTCTTTTCACAGCTCTCCCTAACCTACAGGGAAAAAGCACAAATGATTTTGTTTGGCATTCAGGTACTCCACAGTGCAAATTTTCTTTCTCAATCTTAATTCCCCAAGTGCTTCCTACCGTCAATGCAGCCAGAATTATCAATTCACTGTCTCCAAACTACAACCCGCTTCCTTACTCTCATACTTACTATCATACTTTGGTTCATGTGCTTCCCTCTTCTCTACTTATATATAAGTGTCACCCATCCCTTGAGGCTCTCAACTCAAATCTCATATTGTGTGTGAAGCCCTCCCTGAAACACTTCAGCCCCAACTCATCTCTTCCTTCCTAATGTGGTACCACGGACTTAGCATGGATCACACACAACTCCTGGTAGATCAGTTACCTTTTCTGACAGGAGGTGGGACATATGGCTTATCTCACCACCTAGAAAACAATTCTCCACAACCTCATGGCATCTGAGGGGAGAAAAAGGCCCTGGAGTGAGAAGATCTGGGTTTAAATCCCAGGACCACCACTTTCTAAATGTGTAATCTTGGCTAAAAGTTACCTAACCTGTTTGAGCCTCAGTTTCCTCGTCTGTAAAACTGGGAGAATATTACCTCACAGAGTTGTTGTGGAGATTAAATTAGGTCACATGTATAAAGCATCTACCCTACACAGAGTTGCTAATAGTCCAATAAATATTATTCCTTTCCTCCTCTTCCTTTATCTCCGAGCCAGAAACATTGCACTTCTTTTTCTCTTCTTTAGTTTTTAACACAATGCTAAGCACGTAGAAGGTATTCAATTAATATTTATTGATTGATGGAATTTAAAAAACAAAACAGATGAACATATGGGAAAGGGGGCAGAGAGAAGAGAGGGAACCAAACTATAAGAGTCTCTTAACAATAGAGAGCAAACTACAGATTGATGGAGGGAAGATGTGGGTGATAGACTAGACGGGTGATGGGCATTAAGGAAGGCACTTGTTGTGATGAGCACTGGGTGTTGTATGGAAATAATAAATCACTAAATTCTACTCCTGAAATCAGTATTGAACTGTATGTTAGCTAACCAAAATTTAAATTAAAAAATATATATTTATTGACTGATACTTGAATCTCTCGTACTTAAAATCAAGTTCCTAGGATATGGCCCCAAAGCCCCACTCCCATCCAAGTATTTAGACTTCATTTGAGGTTAACCAAAGTAGTTTCAAATGTTTGGAGAGAACAAGGACAATTGTTTCAAGAGTGGACAACTGAGTGGGGTAACTTTAGCAAAGAACCCTACAGACATACCAGTCTACACACACTTTGCCTATGGTACTTGACATAGAAGGCACACCTTTGCCACATTCTGCTCCCTTTATTTAAATTGCCTATAGTTCATGGGTCTGGGGAGATCAGGGACCTGGTCCATGACCTGTGGCTTTTCTGGAAGAAGAAAGGGATGATCAAAGGAGTCTTATTTTCTCTTTCCCTAATCTTCGCACTACTTTGAAGCAGCAACAGAATCTCTGATGGACAGGCCACCATCCCCTCCTCCCCCACTCCAACCTGCTTATTTTCACAAATAGGCAAAGCCTAAAACTCAGTGCTACCCAGGAGATACAGGCAGACAAGGTTTTGACAGGCTCAACATTCGTCTCTGACATCATCAGTTTCTAGAAACCCAGTTCACCGTAAAAGAATAGTCAGAAGGAGCAGCCAGCCCAGTGAAACATCAAACCCACACGGTCCCCAGGACAGCTTCAGCCTTAAGCTCAGGGGAAGAGAGGGGAAATTTCACAATTCCTTTGATCTTGGGGCAAGGAAGTTTTTCTTAATATCTAACATTGATTCTTCCTGCTAACCAGTTCCCTCTTAATCACAGAGCTCTCTCCATGAAGGAAGTCAAGGGCAAGAGAAGTGGCCTACCCTATGTGTCTGAACGCTCTTGTTCCCAGCCTTTGACTGTATATTCTACATAACAGACGTGTTTGCTTCGGGTGTTTCAAAGGACAAGAAGATGCTGCAAAGGTGAGGAGGGTGCAGAGAAATTGATATTTGACTTGGGGTGCCTGCAGAAGGCCCTCCTCCTTTCTCCATCTCTGTAGTAAATGCGGCCCTGAGCCAGGTGACACAGACATAGAGGAATCAAAAATTTGTCTCAGAACTAGGAGGAAGGAAAGACCAGGAAAAGGAAACCAAGCTCAGGTGGTCTGGGTGGGAATGGAAGCAATAAATCTTTTTACAAAAAGTACCTGAGCTCCTGGCTGGAGAGGGGAGTTGTTTGCACATAGTTTGGTATCTACTTTGCACACTTGAGGTAGAAAAACATACAGAGACTACCCTAGATTTTACTTTCCTCCAGTAACATTTCCCTAACCCTCACAGGTTGGCCAGGCTCCTGCTTCTGTCCATCCCCTCATGTCTCCCAGCTCTGCCCTGCCTCTCCATGAATATCATCTGACCAGTGCTCCTCTCTCTACAAAATCTCTCCCAGCACTTTCCTAATTCAAATGCTGGCTCCTTCCCAACAATATTCTTCAGAGCCCTTCCTCCCTTACAAGGTCCTGGCTACATCCTTTTCAACAACAATCTCCTAAGTGGATTGCACTTAGCACTGTCCCATACCTTGATGTCTGTGTCTGGGGTGACAAACTCCTTCAGGCATTCAATGGGACCCATAAGAAATGGGCAGTGGGAAGAGAACACCTGCAGGAGAGAGAAGATAAATGAGTCCACAGGAAAGTGCCAATACCTTCAAAGGTAGATGGAAACAAACATAACAAGGGCCCCAACTTGGTTAAGGACCCAGCCAGCTTCCCACGCAGCCCTCTCATTATGCCTTTAGGTGTCGTCCTCTCTTCTGTCCCCAGAGATCTTCCAGGACCTCTACCAAATTAAGTTCCTCCTTTCTCCTCAACGCTCACCACACATTTCCACAGATTCTCATACAAACCCTCCCCTCAGAGGCATCTGTGATTCTGGGGCAGCCCCTTCCCCTCAACTCACCTCCCGAAGTCCCTCTTGGGCCATGGCCCTAAAACTGAGGATAACGCCAATGATGGTCATGCGCTTCAGCACATTATCAGCCCCTGAGGAGAAAGAAGAGCATCAGAAAAGTAGAACTTAGGAGAATAGAGATGGCTTTGCTTCTGCACACCCAGCCTAGCCCCCGCCCCAATCCCCCAGAACTCCTGTCATCCATAATGCCATTGCCAAGTTTCCTTCTCCCATCAGGGAGGTGCTCACCTATCAGTTGGGGCAGCAGAGAAGCCATCAAGTCTGCCTTGCTAAAGTTGGATCTGATCTGAACAAGTACATCCATGTTTTCCACCACCAGCTTCTGCAGCCAGGACACAGAGACATTAAGCAGGAAAAGACAAGACCTTGGGACATCCCCCCCACCTCCCACCAGTCTCCTACTCCTGCCCCTTTTCTCTGAGGCTGGACCTTTTCCCAGGCCTTGTTTCCACAATACCTTCAGCTCCATAATCTGAGAGGTCACATGCCACATCAGGTTTTCACTCAGGAACTTCATGCCATAGGGGCCCAACAGTTCAGCCAAGGCCCGCATCTCTGAAATAAAGTTACAGAGGTCCCAGGTGGACTCAGAGGGCACTGGGCTGTTTATACCACAGATATAGGGTAAATCTGAACATTTACAATGTTTTTCCTCAAGGAAAGGAAGGGGGAAGTTGGGGAGCAAAAGTGGCCTGAAATCCTACATTTAGGGGATAGATCTGGCCACCCTGTGGGACAATTTACTTTCTCCCCACTGGTACTCATGTAAACACTTACCACAAATGATACCTTACATTCTTATAGGATGCTATATTCTCCCAAGTCCCTTTCTGTGATACCTGGTTTTTGCTTTTGCTGGACTAGCTGTACTAACTTGATTAGAGGTAAGACTTTTAAACAAGTCACTGACCCTTTCTGAGCCTCCATTTACTTCTCTGTAAAATTAAGAAATTAATATCTGCCCTGAATACTTCATGGAGTTGATAAGAGAGTCAATAAGATACCATTATAAAAACCTTAGAAACTCATAAAGATGTATATGATTAGAAGATTATTGATATGATAATTATTAACAGCCCTCTGAGGTATATAGCACATCCTTCTGGTTTAACAGACATGAGAGGGTTAAGTGCTTGTCCGAAGTCACTTAACCAAGTCAAGGTCTGGTACCAGAAACCCACCACAATGTCCTATTGGCCCTTACTGTAGATACCACAACTAGTTTCTTACCTAAGGTCTGGCGTTTTCTGTGTTCCTCCCTCTACTTCCCTTATTTAATGCCTTACTGTCCAAATTTTTCTCTCTTTGAGCTACTTTTTCTCTTTCATAATCAACACACATCCCCAGAATCCTAGTTGTTTTTTTCCTCTAAATCCTTCTTCCCTCCAGTCTGCCCCGGAGGCCTTATCTGTCCCTACTCTTCCCACTTCTGGCCTTTTGTGAATTAAATGAAACCCACCTGGGAAAATCCCCTGTTAGAAACATTAGTGACAAATCCAAATAGGAAGGAGCTCCAGCGATGATCTTTGGCCATGCACCATCCCAGCAGAGAAAATCATAAAAGACCAAAAGTAACAACAACAAGAGACCAGTAGCAGAAAAGTGAGTTTAACATTGTTAATAGGAGTTCAGAGGGGCAAGAATCAAGCTCTTGAAGGCAGGACCAATTGATCTCCGCCTCCACCAAGGACAGAAGAAGTGGAACTGGTCAGAGCCCCATCTAGAGTAAATACTACACATTTTTGGCCTCTCCTATTTATAGTAGAAAGAACTGAGCTGAGAACTAGAGAAAGATATCCCACCTGGTCAACTTGATAATGCTAAAATGGCTGACAGAGAGGAAGAGGGGCTGAACTGCCTCCTCTGGAGAGAGAAAACACACTGATCATCTGGTTTGGATCTGCCAAATCTCCTTCTGCTAGTCTTCTCAACTCCAGGCTAGTAACCCTAGGCCATCCTTCTCTTTCCATCTATCTATTTTTACAGTAGCATTGCCCCATCGCCATGGTAACTCAGGGAAATTGGGGTGGGGGTGGTAGAAGGGGGAATCAGCCTTACCTCCTGCTGCTCATCAGTTGTCAGCAAGACCTAAAGCTGATTTTAGATGCTGCCTACAGTTTGTGGGTGGAGTTGATGACAGGGGACATCTGAAACCTCCAGCAAGCAAACAGTAGGGTCAGCTTACTGATAGAGTCAGAATGAGGCTAAGAAGGAGACAGAGCTGGACAGTACTCTTCCATAACGCACCCCCACACACACAAGGAAGGGGAGGAATGGAGAAGGCGGGGTCATGAAAACAAGCAGGATCCACGATTTATATGGAGATGAAAGGAAGGAGGAAACAGTAGGATAGTTCATCAGTCAGTAAAACAAATTCATTAAAAAGGATCTGTAGGGCTTCCAGCCCTCTTTTAAAAAGAGAACGACACCCCAATTCATTCACTCCGCAATCCTTACCCACCGGCCTTGAGACACAAAAGCACTTCTACACAGTGGGAAGCAGCACTACAAATGATTAAGCACCCAGGTTCTAGAATTTGACTGCCTTGAGTTGAAATCCCAGTTCAGACATTTATGAATGTGTGATCTTAGGTAAGCTCCTTAACCTCTCTGTGTCTCAGTGTCCTCATCTGTGAAATGGGGGTAATGGGAGTACCTATCTCAAAGCCATTGTGGGGTAAAGGAATTAATACGTGTGAACATTTAGTACTTAGCCCACAGTGAATGCCATCTATTATTTTCTCATCATTATACATCAGAATCCAAGCTCTGGCTAAGGCCCTAAAATTTATCCCTAAGAAACAAGATGCCATGACATTGGACCACTATTTAATAATTCCAAATATCAGAATTCCCTCCTTACATTTATTTATCCTTTACCCTTCACTATATGTCCTACTCTTTATTCTGTGTGGAAATGGAAAATAATGATTTACCACCCTTCGAAAAATAAACCCTTTCAGTGACTTGAGTGCCCTTGCCTAGCTCCTAACTCCCCTCATTTTCCCTCTCCACCTGCAATGCCAGGCCCCTCCTCAATTCTGGGTCTCACTTAGGATCTCTTTATTGTCCCCAAAATGTAGCTCACAGAGATGCTGAGGAGCATACAGAATGAGCCTCTGGGAAGGTCTGTAAGCTGAGATACTGAACTGAGGGGAAAGGCGCAGGTCCTCGCCAAGGAGACCAGGCCCCGGACTCACCAGAGATGTCAGAGAACTCCTCTGCGCTGAAGTTCTGCTCCCCCTCTCTGGGAAGGCTGATGAAGGCCTGCATGGCTGGGGAGAGGATGATGGTCCCACTGCTTGCCTGTCTAAGCAGACTTTCCAGGTACCTGTGGGGTTGGCCAAGAAAATACACGAGATTAGCATTCGATCCTTTCTCCCTGCCCTCGCTCCCTACTACTACCCCTGGGCTCAGGAAGAGAAACTCTGCCAAAGGCTGGGGTGGGGAGAAGAAACTCAAAGAAGACAGTAAAACACTCTAATTAACACCCCAACTGGCAGTGCTGTAATTCTGTTTCTCCTCCAATCTGCAGGGTATTTCACTGGGCTGTCAAATGTAACAGTATGCACTTCCCTCTCTCAGCCCCTGCTCTTTTCCAACTGTTCTCTCCCTCTCTCCCCTTTCCCTTGGCCTTTCTCTGTCAGGTAAGTAAGACAAGCCCAAACTGACAAGAAAAAAGTTTCTACTAACCGGGCTCCTCTGAAATATACTTAGCCTCAACCTTTCCAATGAGAATGTTGGACTGAGTCCGTAGGATTCTAGAAGTCAGACCTTCTGGACAGACAGAAGCCTCGTGAACACTGGTCATCCAACCTCCAAATATTCCCTCCTGACTTCCCGGACAAAGGATGGAGTAGCCAGCCCATGCCACTCACCCAGGCACTAGCTCTGGGCCTAGGTGTTAAAGAAGTCACAAGCCAACCACAGGTGGGCCAAACCCAGCTGTCAAAAGTGAGTTTATTTTTACTTTTAATTTGAATTTGTTGTCAAAATTTTGAAACTGGGAGACTTTACTTTAAAAGTAAGGCTTTTCGTGGGGTCTCAGTCAGGTGGAGGTAAGTGGTGGATGCCCCCTACAGAGAAGCATGTCCTCTTTAGCAACTCTGAGTCTTCACCTAACCCACAACATCCATTTGCCTTTCCTGACACGCCCCTGTTGGCTTGCTTACTCGCAAAACCGGTCTCATTCGAAATTCCCCCCTACTCAGGGGTTCTTTGCAGCCCGGCTCCTGCTGAGCTGATATTGGATTAAGAGCTCCACCCAGTGGCTTGGGGGAGGTAGGAATCCGGCTCCTTTCCGTCCGTAAAATCTCAAAGGAATTGCTAATTCCTACCTTCTCTGGTTTTGGAAAGGAGGCTCCCTTCCTATTAAAAACAATCTGCTAGACTCGACATGGTCGTGTCTGGGATGAGGTGATTGTATTCTGGAGACATTGTGTTAGACAGAATAGTCTTCAGGGAGAGAAGCTGGACAAAGAGAAATAAGAGAACTTCAGAAAGAGGAAAAGAGAGCATTCGAAATTAAAACGGTTAAGAATCCAGAAGAGGAAGATTAGGAATTGGAGACTAAGAGGGAAAAGGTCAAATTGCTACAGAATAGATGAATGGATGTTACATGGAAGGTCAGAAATAGATGTTACATGGAAGGTCCCCCGTGGAAAGAAGGACATCTGGGTTTGCCATCCCCCTCATTGCTCTAGTCCTCAAGCAGAAACAAGCCTCTATTTGGGGGTCTATGACCCTGGAAGCTAAAATGCCTAGACCTGAGGTCTGGCCCTGTAAAGGCAGAAGTGGTAACAAAGGGGTAAGGCAGAGGAAGAGGTTAAGCAACACTGACCAATTTGTGTAGAGAGTGGTGATCGTCTGTTCCCCACACGAGTCCAGTGGCTGTGTCTGCTGCAGGAGGGCATTGCGGATGACTCTAGAAACATCTGCACCCACCAACTGGGCCAGTGACTGTATGAAACTGACATATGCCTTGACTCCTGCCAACAGTTCAGAAGGCCTCGCGATCTCCTGGGTTGTGGCGTTGTAGCCAGCCAGCCACACAATGGCTCTGGGTGACAAAAATCATAAGCACACTTATAATATTAAACATAGTAGCAGCACATTTATAGTGTGTTCCAGGTGCTGTGCTATGATTTCACTACACACATTACCTCCTTTAAATCTCATAGAAACCCAATAAGGTAGGTACATTTATTGTTACTGCTCTGCTCAAACCCTGCCAAGGCTCCCTATCTCACTTAGAATAAAAGTCAAAGTCCTCACAATGACAGAAAAATACCCACACAGTCTGCCACTCCTCCAACCTCTCTAACACCACATCTGACCCATCAGTCCCTGCCTCTTTCTGGTCCAGCCATCCTGGCCTCCCCCATGTCCCTGAACATTCCAGACAAGTTCCCAACTCAGAGCCTTGCCATGGCTATTTCCTCTACCTAGAAAGCTCTTTCCCCAGATAGTCACACACTTGGCTTCTTCAATTCCTTCAGGAGTTTACTCAAATGTCACTTTCTCAAGCACGCCTTCCCTGGCAACTCAAGTGAATATACTACAAATTCCAAAACAAAACATAGGAGACTGGAGGATTATTTAAAAAAAAAAAAAAAACACCTGTCCCCCTTATTCCCCTAATCACTGACTATAGCACTCAATTCCAATATAAGGAATGTTTCTCCTACTTCAGGGGGCAATGGAAAGAGAGGCAAAGTGGAGGGAAGGGAATCTATTTTATTGAAGCCTATATATGTCAGGAATTTTGTACACATTATTACCTTTAATTCTATACCAATTCTCAATTATAGGTAATTCTCATTACAAGGTAACTATCACCATCCTTATTTACAGGTAGGAAACAAGACTCAAACAAGTCAGATTCCCTGCTCAAGTGTCCTAACTAATGGCCAGGATGTCGACACATGTCTCCTGACTGCAAAATCCCCACTCACTCTACTAAAACAGTGGTGATCAATTCTGGTTGTTCACCAAACCACCAGTAGAACTTTGGGAACTTTTTTGTTAATTGCATTTTAATAAATATACTTGAGACCTATGCCAGATTGACTACATCAGAATGACCACCAAAATGAATCTACCAGAACCCAACCTTAAGTAACCCAATACTATACAGGGGCGCCCAGGTGGCTCAATCAGTTAAGCATCCAACTCACTTTTGGCTCAGGTCATGATCCCAGGGTCATGGGATAGAGAGCCCCATGTCAGGTTCCGCACTGAGCATGGAGGCTGCTTTGGATTCTCATTCATTCTCTCTCTCTCTCTCTCTCTCTCTCTCTCTCTCTCCCTCTCTCTCCGTCTCTCCCTCTTCCCCACTTGTCCTCCCTCTCTATATATGAAATAAAAAATTTTTAATAAAAGATTCTCTCGCTTCTCCCCTGCTCATTCACAGGCACACACTCACATGTGCTCACTCTCTCTCTCTCTCTCAAAAAAGAAAGAAAGAAAGAAAGAAAGAAAGAAAGAAAGAAAGAAAGAAAGAAAGAAAGAAAAAGAACTACCATACTATCCAAACACAGAAGACAAGGAAAGAGTGATACCTGTTGAGTCTGGCCTCCAGATGGCTGCTGAGATACTCAGAAGGGAAGATAGTGTGTTCAAACACAGAGAAGCTGTGTACATGATTCATTGTCAGTGCCAATTCTGTCAAGTTTAGGTGTAGCTTGTCCATGCTGGGAAATTGAGAAAGTAAACTGAGCCTTAATTATGGGTCTGGCACTACCTGCCAGTACCCAGGAAGGATTTGTCAGGCCCATGACCCTCAGACCCTTTCATCTTCTAGGACGACTAGATCAGTACACATTGATGCCTCCTTCAAAGGCAAAGTAGAAAATTCACACATAAGTGCTTTTCCGTATCTGCCATTTCCCACCACCACTTCCACATTCTTCTGCTGAATCACCTTCCCTCTTCCCTGCTCTCCCTTCTCTGAGGCAGTGGCCACCTGGCCCTCAAGGGCCCAGGTCCTCACTTGGTGACAATGCTGCGGTTCTTCCGGTGACTCTCAGCTCCTGGCTTGTCCCTCTCAGGTTCTCCTTTCCTGGGAGTCTGCCTCTGCTTCATGGTTTTCTTATTCTTGGCTTTGCTGATCGTGGTGGCACAGTGCTTAGGTAGAAGCTTTAGGGACAAACACAAGTGAGTAATGAGATCCCTTCCTAAAACTGACAAGAAGCCCATCTCACAGGCCCTCCACTATTATCTGTTCTTTTATTTTTCTGCCTTTCTTTCCTTCCAGCATCTCTTTCTCGTATGGGGGCCAATTTGAAATGCACTCACTTCTTTCAGTTTTCACTAAATATCTCTCCATGGGTAGGGCTAAAAGTCTCAAAACGGCAGTGTTTTTTATGGATCAGATCCTCAAGTCCCTCCTCACATCCTGAGAGAAAGTCTTTACTGATGGAAAAATTCAAGTAAAAGGAATAGGATCCAAGGGCTCCACGCAATTGTACTTTCTAGGATCTTCCAAACTGGGAAGAAAGTTACTTTTTGCTTGTATGGAACAACTGTCTCACTTTACATCCCCTTACATTCTATCCCATGGAGACAGCTGCCTGTACTGCCACAGCTGTCCAAAGACTCAGAGCTCACAATATGGCCATCACTCTACTTTCTTTTTTAAATAATATCAATTCTGCATCTCATCTCCTCACTGAGATAGCCCAGTCAGCTCCACAGAAAATATAAGATTGCATATATATTCAGGTTTCTCCTTCAAGATAATCATCTTGGAATTCTCTCCATTTAATCCAATGCTGCCAGGCATGTGCCGAGCACGTCTGGAAACTCCTCATTCGGCATTACTCTTAGAGTAGCGTAAGCACCATGAGAAAACTGGTTTTGTTACTTCACAGTCATGCTAGAAGATGTGACACTAAAGATGTGTCAACCCTGAAATTATGCCAAAATGTCTGCAGGAACTTCTGAAAGTAATTCCAAAATAATGTAACTCCATTCATTACGCAACATCACTAATGATTTATTCCAAATGATAACTTTAGAGGGGGCAATACTCATCTGGTTACAAAAGTTCTGGTGCGTGTGAAAACAATTACTCACATCACGTTTGAGTCATCCCTGATATAACACTGAGCAAATCTCTTTCGTCGTGTCCCTTGCATGTGGTAGGTACTCAAAATGAGTGATAAATATGCCCATAATTATACTTATTTGCCTAGCTTCTCGGCATTCATCATTTAAATTTCTTTCTAACATGGATTTGTACTTCTTTTTCCCCTAAACCAGGACACTCCCCAAGGGCAGGGATTGTGTAACTTCCTTCTGGGACCCCATCCCGAAAACTCTGCACAGAGCCTAGGGTCCAGTAAGTACCAAATAATATAGCAGCTGACATCTATTGAGAGCTGTGTACTAAATCTTTAACACACTCTATTTCATTGCATCTCTATGATACCTCTGTGAAAAAACTATTTTTATCCGCATTTTACAATATGAGAAAATGGGAAGGTTATGTAAGTAATAATATTAACCATCCATATGGTTAATACACACACACACACACGCACGCACGCACACACACGCACACACAACCTGGCTCCCCTTCTATGGAAGTTGCTACAAAGCCTGACTCAAACCCAGGAAGGGTAGGTAGTCTAGGAAACCTAAAAGACTCCAGGGCAACAAGCTCCTCATTTTCAATTTTTCTAAAATTTAGGTTGAGCTAATCATGACCAGGTGCTGTGAGTCAGTCAAGAAGGGGAGGGGGGATGGGAAAACAAGCAGACAAGGACAAGAAAGCAGCCTTAAGGAGACTGCCTGAAAATGTTCACATTTTCATGGATTAGGGTGCAGATGGACAGAAAGGTGAGACAGGACAGGTGATGTAAGGGCCACTGTCATCATTATGTGTACACAGGGCAGAGAGGGGAGGGGAAATAAATGAGGAAGTTAACTCATCTCTCAATGCTTCAAATGAGAGCACAGATTTTGCTGGTATGCAGCTGTTCAAATAAGAGTATTTTTAGACACCTCTATCTAGTCCTAAGGGAGTAAAGACTGAAGGAACTACACTAAGAAAAGAAACCTGCTATAAACTCAAGTACACAAAAGCCTAGCCCTACTTGGAAGAGAGGGTTAGAGAACTTGGCATTTGACAAGGTGGACAGGAAACTGAAATAGAGAAGACTGAGCTTACCTGCTCGCTCAGATTTCGTTGTTCAGCACAGATCTCCAGGACGCAGTTGCTGGTCTGCTTGGCCAACTCTTCAAGGAAGGAGTTGCAGTGATGAAGGCCATGGTTCTTCAGGTGGGGGTACTTTAGAAAAGAGGAACCAAGGAAGAAATTGTCATCACCAAGACAGCCACTTCTTCCTCCTAATCTGCTCTGATCCCCTGGCCTGAGCCACCACTCCTACAGAAGAAGAAACTGAGACCCAGAGAGAGGACACATTCTACATCAAGTTGAGACATTTAGGGACACATGTCACATGCCTATGTTTATACCCTTCTTATGACCAAAATCAACCCTTGGAATTATGTTTTGGGGAATAAGGATGAGATGTGATTAGATGGATGACAGGGCTTAGAGTTCAGGGTACCCACCTCCTCTGGGCACATCTCATGAGTGCAGTGGACAAAATGAGCACAAATCAGAGGGAAAGCAATGGCATAACGCAACATGGTAGGTTCTTCCAGGGTCATGGCAAACATCTTCTCAAAGGTTCGGAGATGGAAGCTGCAGGAAAAGGGAGAGACTTAGAACTCGGGTTTAGGAGCTAGCTGATCCCTTTGAGGTGGAGAGAATATTCATTGTTTCAACAAATATCTATTGATCTTCACCCCTCCCTCCTTCATTTTCTCTCTCTCTCTCTCTCTTTTTAAGTAAGCTCTATGCTCAACCTGGGGCTTGAACTAATGAACCAAAGAGAGTCACATGCTCTACAGACTGAGGCAGCCAGGTGCTCCACAACTCCATACTCTTAAGGTAGACAGAAAACCAAGAAACTTAACCCTTTTAGACTGTTATACTGGACCCCAGGGCAGTTTAGTGTTAATCTTCTTCCCTTCCCTTGTACAAAATTTGCTATTCTTCCCTCAGAGCCTCATGATTTGGGCCATTCCCCCTAATTTAGAAGCCCTACAGTAATATTAATTTACATGCCTCCCAAAATTCGACCATCAGCCTCCAGAAACTTTGTCAGGTTAATTCCATGATACTAATTTTTCCTCAACCCTATATCCTTTCAGTATCATGCACTCTTTTTACACTTTCTTACATTTGCGATTATTATATTGGTGTCCTTTTCACATGTACATGGATGTTGTATCTCCACACCTATACTGAATGCAGAGAACAGAGCCTACATATTGTGTTGTTTACTTGATCTGCCAAAGGATAGAGTTGTGTACAACAGTGGTCACTTGATAAGTGCTGAATTATACCTAAGGAAGACAAATTAATTTTCATTCTCTAAAGGCCCTATTCTCCAGCTCTCTCAATTATTCTCAGCTCCTTCCACTAAAACCTCACATTTCTGATGTCTCTTTTAAATCACAGTGTCCCAAGAATAAAAAGAAGCTGAAGAAGGTTCCAAAGATAACAATGTGGAAAAATATGTATTGGTGAATTATCACAGATAATTATCCAAAAGAATGTCAAAACAAAAGGGAATCAACCTCAAATTCCTATCACTTGGTAGAACCTGGAATGAGTGAGTTGTAGCACCTGCCTCTAAGGAACTCTCAAACAATATTTTCCCATCTGTTGGAAGGAACTACTGTTCTCCACAGAGGCCAGGGAAGAGATCAGGTCAAATGATAAAGAGCTCTGAATAAGGACATACCAGAAAGTAGACAAGTCAGAAGTTTCCACCAGTATATTCTCTACTGAGTCCAGCATTCGGGAATGAAAGACAATGAGATTCATCACCTTGGCTAAGTCAGGATTCTCATGCAGGTGCAGGGGTGCCTTAGCCACACTAGTATATGCCTATGGTTGGAATTAGGAAAAGGGTGGAGAAAAACAAGATAAATGAAAAGGACCTCCCGTCTTGGAGCTGCAGTTTAGCTAGGGTATGTCCTGTCAGTCAGCAGTTTTCAATGTTGAATCACTCTATACAGCAGAGATTAGGAAATAAACAGGGAAGGGATCATCACAGAAAAAGAACCTTGTGAATGGGGGACCATTAACAGGAACAGACCTACCTGCAGACGGAACCAGTCCAGCCTCAATCCAGAGAATTCAAATTTCTCTCCACTATCAACTATAAGAAAAACAGAAGTTTAAAAGAAAATAATAAGACAGCACCCTATATCCAACTCTACAGAATGGTAGGTCCTTTTTAAAGTCATCTTATCCCACTCCCACTTCCCTCCAATTACCTTGTTTGAGATTCAGAGAGGAGAGAGTACTGACGAACGAGGACATTATAATGGACTCCTCCTCGGGACACACAGACAGGTTCTAAAAGAGAATTTCGAGTTGCCACCAAGTGGGTAGAGGTTCCACAAGGATAGCAATGAGGACCATAAGGCTCAGACAGTGCATGAAGGTAGAAAGAACTGATAAGTGCCACAAACAGAGAGAAAGAGCTAAGCAAGAAGAGATGGAGGGAACCCCCTGGTTCTCTGCCATGCTAACACCCAATTTCTCATTATTTTTCTCTCCTATTTCTAAGTAGCTTCATGTAAGAGGGGGAAAAAAGACTTTAGAGATTATTGGTCTTTTTTTTTTCTTTCAACAAATGCAGAGAGGAAAATCGGGCTTTTGACAATCTACAGAGCATGAGATTCACCCAGGGTGGCCCCCAGTGGGAAATGACCAGGGATCACCCTGATATTTCCGAAGTATAGTCAGTTAAACTTACTTGAATGATGTCACTGAGCACAAGAGCATCAAATCTGGCCAGGTACTGAAGGTGGTATTGCTGTATCACTTTGATGTGTCTTCGGACCAGAGCCCTAATCTCCTCCAATAAGAAAAGCAATTCTGCAATGCTCCTGCAAAGTCAAGGAAGAGAACAGGGAGATTTGGGGACTAGAAATATCAACTGAGACAAACATAGTGATAATAGAGCAGAAACTGAGATCTCCTGGGTCATTTGATGCCTCCCTGTCCCGTTTCCCAAAGCATCTAAGGTCAAGACTCTTAACCATGTCAGGTACTAACGAGTCAGCATAGTCCTCAGGTGTCTTTGTCTTGGTGACATTTTCTGTGTGGCGAACCAGCCAGGTGACCTCATCACGAATGAAGGATAGAGCCATGAAAGCATAAAGGGCCTAAGGAGAGAGGACAGGGATTATGAGAATTTTCAACCTTAAATATTTTTTAATGTTTATTAATTTTTGAGAGAGAGAGACAGAGTTCGAGCAGGGGAGGGGCAGAGAGAGGGAGACACAGCAACTGAAGCAGGCACCACCAGCCTCTGAGCTGTCAGCACAGAGCCCTGTGTGGGGCTCTAATTCACCAACTGTGAGATCATGACCTGAGCCGAAATCAGACGCCCAACCAACTGAGCCACCCAGGCGCACCGAGAATTTTCAACTTCAAAAATGGATTTCAAAGCACAGAGAGCTATCATGATAATATGCATATGGATACAATTGTGTAGCCACACCAGCAATAGTGTCCAATAAAAAACATAGAGACCCATAAAAACCATGTGAAACAGAATCAGACATGTATGTTTGTTGAAGTTAGCTCACAGTCAATACTATTTCATCTCTATTAAGTCTTAGAAATATTTACTAGGCACTTATGTGGTTTGGGGACAAAAAAGCAAGCTCTATCTTCAATTAGATCACACTCAACTAGAGGATAAGACAAGTACACAAATAGCTATAATACATGATACACGACACCCTGATAGTACCCAAGAAAGAGATCCGAAAAGTTTCGGAGTGCTCCCAGAGTTTCAAGGGAATCACCATATACATATATTAACAGGTCACAAAAGACTCAGAAATGCAAAAACTCATGAATGCCAAGTCACTCCCCCACAGAGTCTTTCATCATTGGTCATCATCCCCATGCCAACATTTCTTTCTCTTGCCTTGGGACCCAGCAGTCCTGGCTCATCTGTTAGCACAGTCTCCAGCTCCTTCACTGCTATCCGCAGAAATTGGCGCCGTTGACAGTGAAATTGGCCGCTAAGGAAAGAAAGTGGAAACTAGAGAATAACGTCTCTCCCATACTTAAAAATCCTCCTAAGGCGTTTAGGAAGGGGTGTCAGGAGGAATGTTTGATGCTACCATTAGACTTGGTAAGAAAACTCAAGAATCTGTGGGGCAGCAGGAAGTTCTTGGGTTGAAGCAATTAAGCTGTACAGAAACTAGGGGTGGTTTAGGAGAGACCAAAGGTCAAGAGAGATTCCTATTCCACCCCCTCTGGGAGAGGCCATTTCCCACCTTTACCTGTTTGCAATTGCATGTTCCTTGCTTTCCTTTATGTCTGCCACTCTCTTGCCATACCTGAAAATTGACACAAGCACAGCAGGGTTGGCCACACCACCAGTTAGAGGCCTTGTCCCACCTTCCCAGTCCTGAGAGATTCCAAACTACAGCCTATGTATGGGAAGCATGGGCAGCCCTCACTCTTGGGATCTTTCCAAACCCAACTTTTCACCCCAGCCTACTAGTAAGATACTTATAGAGCTTAGAGATTATCCAGTTCTCCTCACTATTTTGCAGATGAAGAAAATAATATCTAGGGAAGAGGAATGACTTGCCCGAGGTTAACTAGGGTTGTAACGGCAAAACTGGGGCGGGACTTCTTGTCATATGCTCCTGCCATGACACTATTAGGCCAAAGTACTCTTCCAGGTTTGGGGGAGATAAAGGAGGCAGTGCATAAGTATGACACGGGCCCTGCTCTCAAGTAAGTAGTTACTTCAGCTCTACTTTGGATCCCATTCCCGCCCATCTCCTCTTAGAATTTTTCTTTATCAATTATCTCTGTCACTTTAATCTCTCTCTCTCCACCAATTTATCCTCTTCTCCCAATACATAAGTTCAAAGCCTCCCTTATCCTGAAAGACTTTCACTTGACCCTGACAATCTACTGAACTTTCCTGTTCTCCCACACCACCAAACTCCTCCAAAGAGACACCCAAACTCTTTACATCCTTACGTTTCACTGACCCCTGAATCCCATAAGACTTTTGACACTTAAAAAACTGCTCTCTCGGATAAAGAAGATGTGGTATACATGTACAATGGAGTATTACTCGGCAATCAAAAAGAATGAAATCTTGCCATTTGCAACTAGATGGATGGAACTAGAGGGTATTATGCTAAGCAAAATTAGTCAGAGAAAGACAAATACCATATGACTTCACTCATATGAGGACTATAAGATATAAACAGATGAACAAAAGGGAAGGGAAGCAAAAATAGTATAAAAACAGGGAGTGGGACAAAAACATAAGAGACTCTTAAGTATGGAGAACAAACCGAGGGTTACTGGAGGGGTTGTGGGAGAGGGGATGGGCTAAATGGGTACGAGGCATTAAGGAATCTACTTCTGAAATCATTGTTGTACTATATGTTAACTAACTTGGATGTAAATTTAAAAAATAAATTAAATTAAAAAAAAAACCTGCTCTCTCTAAAGTCAATGTGAACTGCTGAATCACCAAATGACCTTTTCATTGTTCTTCATTTATCCGTAATATTTGACTCTCCTGACCATCTCCTTTTTCTACTAGTGATCCATGCTCAACAATCCCACATTACCTTACGTTCTGTGTGCTCCCTATGTTCCTTATATCTGTCCTCTCTTGTCCTGTATCACTGTTCCCAATGCATCAGTAAAACTTCATAACCTTTCTTTTCCCTTCTCCAAACTACTCCCTTACCAAACTTGGCACAAAATGAAAGAAATTTAGAGTTGGAAAGTATCTTAATTAAATCAGCATTCAACTCCACAGCATTCCGAATGGATAATTATTTCACATCTATATAGTATGATGGAAAGCAACAGGATTAAGAGTCAAAAAAATCTGGAATTATTTCCTATTTCCAATGAGTGACTTTGAGATTGAGCTCCATTTTCTCACTTATAAAAATATATATTAATACTTATACATGAGTATAAGTAATATGAAGATCAAATTAGATCATTTATACCAAAAACTCCCTAAACTATAAACCTTATATCTTAGTTGTTGTTCTTAGTGATGGGGAACTGAACACTCTTCAAACATGCCTTCCATTCTTTAAAAGCAATAATCATTGGAAAGTTTTATAGGTATACAGATATGGATATAGATATAGACCCAAATCGACTCCCGTAACTTCTAATTATTCATCTTAGACTTACTCTCTCTTAACTCTGACAATGATTCTTTTTATGGTAATACCCAGTTGTTGAGAGTATGAGGAATAAGTATTCTCATAGGCTGCAGATAATACAGCTGTTTGGAGGGCAATTTGGTAGGAGCTATTAAAATTTGATATATGCATACCCTTTACCCCAGCAATTCCACTTCTGAGAATCTACCTTACAGAAATGTTCTTAAAGTTATATGTCTAAGAATGCCCATTATAGCATTGTTTACAATGATTTTTTTAAAGGAAACACTCTCAACTATGCTTCAATAAAAAAACAAAGAAAGGAAAGTGGAAATGGTTCAAATGTCCATCACAGGGAATTGGGTAAATAACTTATGTTACAACCACATAATAGAATACTATTCAACTGTTGAAAAGAGTAAGATAAGTCACTATAGACTTATAGGCAAAATATCCAAAATATAGTAAGTGAAAAAAAGCAAATCACAGAACATAATGTAGAGGCGAATCCATTGCTCTTTAAAAATTGCTTATGTAAGGCTGAAAATACATGCACACCTTTACATGCGACAGAAAAACAAGCATCTGGAGGACATACACAAATCTATTCTGGGAGATGAGATTGTCGTCAACATCCACTTTTTATTTTGTACATTTCTGGGTGTTAGTTTGCAACGATAAATAAAAATAA
The DNA here is from genome assembly GCA_028646485.1 of Cryptoprocta ferox. Taxonomy (NCBI): domain Eukaryota; kingdom Metazoa; phylum Chordata; class Mammalia; order Carnivora; family Eupleridae; genus Cryptoprocta; species Cryptoprocta ferox. Next base: position 57,741,067 of record CM053571.1, read on the forward strand.
TAAAGATATTTGACCCCTTCCTCAACCCAACGCCTCCTTCTCTTTATAGTTCTCTCTCTATTCTTCCCTTCACAAACTTCTTAAAAGAATTACTTATAAAATTCCTTATCTCTCATTCGCTTCTAAACCCACCACAACCCAGCTTTCAACCCCACCACTCAACTGAAGTTGTCCACAGGAAGGGCACTAAGACTGTCTTTATAGCCACATCCAAAGAACATTTTTCAGTCCTCATTTTCTTTGACTTCTCAATGCCATCTAATGTAAGTAACCAATCCTTCCTCCTGAGAATGTTTTCTTCCGTTAATGTTCTGTCTTCCCTCTTCCCAACACCCCTAAAAATCTCAAAATAAGATAAGTTGGCTCTCATGTCTCACCCTTTCCAACTGCTCAATAAGTCCTCGGTGACCTTGTGCACCTGTAGCACATCCTCCCGGATTAGGGTGATGTACAGGGAGCCCTGCAGACACAGCTTCCACAGTTTCTGGCACTGGGTGTTGGAGTTGAGGCACCCATTACAAAGAAGAAACCCAACTGCAGGTGGATAAAATAGTGCAGAGGAAAACTTTTAGAATTTTCTATCCATGTAACATGCTGTGACATCTACTCCCACCTAATCCCATAAAACTTACTGATAATCCAGCGCTCCATCACTTCCACAGATAGGTACTCACAGGCCATCTGTGAGAAGAAAGGCAGAGATGGTCAAGCAGTTATTCAACCCGGTATTCCCTGAAATACTAAGGCAGTCAAGACCAGGGCAGTCAAACTGGAATTTAAGTATCAAAACCAACTTTTGTTTTTAGTAAGCCAGTAGCTGGGGAACCTGCCAATCATGGAGGTGAGGCAGTGGAAGTGGAGAGAGGAAAAATGAATACACTTGAGAAAAGGAAAAGGAGCTTGGGCTGGAAATCGGGACAAATGAAAGGTTTAATATAGTTTCTCATCAACAGCTCAGAAAAGCAATATTCAACACGTTCTCATGATCTCTCCCTTCTTTGGATTCTTTTGCCACTTCAAGTACAAATCAGACATTTCTCATTCCTCTTGTACCATCTCTTGTATTTTTATGACTACATAGCATATATTCCCTCCAAGAGTTTAAGTTCTTTAAGCATGGATGTTGGGCCATCCATGCCACGTAATTGAATAAAAATATTTCTTCATTAACTGATGCCTGTGTTTAATTTCCTGCTGGGCTGAATAGGTGTCTAATGACTCACTTCATCTATCCATTCATTCTATGATTATTCGTTAAATTCTTTCTATAGGCAGCAACATGCTAATCCTGGTCCAAACAAAAGCTCCAACCCAACCATGATTTTTTAGCTATAAGAGGTGATCAACTTAGATGCATATCCTAGAAGAGGGCTAAAGCACTCTTAGGGACGATATTTCTTGAAAGAAGCACCCTCTACAGAGATGGCCTTGGCAATGAGAATGCCATCACTGACAAGAGGAAAAGGGAACGTACTGTGTCTGAATTAGCAGGGTTAATCATGGCTGGGGGGCTGCTGATGAGACTCAGAAGCTGGGCACTGCGCCACTGCTCAGCCCCCTGGGTCCTCCGGACAAAGAGGAAGTGCAACGAGAGCAGAGCTTCACTCACAGCCTGTGGGGAGAAACAAATGAATCCTTAATGTCAATGATGAGGACATTATACTTCCGCGGGAGGAATTCTCCACTCTCTCAGGGAACTTGCCTTCGTGTGAGGCCCAAACTCCTCTGTCAACTTCTTCAGAGGATGATCATACTCCAAGACCATCTGCCCTAGACGGGCAAAACTGGGGTCACTGGAAGAAAGCATAGGAAAGAAGGGTTACAGGTCTCCCTTAACCATGATGTAAACTTTCATATTTGCAGATGGGATAAAGATGCGTGCGTAGGCTGGCACTCCCTTTCACCTCCAAAGATATATATACTAAACTGTGAATTATATATATCGATAACCCATTTCAGCCCAAGTATAGTAAGCTATTAGCTAGAAATACATAATTTGGGACAGGTCCATGAAAGTTTCTCCATGTAAACACCCAAAATAGTATTGAATACATGATAAGTACTCTATAAATTCATGCTGATTAGTTGTAATTCCTAGGTCCAAATTTGTATACAACCCAAAAAGATACATATAAATTCAAAGCTAATGGGTAAGGCATGTGCCTAGGTATTCATGTAGACACATGGGAATACATATCATACATAGAACAATGTGTCACAGCCTACTCTGATCCCTCTGGTCTTCATTTTTTCAGCCCTTAAATACTTTTATTTGCACTAATGGAGGGGCACAGAATTTCAGATAATCCAAAATCCATTTATATTTGGCTTCAAATGTATTATCATACATTACTCACCTCTAATGGCTTTACCTTGCTAATATTATTCCTAACAATACTAAAAAAAGAAAACTTTATTTTCCTTTTGCAATAACCTGAAAAGCACAGTGGAAGCCAGTCCAGGATTAAAAAATGATCAGAGACAATGCAAATTGGATAATCCACTAGCAGATACTCAGGAGTTAACTATATGTAAAAGAGCTGTGCACTTGTTGATATATGCCATTATAAGTTTTTGCTGTTGTTGTTGTTGTTTTGCCTGGATCATCATGCAGATTATAAGTTCTCAAATGAGAAAACATGGCTTCTATTTCCTTTGTGTCTACCTTGTACCTCATACCACCATGTATGGGATTCTTCATCTCCTAAATCCCTTTAACTCACCTGTGCCCATGCAGCATCTCATGGGCACAGTTGTACGTGCCAATAAGTACCCGTCGGTCTTCAATCCGTGACAGAAGTAAAATAACTGAGGTATAAGTCACAATCAAGTCCAGGTAACTCCGAGTAAAGTCAAAGTTGAGATTCTGCAAGGACAACACATAGGAACCCAAGAACAGCAAGGCCAATTAATCCCTTTCTCACCAACCATTCCATTCCAGACAGTACTAAATAGACTCTGAATGGGTCTATTTAGAAGGAGGAACTGGTAGGATGGAAAATTCAGAAGGAGAAAGTTGGAACAACAGGGGTTAAAAGTGAGCTCAAGATACAAAAAGTCCAGGAAATATGGTAACATCTGGAGGTTAGAAGAGGTGGAATAAGAACATTTTTGTATAATTTTTATATTAAATAAATCATACTGGTGATCTGCTTCACATGTAAATATACTTTAACTTCAGCACTTTATACAAAAGAATTATAGTCATGGAATGAATAATACAGTATATTATAGTAAATATTTTATAATATAAGCCTGAAGGAATAGCCATTCCTCCAGTCCCTTCCCAATCCACATTGTCCCAACCAAGACCTTCTCTAGGATAGAAAGAGAATTACAAAGAATCTTACAATATCAAAATGGCACTGGCAGGCATCAATGGTGTTGAGAAGTTCATATACATGATCCTGGGGGTGGAATTGGAAATGAGAATGAATAAAGAATAAAGAGAAGGTAACATGTACTACCGGAATTTGGAGGGAAGGGTTCTCTCCCTTATAGGTCCTAGAGAGCCACCAAGTAACATAAGGGAAACTGAACAGAGGAAGTTCCTCCTCAGGAAGCCATCAGTGGGCCCCTATTAAGCTTACCCTACCAAATGCTCAAGTTTCCATGACACAAGTCACCACTATATTACACTCTCCCTGATTTTATTATCCCAGTGCCCCCTTCCTCCACACACACAAAAAAAGGTTACAAAATGCAGATCATCTGATACGCTGTTTCTAAGATACCAGAAATTAGACCCATTTTTATTGATGAATCCCAAAAGTTTTTCTTGGATTCCATCTCCTGTTTTTAAGAGACCCAACCTTCTATGTTTCTATTTACTGACCACTTACTATGTGCTAAGTACTTACTAGGTAATTTTCATATACTTCATTTAACCCTCATTCCAGTGTGATAGGGATTCTTTTTCTTTTCATACATAATTTTACCTAAATAAATATGCAGTTTTATTGTGGACGCTTCCCTTCCCCCACATCAGCACCCACCCTCCATCCTACCCCAACCCCCAGGAAAACCAGTTTAACAACCCAGTATGGCCTTTCTTAATTTTCTCCCTATTTATATAATCTTATTCAGATAGAAAGGAGGGAAAAGGAGAGAGCTAAAGAGATAGATTTTTTTCATCATCATTTGTGGTATAAAATTGAGATAATATTGTACTCTTCTTGCCATTTTGCTTTTCTCATCCAACCTTACCTGCTGAAAGTCCTCCAAGTCGTCTGGTAGAACACTAATGTACTTCTTTTTAATGGCCACATAATACCCCATGGTATGTCAATTCATTCAGCCTTTTTCCCACTGATGGACCTTTTCTTTGTTCCCAATCCCTGGCCTATCCTTTGTTCTCTATTCCTAACACATTAGTACTTTCATTTCTGCAAGGTGGAACTGCTAGATCAAAGAGGATATATATTTTTATCTTAAAAATATGTTGCCAAAGACTTGAGCAGATACTTTATAATAACAAATATACAATGGTCAATAAGCAAATGAAAAGACGTTCAACAATATTAGTCACCAGAGAAATGCAAATTAAAACAACACTGTATACCCATGAAAAGGCTAAAATTTAAGTCAGATAATAGTAAGTGCTGATGAGAATGTGGAGCAACTGGAACACTACTATATTACTGAGGGGAGGAGAAAATGCAACAATGACTTTGGAAAAAAGGTTTGCAGTTTCTTATAAAATTAAACATACACATATCATTTGATTTAGCAATTCAACTTCTAAATTATTTTCCCAAGTGAAATGAAAAATACGTCTCACAATGATTTGTACTCAATGTTTATAGCATCTTGGACATAATGGCCAAAAATATGCATAATGGACGTAACCCAAATGTCCATCAACAGGTAAATGGGTAAATCGTATCCATACAATGGATCAGTACTCCACAAAAATAGGAAATGAATCCCAGTTACATGAAACAACAGAGATAAATCTCAAAAACATTTTACTGAGTGAAAGAAGCCAGACACAAAAAAATGCATGCTGTATAAATTCTAATTATATTCATCTGGAAAAGAGAAGAAAAGAAAATTCTTATCTAGAAAGCAGATCAGTGGTTGCCTGGGGCCAGGAGTTGAGGAGGTAGGGACTGACTAGGGAAAAAGGCTCAGGAAACATTTGGAAGGCAGCTATGCTCACCACTATACCACCAACACTGCTCTCAGGAAACATTTGGAATGATGGAAATTTTCTATACTTTCATTGTGGTGGTTGTTCCATAGGTGCATATATTTGTCAAACTTATTAAAATAGGAAAAATGTTTCCACATTATCTTCCTCAAAAGATCTAATCTAAATTAATACATAGGGGATTGGGGTGCCTGGGTGGTTCAGTCAGTTGAGCATCAGACTCTTGATTTCAGCTCAGGCCATGATCCCAGGATCGTGGGATCAAGCCCCATGTCTGGCTCTGTGCAGAGCGTGGAGCTTGCCTTAGATTCTCTCTCTCTTTCCCTCTGCCTCTCTCCCCTACTCGTGCGCACTCTCTCTCTCTCTCTACCTTCTTCCCTCTCTCTCTCTCAAATAAATTAAAAATAAATAAATAAATAAATAAAATTTAAAAATAAATTAACACATGAGGAAACTAAGGCTAAGAGCAGTTAAGATACTTGCCCATGATCACAAACTAATAAGGGATAGTACCAGAATTAGAACACAGAGCCCATGATTTTCCCTCTATACTACATGACTTCTAAATCTCTGTCTACCCCTATGTTGCCTCATTTGCTGGGAGGGCCTTTCTACAACTCCTTCCTGAAACCTAGTTCCCACAGGTTATTGCTGAGATTCGCTATCAGCCACTCACACAATGTCACTATACAAGTCTTATCCTCTAAAGATAAGAATCAGAAGAGAATGGAATTAAGGTTTGTTGGCCTATAACCTTACTATATGCTAAATACTGAGCTAGATGTTTTCCGTACATCATCTCATTTAATTCTCACAGATACCCCACATAGTAAATTTTATTTCCCTATTCTATAGATAAACTGGAATTCAGAGTTTCTTGTCTAAATTTATCCATCTGGTAAGTGGTAAAGCTGAGATTTGAAAACAGGTCTGTCTGATTCAGAGCCTACCTATTGTGCATTTACAATGCACAATACCTCAGTGTCTCTATTATTCCTCCTACCCTAAGTGAGCCATACCATACACCCTGTGCTCAGAACTTTACCAGTGCAGCAACCAGAAGGTGTCCTAAATCCCCTTTGGACCCGAAGGTTTCCTAGTTTGTATGCATCCGGCATTCGTTCCACCACCTCCCCCAGTGCCTGCCTACCTTCTGCCTAACCACTCCCCTCAATTCCAAGATTAATAACTTCTGACCTGACCCTCCTTCAGACTTTACAGTTTTCCATGTCCCCACTTCTTCCTTCATTGTGTGATGAATGGCCTGGATTAGCCCCCTCGGGGAGATTCAGGACACCCAAAACAGGGTTCCATACCTGTTTCATCTAAAGAAATACTAGTATCATCACAAATTTGGATTGCTCAGATGGCTAAAATTTGTGTTCTTTCTTGAATATATAAATAATACATGCTCATTGCAGAAAAATTAGAAAATACAAACAAGCGTAATTTTAATTCATTTTTAAAACCACTCAAAATCCTAGCAATCAGAAGTTCACATTTTCTTTATATGCATGTTTATCCATGTAAATATACATATTAGGAATATCTTATGTCTTACTGTATTATAATTTGCTTTGACATTAAAGAATATATGAAGAACATTTTTCCGTGCCAAGTATCATAAATATTATCATCTTTCACAGCTGTATAATATTCATTTATAGACATATACTATGAACTTTTAACCAAACCTCTGTATATTGTACACATCAATTATCAACTTGGCACTATCTTATATAATACAACAGAGTACATTATTTTTTTTAACAGAGTACATACTTTTACATATCTCTGCACTTCAGAAAGTATGTGTTTTAGAGACGCCTGGGGGCTCAGTCCCTTAAGTGTCAGACTCAATCTCAGCTCAGGTCAAGATCTCACGGTTGGTGAGTCTGAGTTTGAGCAGTGTGTCAGGTTCTGCCCCAGCAAAGCAGGGCCTGCTTGGGATTCTGTCTCTCCCTCTCTCTACGCCTCCCCAACTCACTCACTCACTCTCTCGCTCGCTCTTTCTCAAAATAAATATATAAACTTGTTTTTAAAGCATGAGTTTTTAAGACTTTTGAAACACATCATCAATTTGCCCTTCAAAAACATCATACCAAATAATTTTTACAGTTTATAGTACCTGATCATTATTTAAAACACAAATAAAATATCATCTATGTAGTACTGCTAGCAAAACTACAATCAGACAGTTAACAAATCAGACAAATCCAAATTGAAAGATACTCTGAAAAATAGCTAGTCTGGACTCCAAAGAGTCAGTGTCATGAAAGACAAAAAAAAAAAAAAAAGTTTGGGAACTATTTTAAAGACTACAGAGACATGACAGCTAAATCCAATGTATTATCCATGAGACAACTAGTAGAATGTGAACATGGACTATACATTAAAACTAATAATATTGTAGCAATGTTATATTTCCTGAGTGCGATAATTGTATTAGGGTTATATAAGAAAATATTCTTGTTCTTAGATGTATGCTAAAGTATTTAAGGAAGGGAAATGTCATGATATCTGCAACTAACTCAAATGATTCAGGAAAAAAATAAAGGTAAACAAACATGGTAAAACTAACAATTAGGAAATCTAAGAGAAGAATAGAATCATATTCATTGTAATATTCTTGAAATTTTTCAGATTTGTAATAAAATATTGGGGAATCGTACTTAAAATACTTGAATACTTAACAGTACTTAAAAATATATAGTTGAATAAGTTAATTATAATTTATATATATAAGCTATATAATTATAGTTTAATAAATTAAAGCTAATCACTTCCAAAGGTAGTTATTCCTAACAGTTAAATGTATAATATTCCAAATCTGCCCAAGTATATGCTAATACTATGTATATACAAGCTTACATATCCTTTTTATTTTTTTATTTGTTTTTATTTGTTTAATGTTTATTTATTTTTGAGAGAGAGAGCACAAGTGGAAGAGGGCAGAGAGAGGGACACACAGAATCCAAAGCAGGCTCCAGGCCCTGAGCTGTCAGCACAGAGCCCGACATGGGGCCTGAACTCACAAACCATGAGATTATGACCTGAGCTGAATCAGACATTTAACCAACAGAGCCACCTAGGTGCCCCATAAATGAAATATAATTATATCATACACTATTCCGCAACTTGCTTTTGTTTAACAATACAACTTAGATATCCTTCCACATCAGTATATATCCCTTGTTTTTTCAAGAAACAGGATTAAGAAACATAAGTGAACATCTACTAAAGAATAGCCTCAGAAGGATAATGTCTATACTAGGGTTGTGGGCTAGAGAGAGCTCACCCGAAATTCCATGACATCCACAAATGACTGGTAGTAGTTGACGAGGAATCTAATTATCTCAGATTTTTCTCGATGTACCGGTCCTAAATGTTGCTGAGAGAAACACAAAGCAAACATTTTTAAACACAAAATAAGACAATTGATCAAAGTAACCCTAGGGTAATAGGAGTCATTACTAAAACATTCTTGAAGAGGCTTGAAATACACTGACAGGCAAAGTTGGAAAATCTCCAATGCTCTGAAGGTCTTAAACAGAGGAGAGTCTCTAGATAAGATGATGCACGTGATCCTGACTAGATATAGAGTGCTAAATGAGAGGAAATTTCAAGGTCCCTTTCAGTCAAAGAAGCCTACTATTTATATTAAAGTCAAAAGAAGCAGAATGAGAAGATGCTATACATACAATGGTAAGAAATTTAGGGCTAATATTTAATGGAGGAGTAGTAAGGAATATTCCATGAGATGCATGATTCTAAGATAATTAGCAAGGAAACAGGGAGAAACAGGAACAACAGCAAAATAAATGTACCCTGCTGGGTTGATCAAGCTGCCTTCCTCTACAAGAACAAAGTGTTCACATGAATCTTGCAACAGAGAAAGGGGCAATGCTTTGCTCTAGCTTACCCTGGGAGAATCCCATCTTATCTCAGAACTCTCAAGATTACAAGAACCTGAAGCCGTGTGGTTGAGCCCAGGAAAACTAAAAGAAGGCTACACCACTCCCTACCAAGTTCAAAGAAAGGCAGTCAAAAGAGGAGAGGTTAAGCCCTCCAAGCATAGAGTTATTTCAGAGAAAAGAGAGGAGGGGGATCATGTTCTCACCGTGCTGTTTCGGACATCTATGTTGGGAAATTTCTTGTTGATGTACTTGAGAGAAGATTCCATGGACTTTTCCAGTAAGAAAGGTGGCTTGGATTTGGGGTCTGAACAAGTCTGCACCAATAAAGCATACTATAGGTCAACCCTTTCTCCTGCCCCTCCAAACATACCCCTCCCTGCAGCATTCATTTTCACACAGTCTCTTTCATAGAAAGGGAATCAGAGAATTCATTATGAAAACATAACAGTAGGTGAGGAACAAGCTCCAGGACATGAAGCCAGCTGAACAACCTGGGTATCTTGTCTCACCAAGAAGAATTCAACGTCTGCTGGGGCCCCAGCACAAAGAGGAAGCTCTCTCCCCACCCCTCAGCTGAAGCCGGAAGGAGTGAGAAAAAGCAGCTGCTCCTGAATTAGACTTCATGTGCAAGTGTGTCACAATTATGTCCATATCTAAGTATCTCACCAAGAGGGCATTTGTAGAAGTCACAGGGTCAGACAAACCATGTTCCCGGTGATTTGTTTTATTACAAAATGCACCAAAGTTCCCTCTCCCTATTTTCTCTTCCAGAAACTCCCCACTCCTCCCCCTCTCATTATCTCTTTACTTCCCTAGGCCCAGGCCCTCACCCCCGACCCACCCCCCACCCTACAGCCCTGCTTGGCCTGACTCATGTCACCAGCTTCTCTCAACTCAACACATCCTATCCTAAGCATACACACGCAACCAGAGCATGAACTCTCAGACTCTAAGTACCTCAGAAGGCACCTACCCATATTTTATTGAATTACCACATCTATTTTTTCCTTTTAGAGAAGTACTTCCATGGGAAAGTTTTTGCCAGAGACCCAACTTTGGGGGTTCAGCAATAAACAATGAGACCCAGAATTCTAGATCCCAGACCTTATTCGAGTAACACAGAACAAAATTATCTCCTACCCACATATACCCAGCACAAAGCAGACACTCTCATTGGGGCGTGAATCATATCTAGAAGGGAGAAACCCTTAAAAAGAGCCTCCCATTCTTCCTTCCTGCACTGGCTGGCCTATGTAATCCAAGTGACTGAAGGCCAGTGGGAAAGTAGAGGAGTCTAACCTCTGGAACTGCCATCTACAAGGTCCCCTGCCTTACTATTGCTGGAATAAGTAGTGCTGGCCCAGTGGCTCATGCTTACCTTCTTGATGTTATACATGCGGATGAGAACCCCCTGACCTCGATCATTCAGGATAGTGAGCTTCTCGGCTAATTTATGCTGGTAGGCAGAGGTCAAAGACATGATGGCCACCGAAAGAGAGGAGTATCCGGACAGCAATGCCGAATCTCCCCAAACACTTTCAGCTTGTGTGGTGACACCCCCTGGGCGGAGGGACCCAGCCTGGTTGGTGCACTGGTCTTCCTGTAGCCTCTACAATTGGCTCATGGGGGAAAGCAGTCATTACAGCTCACAGGCCTTCAGAATCTACTAGTGCTTCCTCTTGCACACTCAGCAGGAGACACTTCCTCTTTCTAACTGTGCAGCATTTTTGGTAAGACTGTGAAGTTAGCAGAGGCAGGGGAGAGGGACAGGTTTTCAAGGTTCCTCACAGTCTGGCACCAACCTTTTCGGCCTTACCCCTTTACTAGAGTCCTATAAAAAGCTCTACACCAAACAAGTATCGACTACCCCTCTTCCATACACCTTCATACTTGTTCTCTTTTATATATCCCCATCAAGAACACCTATGTTATTCTCAGCTGAACCTTAGGCCTATCCATCTCTTAGGGCCCGGATTAAATCCCAAATCCTCCACATTACCCCATCTAGTGTCAAATATTATATAAAATACCATATTCTTCACTATATTTTTAAGTATATGACTTATCTCCCCCAACTACATCATAAGCCCCTTAATGACAGGAATTGTATCTAATACTTCTTCATATCTTTCACAATACTCTAATACAGTAGTTCTTAAAATGTAGTCATGTCAGTATCTCCTAGAAATTTGTTAGACATGCAAATTCTCAGGACCCCCCCCCCCGCCCAGACCTACTGAATCCAAAACTCTGGGAAAGGGTCCAGCACTCTGTGTTTCAGTAAGCCTTCCAGGTAATTCCAATACACTCTCAAGTGTGAGGACCACTGCTCTAGCACAAGAGTTCTTTTATTTATTTATTTTTAAGTTTATTTATTTATTTTGAGAGAGAGAGAGAGAGAGAGCAAACACACAAGCAGGGGAGGCACAGAGAGAGAGTGCAAGAGAGAGAATCCAAAGCAGGCTCCGCACTGTCAGCACAGAGCCCGATGCGGGGCTTGAACTCACAAACTGAGATCATGACCTGAGCTGAAATCAAGAGCTGGATGTTTAACCTACTAAGCCACCCAGGCCCCCATCTAGTACAATAGTTCTTAAAGGTGCTTAAGAAACTGAGATCAATCCCTATCCTCTGAGATTCAGGATTGGTAAGTCTGCAGTGGGGCCTAGAAATCTGCATTTGTAAGTACCATGGGAGGATCAGTGCAAAAATTCCATCAGCTACATGTTGAGAAACACTGATCTAGAACACCACCTCTTGGACCCAACCACTTAGTAAAGATGCTGCTTATTTGTTGAATTAAGACTAAATTGGGAAATAGGCCCCATGAAGAACCAAAGTAACTGAGGGGCGCCTGGGTGGCTCAGTGGGTTAAGCATCTGACTTTGGCTCAGGTCATGATCTCGCAGTTTGTGAGTTTGAGCCTGTTTGTGCTGACAGCTCAGAGCCTGGAGCCTGCTTCAGATTCTGTGTTTCCCTCTCTCTCTCTGCCCCTCCCCTGCTCGCACTCTGTCTCTCTGTCTTTAAAAAAATAAATAAATGTTAAAAAAAATTTTTTTTAAAGAACCAAATTAACTGAGATGAAGAAGGGAAAATTAATAATAGACTTTAAATCTTAGAAGGCTGAATGAATTTCAGCACTAAAAAATTCTTGCCATTTCAACCAGGCCTTAGCTCCCTAACTCAAGAAAACCAACTCACTTTCACGTTTCTTTCAAGGTGAGAGGAAGAAGGTCCTCAGAAAAATTCTACATTAAACAGAGTTGTCTTCATATCTACTTCCTTTTCAATACCTTTTCTCCACTTTTCTTTTTAAAAAAATTTATAATGTTGGGGTGCCTGGGTGGCTCAGTTGGTTGAGCGTCCGACTTCAGCTCAGGTCATGATCTTACCATTCCCGAGTCCAAGCCCTGCATCAGACTCTGTGCTGACAGCTTGGAGCCTGGAGCCTGTTTCGGATTCTGTGTCTCCCTCTATCTCTGCCTCTCCCCCACTCACGCTCTCTCTCTCTCTCTCTCTCTCTCTCAAAAATAAAAAAAAAATTATGTTTATTTATTTGAGAGAGAGAAAGACAGAGCACAAGTGGGGGTGGGGCAGAGAGAGAGGGAGACACAGAATCCAAAGCAGGCTCCAGGTTCCAAGTGGTCAGCACAGAGCCTAATGCAGGGCTCGAACTCATGAACTGCGAGATCATGACCTGAGCTAAAGTCGGACCCTTAACCAACTGACCCACCCAGGTGCCCTTCTCCACTTTTCAATTATTCTCATTTTCCATATCCAGGGCTCTTACATTATTCCAATAAATCCTGGGATGGAGGGATGGGGAAGTGGATTAGTATTATTATATACAGAACTTAATATGTTTGTTCCCAAGATAATGTATTTTTTAAAGAAACAAGATGACAGTGCTTAACACACAAAATTTCAAACATCCCTAAGGGGAACTTTACCCTTCTGGAAAACAGAATCTGCCTTCCAGTTTATTTACTAGATGCCAATCCCTAGGGGCCTGGCATAAGGTGTTATTGCCCCTGAAGATTTGAATTACCCACTGTTCTCAAAGAAACCCAGGAATTTGCAATTTCACTTGCATTTCTTATCCTCCTGAAAATTTTGTTGAAGACTGTCCATACAAAGCCAATCTTGTTTTCTCCCGTTCCCAAATATATACCCAGCAGGGACCAGCCTAGTAGTCTACTGTGAATGTGCCACGTTCATTTCTGCCTCTCTCATGATGTGTGCTTTCCCTCTTGCTGACCCAAATCCTACTCGATCTTCTGGATCTGGCTCCAAGAGTCCTAAGACCGGCCCTTGCTGAACTCCTACAGTATTTGATCCCTACCACATATTTTACATCTAAATTAGGTCCCATCTTTAACCGTCTGTTTCATATTATACTGCCACCCCAGCTGAACTGTAAGATTTCTGGAGCCTGGAAACACTTATTTGCTTATACTTAGTATCTGTGAAAAGCCTACATTTTGGCATCAGATGGAATTTGGGGCTCGAATGTAGTTGGGTCCAGTGGACTAAGCCTTATGATTTAGAGGCAAAGAGTCCAGGTTCCAGACCCAGAAACCTTGAGTCCACATCCCAACTCTATCAATTCGCAGCTCTCATCCAGTTTCCCTGCCTGCGAAATGGAGATGATATTGATAATAGCTCCTACTGCATGCAGATATTGTGTGTATTAAATAAGTTCCTACATGCAAAGTGACGACCTAGTTACTTACTAGGTACCAGGTACTTTAAATGCGTTGCACGTATTACCTCAAATGATATTAATGTTACTCAAACATGTGCTAGCTTTGTAACTGCAGGATATCTATCAGTCACTGAATTGGTTTCCTAATCTATAAAACAGTGGTAACCTGACAGTCGTTACCTGACATGGTGTTTGTAAACAATCAGCTCAAGGCCTGGTACACTGTATTAAGAATCCCAAAAAGAAAGTAAATTTTGGGGGGTTTTAGTATGTGGTGAGCTTATGTCACTTTCTGTGAATTTCTACTTGGCATCGCATAAAGAAAATGGACAGGTTTAAAGATGGAACTAATCATCCCAACTGGTAAACTTTAGAGAAACTTCATTGGAAAGATCAGCAGTTCCTCCTGGAAACTGGAAGAACCCTTCTGAGGGTGGTTCAGTTACCCCAGGGCAGGGCCTAGTAACCCTGGCTACAAATCAGAATCCCCTGTGGAACTCTTTTAAAGCCACAGTTAGCCAGACCCCATTTGTGAAGATTCTGATCTGATAGTTCTGGAAGATCTGTCACTTTAAAACTACTCAGTGATTTTCATGCACAACCAAGGTTGAAAACCACTCGTTCAAGTCTTCACTATGACATCAAAAACTTCCAAACCTCTTGAGAAGCCATAGACCATATGGTGGGAAAAGGAATTAGAGTAGGTTGAACAGAAAGTTGATTTACATCACTTGACAAAGGTACTTTGCTCTCTCCCTCTCCCCAAACTTCTGCTAAATTTGCCTTGTTCTGACTTGCAAAAGGATTGTTTTCCTCTTCAGATTCAGACACACTTCTCTTCAGATTCTTGAGAGACACTGCTTCAAGAATAAGGAAGGAGGACTCAAAGGCCTCTAGACTCAGTTTAATTGTCAGGGTAGCATTGATGCTACAACACTCTTGCCAAGTCTAACACGTATTAAATCAAATGGCTTCCATTATAGTCTTGGCCTCCCAACATAGGATATTCAGCTATCAATAACTTGGTGAATGGTCCAAGCTTGCCAATTCTTGCTGCCCCTTCTGAAGCCCTCTTTGTTAAGACCAGCCTTATCAGTCTGATCAAACTTTATACTTTTCTAGGCTGCTGGATAAAATAAGGGTTTGGGGTTATCTGAAGCCTACATTTTAGTATTAAAGCTCTTCTTCTATTATCTTTAAGAATCTAAAGATAACTATACAATACTGGATTATACTGCAGGTGTTATTTTTCAGAAAGCCAATTCACTTTATAATAAGGGTCCATGGCTCTAATATTATCATTAATATGCAGTGTAAGCTTTAAAGAGCCAGCCTGGCTTGCATTCCTGAAAGGCACCTGAGTCGAAATCCCTGGACTTAATCATCTAAATGCCCTCAGGAAAATCTGACATTTAACGGTCTAGCTCTGTGCCCTTTGTCTATGCCCTAGGCATGATCCAAAGCAGAATTGAAATGGGCTATTCTAGGCACTTTTCTGTCCTTACTGCTTATGCCAGTCTGCCTTGATCTCCGCCCCCCACCCCCCACCCCAACTGCCATCAGACTATGCTGTCCCTGCTTTGCAGAAATCTCAGCTGTAACTGTTGCCTGGAAACTTGGGAGTCCTTGAAGTGAATGTCTGCTACGATAGCTAAAGACAGCTAGCCATAAGGGAAAGTAGGCCTCCTATTGGCAGTCAAATGTGGCAGATTTGAGATGGTATATTCTTAGTTCACTTCTATGAGTCTTCAATGCTGATAACCTACAACTTTAGAGATTTCAGACTGGCATTCTCAGATCATTATAAAGTAGCCTGAACTTGAACATGGTACTGTTTATTCTTCTGGTCCCCTCTCCCCAAAAGGGCTATGCTGATCTGACAAGCAGTATCTTTGTCTAGCAAAGAGCTTACTTTAGATAGATTTAGCAAAGAGAAGGAAGGCAGCAATGCTGAACTGTAAAGGAACCGGCTGCCCCAGCCTTGCTTTCTCAAACACTCAAGCCAATGGTGTTAAATTTCATCTTACCCCAGTACTGTGAGCTTTCCAAGGAGCCTTGCCTGTTTAATAGTCTATTTGGGGGCACAGAATTCTATTCAAAAGCACCTATAAGACTAAAATATATGTACAAATGTTAATTTTTAGTTTTCCAAGGCATATAAGCAGTGAAGTTCTCCTATTATCTAACTGACTAGGTTATTGCTTTAGTCATGCAAAACTTTCATAGAGAAATACGCATATCTTTCACTTTTTTTTTTTTTGAGAACAGAAAGTAGGGTTATGTCAAAACTACCTGATCTTAAATGTCAATATTTTCTTTGTCAACCCAAGGTTCCTACTATTTTAGGCCTCATGGAGTCAGAAGCCCTAGAAATATGTCCTTATGACCCAAACCACAGGATGCCAGCCAGCAGGTTACAGTACCACCTGGCATCATGTAGAAAGGTAATAAAATGTTGGGGTGCCTGGGTGGCCCAGTCGGTTAAACGTCCCACTCTTGGTTTCAGCTCAGGTCATGATCTCACAGTTTGTGAGTTCCAGCCCTGCATCAGGCTCTGTGCTGATGGTGTGGAGCCTGCTTGGGATAGTCTCTCTCTCCTTCTCTCCCTCTCCCTCTCTTTCTCTCAAAATAAATAAATAAACTTTTTTAAAAATGTTAAATCACTGGAAGGAGAAATATAAGCTCAGAATAGAAAAAGTTAAAAAAAAAAAAGAAGAAGAAGCCTCTGACCATACATAGCACTTAGCAGTTCTTAATGTTGGAAGTGGTTTGTCTTCAGCATTTCCAGAAAGAACGGAGGGTGGAGGGGTGCCTGGGTGGCTCAGTTGGTTGAGCCACCAACTTCGGCTCAGGTCATGATCTTGCAGTTTGCGGGTTCGGGCCTCATGTCAGGCTCTGTGCTGACAGCTTGCTCAGAGCCTGGAGCTTGCTTCGGATTCTGTGTCTCCTTCTGTCTCTGCCCCTACCCCATTCATGCTCTGTCTCTCTCTGTCTCTCAATAATAAATAAAATGTAAAAAAAATAAAAAGTTAAAAAAAAAAGAATGGAGAGTGGAATGCAGGCAAAGCCTACTAGCCATTTCACGAGAGCCTTTTTCTTTTAGAAAAATCTGAAGATAGCTCAAAAGATGGCTAATTGCAAATATAATGCTTGCCACGTGGTCCCAGTCAAAACGCTCAAGGAACATGAGGCTAACTGTGTCAATAGAACGGCTGTAGATGATGGTAAGTTTTTTTTATTGGGGGGGGGGTAGATAAGTTCTATTGCCCCTTACCCTCCATATTGCATAACTAGGGAAGTCTTAGCCAATTGAGAGGAATGAAAAACAAAAGGGAGTTTCCACTCTGCTTCTATAACTTCTGATCTTCTTTATTTCAGAGCCATTTAATCTTCCAAAGGTTATTTCTCCAAGTTTGGACCCAAATGAAAAACTTTCTAATACTGCCAATCAGATTCTTGACCCTGATGGCTGGAACATAGGTGAGCAAGGGTGAAACAGTGAACACAGTCATAAATGAAGGTTTGGACCTTAAGTCCTTCATAACTTATAAGTACTGTGGTCCTGGATAAATTAAGTCTTAATACTCCTCTCACAAAATCTTCAACACAATCAAATAAAATCTGAGAATTTCATCTGAATCTGGAGAGGCAACCCAGTAAAAAGGAGTCTAATTAAAACCAATAATCATTTATAACAGTTTAAAGAATCTCACCTTACCAATATCTGGTCACTTTCCATAGAAAAAAGTATTGGTATAAACTGAAACTTGTAGTCTAAAAGGTTTGCATTTATCCTATCTCAAGTGATATCCTTTCTCTAAAATGTAGCATATCTTAATGAATTCACTAGTTTTTCAGTCAGATCTAGGTTCAACTATATGCTGTGGTCTTAAGGAAAGCTACTTCTCAACCACAGCTTCCTCACCTATAAAGGAATAAGACCTACCTTAAAAGATAGATTAATATTAAATAAAGACGTGTGTGTGTATTAGAATAATGCAAGTTCCTTTAACAGATAAAGTTCAAGTTGTGTTGATATCCTGGTTTAACACAACAGAAGTTTCCTTGTGTACCCCAGTGCAAGTATTCATTGGGGATGGTGGATTGAGACCACAGGCTCTTTTCATCTTGTGACCAACACCTTCCATGCTTGGCTTCCCAAACTGTCACAAAAAGACAGTGGAGGTGCAGGTGCCTCTTAAGTACCTTGACCCAGAAGAAAATACTTCCATTCATATTCCACTGGCAAAAACTAATCATATGACCATACCTAACATAAAGCTGCTGGGAATGCTGTCCCTGGCAGCATGCCAATTCCCAGCAACAACTATGGAAAAGAGATTCAAATCTCTGCTGCCAGCTAGCTTTCTCTGCAACAATATAAAAATGCTTAGTACTGGGGCACCTGGGTGGCTGAGTTGGTTGGCCATATGACTCTTGATTTCAGCTCAGGTCACAGTCTCACAGTTCATGGGTTCAAGCCCCGCATTGGGCTCCATACTGCTGGTGCAGAGCCTGCTTAGGGTGCTTTCTCTCTCCCTCTCTCTGCCCCTTCAGTGTGCACTCCTCTCCCTGGTAAAATAAATAAGTAAACTTAAAATTAATTTTTTTTAAAATGCTGAGTACTTGTATCACATATCCATCCTCTCTCCTTTTATTCTAGACAACATGTATCATTCTCCTTTATTTGTTCTTAAGACATTTGTTCCAAAAATGCTGGTTTGTGAAAGGTAAGATAAATCGCCTTACAGAAGTTATTGGAATAGTGGGGTGCCTGGTGGCTCAGTCAGTTGAGCATCTTGATTTTGGCCCAGGGTCATGGGATCAAACCCCACATTGGGCTCTGTGCTGAGCATGGAACCTAAGATTCTCCCTCTCTCTCTCTTTCTCTCTCTCTCCCTCTGCCTCTCTCCTCTGCTTGCATACTCTCTCTAAAAAAATTTTTTAAAGTTATTGGAATAATGAGAAAAATACCTTTAAGTTCAACTCTTGAAGCAAGATGGCCACTAGGTCATAGACCGGGCAGATGCCTAAACTTCAACTATAAATTTTTAAAAATCTGTACTCATGGGCTCTGAGTACTTCCATTCCCTCCCTAAGGCTCCACTTAGGACTTTAATCCATTAAGGACTTGATTACACAAGGTTCTCAATTCTATGTTAGATTTTCAAAAAAAAAAAAATCCTAAAATTATTTTTTTTAATTTTAATGTTTTTTTTTTTAATTTATTTTTGAGAGACAGAGAGAGACAGTGCGAACAGGAGAGGGGCAGAGAGAGGGAGACACAGAATCTGAAGCAGGCTCCAGGCTCTGAGCTAGCTGTCAGCACAGAGCCCGACGTGGGGCTCGAACCCACGAACTGTGAGATCATGACCTGAGCCGAAGCTGGACGCTTAACCGACTGAGCCACCCAGGCGCCCCAAAAAATCCTAAAATTATAAAGGGAAAAGAATTATTATACTACACATGAACCAACCTAACAAGTATCCCCAACCTAACAAGCTTGAACAAGGGCACATATAAGAGTTAGAGAAGCCAGGACACATGGGTGGCTCAGTAGGTTAAGCATCCGACTCTTGGTTTTGACCCAGGTCACGTTCTCACACCTCATGAGTTCGAGTCCCACACTGGGCTCCATGCTGACAGTGCAGAGCCTACTTAGGATTCTCTCTCTCTCCCTCTCTTTCTGTCCCTCCCCTGCTCACTCGCTTGCTCTCTCTCTCTCTCTCTCTCTCTCTCTCTGTTAGAATAAGTAAACTTAAAAAAAGAGGGCTATGGGAAGTACAAAGGAACTATACAAACAAAATCAATAATCCCTACTCTGACAATAATATCAACCATTTTTGATAAAGTAATTTTAAACTCTGGGGCTGCTGGGTGGCTCAGTTAAGCGTCTGACTCTTGATCTTGGCTCAGGTCATGATCTCCTGAGTTTGTGAGATGGAGCCCCACGCCAGGCTCTGCACTGACAGCTCACAGCCTGCTTGGGATTCTTCGTCTCCCTCTGCCCCTCCTCTGCTCATGCATGCCCTCTCTTTCTCTTTCTCGAAATAAACAAACTTTTTTTAAAAAGTAATTTTAATCTCCTAGAACTGGTTATCTAAACTAAATCTTTAGTTCTGGTCTCCAACTAATTTTCCTTTTTTGGTCATCTTCTACAGTGACTCAAGGGACATAAAAAAAGAGACTATAGATGACAAACATCCTAACGACTATAAGTCCTGGAGAAAAGGTAGAGTACCTTTTCTAAACTAGTGGGCTCCCAGGTAGCTCAATCAATTAAGTATCTGACTCTTGATTTAGGCTCAAGTCATGATCTCGGGGTCATGAAAACAAACCCCATGTCGGGCTCCGTGCTGGGTGTGGAGCCTGTTTCAGATTCTCACTCTCCCTTTCCCTCTGCCCCTGCCCCTCTCACACTTATGCTCACACCTGCACTCTCTCAAAATGAAACAATAACAACAAAAACCCTAATCTCATAGTTCTATGATATTAATATAGTTGTAACTAATATCACTAATGTCATATTCTAAATGTTCAAAGTTTCTTAGATGAACTTTTATTCTTTAAAAAAATAAACCATATTGGGGCGCCTGGGTGGCTCAGTCGGTTAAGCGTCCGGCTTTGGCTCAGGTCATGATCTCACAGTTCGTGGGTTAGAGCCCCGCGTCGGGCTCTGTGCTGACAGCTAGCTCAGAGCCTGGAGCCTGGTTCAGATTCTGTATCTCCCTCTCTCTCTGACCCTCCCCTGCTCGCGCTGTCTCTCAAAAATAAATAAAAAAAAAAAATTTAAAAAAAAAATAAAATAAACCATATTTTCTATCCTAAGTCCTTCTCCCCACCAAATAATAGAATGCAAATTAAGTCCCAGTGGCTTTAAGTCAGACTGTGGAGAAAAGAGCTGTCTAAAACTCTATTTGAAATGCAACTAACGTATATCAAGTTTAGGTCTTCCATAAAAACACTGTAAAAAAATGACACTACTTTAATGTTCTCTTTCTACCCATAGGACAGAAAAACTGATGGAGAAGCTGTGGATTAAAGAGCCAGCAGACAGAAAATGTATTGTCCTTCTTCAAACTTTGGGGAAATCTTAACTGTCAAGTTTTAGAGAACAACTCCAGTCACTGTTGGCATCTTAACATGTTTTTATTTAAATAAGAAATATTTTTCCTATGACAAGCTTCATTTCGTTTTTTATTCTTCCTTGTTTTCAGGAAACCAAACCCTCATTTGTCAACCAAAAGGCTAGAGGGCTTTTTTGCCTATTTCCCTTATTAGTAGAGGAAATACAGTTACCTTAATCAGGTTCTTGATCCTCCGATTATTTTTCTCCTACTCTAAGTCAGGTACTATACAACCATCAGGTCAACCTTCTTCCGTTAATTTTGTACAAATCTTCCATGCTTAAAAGATATCGTTTTTCGGGGCACCTGACTGACTCAGTCAATAGAGCATGTGACTCTTGATCTCAGGGTTGTGAGTTTAAGCCCCATGTTAGACGTGGAGCCTACTTTAAAAAACAAAACAAACAAAAAAGATACAGTTTTTCTGAGAAGCTGAGTTTGGAGCGTGTCTCCAAATCTCCCTTCTTACCTCTAAAGAAGTCAGTTTATTCCAATCTTAAACACACCTTATTTTTTTCTGCTCTGTTCATTTTCAAATGTCACCCTTTGCACTTCAACCATTGAAATCCCTTTCTAGCTTTTTTTAAGTCTAATTCTTATTCCTCACACATTTAAACCTTCCAGGTGTCCAACCTCAACCATACCACAAACCTTCACAAGAGAAGTCAGAATCACATGCTCCTTTGTATTTGCTATACCATAAACCACTAGCCTGGTGCTATGCATCTAAGAGATAGTTGCATACTTGGTGCTTAAATTGAACCAAGACCCATTTTATAACAGGCCAAAATTTGTTCCTCTTAAGATGTATTTTTTTTTCAGCTAGCTAATTTTAAAATAATGACTTCAGGGACACCTGTATGGCTCAGTCGATTAAGCATCTGACTTCAACTCGGGTCATGATCTCATGGTTCATGGCTTGAGCCGCATAGGAATCTGTGCTGACAGCTCGGAGACTGGACCCTGATTTAGATCCTGTGTCTCCCTCTCTCTCTGCCCCTCCCCGGCTTGTGCTCGCTCACTCGCTCGCTCTCTCTCTCTCTCTCTCTCAGAAAATGAATAAACATTAAAAAATTTTTTAGAATAATGACTTCAGTGTTTTGCTAGTTTACTGATTAGTTCAGGTATAGACTTACAAAGTAAAAGTTATAATCAAAAGGATCTTTTTCTGCCCTTAGAAGTCTTAACCTTACCTAAATACTTTCTAGATCCTTTTCAGATGATCTTTTTTCCCCTTAAGTTAAAGCAGAAAATAGAAGGGAGAATAACTAGATACTTATATAATCTAGCACATTCTAGTATACTTTGTACAAAGGAGGGCTACTGACTTGCTCCCTTATATTTACATAATATAAACAAGATTTTCATCTCTTGGCTAAGGCCTTACACAAATTTTGAATTTTTTAAATTACACTTTGGTATATTAACACCAAACTATATGAAAATTAAAATGTTTCCTAGGTGGGGCGCCTGGGTGGCTCAGTTGGTTAAGTATCCAACTCCAGCTCAGGTCATGATCTCATGGTTTGTGAGTTCAAGCCTGCACTGGGCTCTGTGCTGACAGCTCAGAGCCTGGAGCCTGCTTCATATTCTGTGTCTCTGTCTCTCTCTGCCCCTCCCCAGCTCACTCTCTCTCTCTCTCAAAACCAAATAAGCCTTTAAAAAAAATTTTTTTAAGAAAATGTTTCCTAGGAAAAATGGCCCAAAAAGATAAAGATGTCTTTATCATATTTTAGGTATATGGAATCTTCCCCTAAAAAGCCATGTAGTCTTAATTGATTGGTGTGACCATATAATTTTTCTTCAAACCAGGATACTCTTGAGCATGAAAGGGGGAATGATAATTACCCTAGGATAACAACAACAACAACAGGTTGGCCACCCAAGTCTTAAGGGATAAAACATCACATAATTAGGCAATTGCCATTTGAAATATGGATGTCAGATCTACTCAAAGCTCACTTTAAGAAGTTTTGAGCTCATTGGAGGAAGGCACAATAGAAACTAAAATATCACCTTTTTTTTTTTTTTGGCCTTTGACGTAACATTTGGTCAAAGCTTTGAAAGTAAACAAACTTATGGAAAAATACTTAAAAGAAAAAAAAAGCAGTTTCAAAGTTACTGCCTCAAAGCCTGCCTAGATCCCCAAAGTCTTAACTATTCCCCCATACTCCCATAACAGGTGGTCTATGTCTCCATTTAATGTCCCTTCATTCTGATTTATTATTATTCTCCTATAAGGTGCTTAGGAGAGGCATGATCTTGACTATGTAACAGTCTGGTGCCTACAAAAAAAAAAAAAAACCAAAGTTGCTGAATGTGGAGAATCTATATAGACACCGGGTAAAAAAAGATTCAGTGCCCTGGACTAAATATTTTTACTGAATAAATCAATTTTTCAAACACCTTGGTAACCAGAGTCACTCATGTTCACCAAAAATGTAATACTAATAAGACTTTCTAGCTATAAAGTTTCTTCCCTATGATCAAGTTTAGAATTTTTACTCTTACATTCACAGTATGGACTATGGGGAAATAATTGCTAAGGCCCATTACTCATGTCATAATGTACCAGAATACAGCTCATTGGTTCCCCAACTCTATCTTACTATTGGTCCATACTTCATGACCTTTCTGTGCAGGCTTCCCAAGCAACTGCTGTATAAAACGAGGAAAGAAAAAAACCTCTAATATTTTAGTCTCCTCTTCCCACATATTCACTTACAATATAGATGATGTCTCACAGTTGTCCTAACAGCTCCTGACAAAATATACCTGTGCTCTCAAATTAAATAATCAAGTATCTACTGTACTTGGCACACTGTGTTAAGAACTATAGTGGCATTGTCCATTATAAAGGAACAGTGTTGACAATAATAGTATAAGGCAATGGTTCTCAAACTTTAGTGGGTATAGAAATCACATGAAGGCCTTGTTAAAGCACAGATGAAAGGATATTTCTCCCGAGTTTCTGATTCAGTAGTCAGTAGTAAGGCCTACGAATTGGCATTTTCTCAAGTTCCCAAGTGATACTGATGCTGTGATTTGGGACCACACTTCGAGAACCACTGGCCTGATACACAGCTTAAGTGCTAGGAGGGAAGGAGGGTGGAAGGAGGTTATAAGAAAACATAAGCACTTAATCCAAAGCAAACGTTAGAAGGCTTCAGAAAAAAAAATGACCTTTGGGCTTAAACATTTGACATTTTTATTTTTTGTTTGTTTATTTTATTTATTTTATTAATAACTTTAATTTTTAATTTACATCCAAGTTAGTTAGCATATGGTGCAACAATGATTTCAGGAATAGACTCCTTAAGCCCCTTACCCATGTAGCCCATCCCCCCCCACAACCCCCTCCAGTAAACCTCTGTTTGTTCTCCATATTTAAGAGTCTCTTATGTTTTGTCCCCCTCCCTGTTCTTATATTATTTTTGCTTCCCTTCCCATATGTTCATCTGTTTTGTATCTTAAAGTCCTCATAAAACATTTGACATTTGTAAAAATAACAGATCAGAAGAATGACAGTAGTAGAATTTTAGAACTGTTCAGTGCAAGATTAGTCCTTTACGTAATTTTTAGTGGGTAAAATTTCTTTAGTATAATTCTGCCATTCTACCATCTTTTCTACAAACTTCTTTTAAGAAATTCCATTTCCTCACCTATTTGTTCATAGGCCTTGCTAAACCGATACTAACAATGGTTTGCAAATTTTGACTTACAATTTACGTCTTAGCTGCCTGCACCAGAAAGGGTGGGAGGAGCTATGTGTTGCTGACTCCTGAAAAAAGGAAACAGCTAGAAGTCAAGGAAAAACAAAGAGAACAGATTTCTCAAGCCCACTGGTAACTGTTATAGGCAATGTGGATTACATAGGTATATGACATTTACATATTAAGACAGAATTAAAGTACAAATTTTTTAATTTTTTTTAGTGTTTATTTATTTTTGAGAGACACAGAGACAGAGCGTGAGCAGAAGGGCAGAGAGAGAAGGAGACACAGACTCTGAAGCAGGCTCGAGGCTCTGAGCTGTCAGCACAGAGCGCGACGTGGGGCTCGAACTCACGAACCGCGAGATCATGACCTGAGCCAAAGTCGGCCGCTTAACGGACTGAGCCACCCAGGCGCCCTAAAGTACAAATTTTTTAAAAAATCACTACTTTGTCTCTCTTTTTTTAAATGTTTATTTAGTTTCGAGAGACCGAGTACAAGCCAGGGAGGGGCAGAGAGAGACAGAAACACGGAATTCGAAGCAGGCTCCAGGCTCTGAGTTGTCAGCACAGAGCCCAATCCTGGGCTTGAACCCACGAGCTGTGAGATCATGACTAGAGCCAAAGACAGATGTTTAACCAACTGAGCCACCCAGGCACCCCTAAAAAAATCACTCTTTTCATTCATCCTGTATTATCCTGTGTTTCTAGAGTTTAATGTTGGCTACTCAATACAAACTCCCATTAGGGACTCTTTTTTAAACATAAATTTATTTTCTTTGGCCCCCTGCTGGCAGCACCTCTCCCTGCTACTTTGCCTGAAAAATTGTAACCACCCCAACTTTTCATCCTCCCCTACAGCAATACTTCCCAATCTATCCTCATCAGTAAGAACATCTGTTATGACCCCCCAGATCTCTCATTCTGAAATATTTTGCAACTGTATTTATTAAATAACTTTCCTATTTTTAATTATGCACTTAACTACTGATCCCAATCCATAATTAGATGAGGGAATCTGGATTTTGTTGACAGCACTCAAGTCAGAAAGAGAGAAATTTAATATTTTAATCTTCTGGTGGGCTAAAGTTTAAGTTTTATTGGGCTATCTAAAACACTGAAACTCCCAAAGATCTCAAGGACTACTGGCATTTCTTCCATCCTAAAAGCTGAGAAAACTAATTTTCTAACAAAGATTTTTTTAAATTTTAAATGTTTATTTTTGAAGGAGAGAGAGACAGAGTGTAAGCAGGAGAGGAGCAGAGAGAGGGAGACACAGAACCGAAATAAGGCTCCAGGCTCTGAGCTGCCAGCACAGAGCCCGATGCGGGACTCGAACTCACAAACTGTGAGATCGTGACCTGAGCCAAAGTCTGACACTCAACAGGCTGAGCCACCCAGGCGCCCCACAAAGATTTTTTTTTTTAATCATGAGGATACAGATCTGTCTTTATATTTATTAGTCCAGAGTGTTTGTTTTTGATTTATAATTATTAGTTCAAATATAAAATCTATAGGGGCGCCTGAGTGGCTCAGTTAAGCACCAGACTCATGACTCCCGCTCAGGTCATGATCTCAAGGTCTGTGAGTTGGAGCTCCACGTCCAGCTCCTTGCTGATGGTGCAAAGCCTGCTTAGGATTCCCTCTCTCTCCTGGGCCACCTGGGTGGTTCAGTTGGTTAAGCATTCGAATTCAGTTCAGGTCATGATCTCATGGTTCCTGAGTTCAAGCCATGCATAGGGCTCTGTGCTGACAACCTGGAGCCTGCTTTTGAATTCTATCTCAGTCTCTCTGCCCCTCCCGTGTTCTCTCTCTCTCTCTCTCTCTCTCAAAAATAAGTAAACATTTAAAAAAAATTTTTTTAAGGATTCTCTGCCCTCCTCCCATCCCAAGCGTGAGTGCACACGCAAGCTTGCTCTCTCTCAAAATAAACTTTTAAAAAAATTTTAATATACATAATCTATAATTTAAGGATAAATGCTAGCATATCATCAGATAGAACCTGCAAGGATCAGATTCAGTTTAGGGTATTAATCCCAGCTAGCTCCTAGACCGACCCTGTGTAAGTGCCTTGGTCTCTCATTTTT
>CM053571.1:57767866-57932072 GCA_028646485.1 Cryptoprocta ferox
GTTTGTTTGAAAGTTGGTGGGCTTATTCACTCCTGCTAAACCGAATAGCTTTCTCAGAACAGGATCCGGTCACCCTGACAAGGCATTACTGAACGCAGTGAAGCCTGACTTTGGATTTCGGTTTGGTACCCACCCCCTCCATCCTCTCATGCCCTGGCTCTTCCTCAGAAATTTAGTCTGCAGGTACCTGAAAAGTACTTACGGGTCACAGTAACAGTGTCAACAATTTCACCAGCTTACTGCAATTTAAAGCCTGAAAAATCACATTTCACTTCAAATCACATTGGCCCCACCAATCTGCATGAATGATGTGATAAATTAAGAGGTTTAGAATTTCAGAAAGGTTACCTTAAGATATTCCTAACAATCTGAAACCGATTTGCCAGAATAGCAGCTTTCTCTAAAATGCTTGATGCTAAGCTTGCAGTGAAGCTTTCATTCTTAGCTATTATCTTTCAAGAAGCACTTTAACAGCTTGCTCCTCCTTCACAGGAATTATCCAGGCCACTCAGGTGAAAGATTAGCTTTCCTAAATTCAAAACAGTGCCTAGGTCAGTGGTTCTCAGCCTTGACTGCACATTAGAATCGTCTGGGTCGCTTTTTAAAAATAACTATGCCCAGCCTTTTCTGATTAATTGGTCTGGAAGGGGCACTTGGCTTAGTATGTCTTAAAAGCTCCCCAGATGATGGGAATGTACAGACAAGATTAAAAACCACTGCCCTACAAGAATGGCTTGGGCAGGGCGCCCAATAATACATTCTTTTTTAGGGTCTTAATATGAGCCAAAGACTGTGAAGCACACACTCCTCAGCCCAAGGGCTGATAATCTTTAAAAAAAACAACTAGGTAACAAATTATGTTTACTAAGTATTCTCAGAAAAATAAAATGTGCCATCTCTGTGATCCTTTTCACTAAAGCCACACTCAGTTCATGCTATGAGGATAAGCTCTCCTAAGTCACATTTAGGGTCTAGTAATCCCTAAAATGTTCCCCAAAATCCCAATATTTCAGTACTCAGACTGATCTCCCATACTGCCTCCTACACCTCGGACAGTATGAAAATTTTTGTCGTATCATATTTTTACTTCTTGGTTTTGAAAAATAGTAGTCCCAGATCTACTGGAACAGATGTCAACATCTTCCTTTTTATCCTAACCTTCAAAGACCACAAGTCTCTTTTTTCCATAAAGCCTTCCCAGGTCACTTTGGGCCTCACTGATTTCTTCCTAATGTAAATTTCCAGTCATGACCATAGTTTTGACATCTGTTATACAGCCATTCTACCTTTCATCCACTCTAGACCTGTTTTCCTAAGCACCTCAGGGACAAGACTACTGCTTGTGTTTGTATATCACAGTTTCCAGAACAAGGCTCACAATCTATGTTTGGGTTTCCATTATCAAATTATAGCTTTCTGGCCCCCTTTACCTTTCCAACTCTTTTCATTGAGCTCTCTCCTCAGCTCTAAACCTCCCTTTAATCCAACTAGGACATCTTTCCTACCAAGTATTCTTAGCTACTATTATTGACTTTTGAATTTTAAGTTTCCCTAGATTCCCGTCCTTGTTTTGGCTCTTCTGTAAGCTTATCTCCTTTACTATTTTCCTCTTGCCTTCCCTCAAAATCCAAATTACACTTCTACCTGGTTAACTTACACAAACAAGGCTTCCTTCCAAACAGCAGCCGGCCCTAACCAATCTCCTTCTCGCTTCTAGTGCTTATTTCTAAACACCATTCGCGTTTCTAAGATGGCTGCCACGAAGCCCACGGAAGGCAGGGCGAGTTCCACCCACGCAAGGCCACTAGCGTTCTGGAGACCCCCTGAGGATGAGCTGAAAATGGAGAATGGCGCGAGGCCGGGGAACCCGAAGAGCGGAATGGGGCCAACGTGGGGCACCCAGGGACAGGGATGGGGGGCGTCCGGGAAGCCCACGCTCCCGCGGAGCCGAGACCAGCGTCACAGGAAGTGGGGGCCCCACCCACTAACTTCCGGGGCCAGAAGTGAGCGTTGCTGGGGCCCGGATGTGGGGAGAAAGCGACTGTTGGGAGAGCGTGTCTCGACCAGGTAGGAAAGGTGATGCCCGTCTGGCTTGGGGACAACTCACTTTTAGTGTGCTGGGGTACTTTCGCCATTTAATATCTTCCCTTTTCCTCCCGTGACCTTGGGCCTTGTGGGTTCCGAGCGCTGCTGTTTTGGCTACCGGTGGTCCAGCCACTGTTTGTCCCCTCGAGGGCCTCCTACCTCTTTTGTCTTCATTCTTTTAAGTTAACCTGACTACCTTCCTGCCTTCTCGCATTTAGTCCCTTTGCTTAAATCTACTCTGATTGTTTAAGGGAAGAAAAAAGATTGTTTTGCGGAGACCCGAGCTCTGTTAGTTTAATCAGTTGCTTCATACTACATCCAGCCCCCAAACTTGACTGCTTCGCGTAATTTGCCCGTTTCACCGCGGTCTAGTACTAGGGAAAAGGTAAAGAATCGCTTGTTAATAGTTTATTAGGTAAGATACTTCAGTGGACACGGCTGAATGATGAAGCTATGGATTCCAGTGCCCTTAGTCTACTGTAATTAGTGTTTCTGCCCCCCAAAGTTTACGGCAGCTTGAAATCAAGGAACCTAATACTTGGTTCTTCCTTCCAAACCTCTTATTTTTTATTGAAAAGGTGTAAAGTACGTATAACTACCACCTACCTTTTCAAAAGGAAGGTCAGAATGTCTTAATCCAGATATGAATTAATATTTTTTACAACACTTTCAACTAACAATTGTCATTAACAAATGGGCTCCACAGCAAATTTCTAAGGAGTTCCAGCTGATCACTTGTATTTCTTATCCTAGATTCCAAGGCTGCTTATGTCATAGGATGAGGAGAATGGGTGTGGAATTGTATGAAGGGCCAAAGGAGAGCTTGCTCTAGAGACAATAGCTGTAAATCTAGCCAATTTTCAGAAGTTTCCTATGAGAATGGTTTCATGTAAATTTAGTTTTTTCCCCATAATGTTTTTATTTACTCACAGTGCTAAATAGGGGAAGGTCTTCAGTAGAAGAGGATCCAAAGGACAGAACTATTTCCTGTCTTTTAATCTTCTATGTTTCTGTTGCAGATTTGTACTTTTGTTACTGTGTTATCCGTAAAATGAACAGTTCTGAAGTCCTAACATTCAAAGGTTTTTCCCTCAGCGCATATAGGGAATAAGTACTAACTGGAGACACTTAACCAATTTGGGAGGAGAGCTTTAAATTAGTACCCTATTCCTAAAGTTTAAACAATAGTATTCTTGCAGTCTTGACTTGCCCCCTTTAATGTTAAATAGCATCAAACCCTAATGGACAGTAAATGGTGACAGGTTGTTGTAATAGCACTTAAAGTGCATATCTTATCACCTGAATACAGTTTAAATTAGTAGTCATATTTGGTTTTTCTTAACTCTGAGCCCTAGAATTTATTCCAAGGGTATGTGTTAGGCAAGCATGTTAAAATACTTCAAAGTAGTAAAGAATGCTTTAAAGGAGGGTAAATATTTGGGGAAAGAGGACAGTCAGGGTTTCTTATGTTGAACTTGGGTAGCTTCCATTCCAGTCTGACTCCGCTTTATAGGACTCCCTTTGGTATGTTTTACTTCTGATTACCTGAACCACTGCTTTTTTTTTTTTTTTTCCTCAGCACTTGGATTCAGCTCCTTCATTTCCAACATGGAAGAAACTTACAGTATGTACTTCTTGTTACTTTTAATAAGTTAAATTCTTTACATATAGTTTTATGTCTGACAAGACTTTTAGTGTGTTGGGAAAGATTCACATTTCTCCCTAAAAACTGCTGAGGATGTCTATGTGGTAGTAGAGAAATACCCAAATTTGAAATGAGACACTGGAAATTTATCGAGCTTTGAAAAGGCTGCAGCTGGGACATCTGTGTTAAACTCTGTTTTTATTAAATGAAACATTTTAATTTCTCAGGACTTCAGTTTCTCCTATTAAGGACAAGGGCCTAGTAACCCCTGTTTTCTTTCTATTTTGAGGAATAATATGGTATACATAAGGATATTGACATACATTGAGTTTTTCGGATTAAAGAAATCCAAGGAAGAATTCTTATTTCTCAAGTGATCCAGGAACCTTAGGTGGCCCAAGAAGTCAAAAGTGAGCGAGCACCCAGAATCATACAAATGTAAAAACAAAAGAAACCTGAAAAATCATTTCATTTAATGTTCAGATTTTACATCTGAGGAAATAGAACCTGGATTAACTGATTTTCCCAGGGTTACATAGTAACGGACAGAGTCCTATGTTGTTCATATGTAGTGCCATGCTTGATATCATAAGGCACTATGGTTTCTAGGCCCTGACCAAGTTTAAAGAACATCAGCATCAATGAAAGGATGAAACTATCAGCAGGGCCTGCTTTGTTTCTTACTTCGCTGTCTTGTTCAGAATGTCTTTAGAATAAGTTCCAACTAAAGGATATTTTAGTTCCGTTTTACCTTCAAGGAAGAGTCCAGTAGAATCTTTATTACCGATCTATAGAAACTACATGAAAATAGTCTTTATTAAATATCTCCATCAGAGGTTTTCAAACTTGAGCATGCAGCAGGATCACCCAGGGAGCTTGTTAAAACTCAAGTTGCTGGGCTCAACCCCAGAATTTCTGATTCAGAAGGTCTGGAACCCAAGAATTTGCAGTTGCATGATTTCAGGTGAGGCTGCTGACCCGAGGACCACACTTTGAGAATCATTGCTCTAGAAGGCTGATTCTCCTTGGTCTTCCTTAGGGCTCCCTCCCCTACTCCCTTGATTTTTCTTAAAATGTTTTAATTTAAGCCTGGAATTCCATGTGAGACAGGTAGATTTATATTTATTTATTCTTGGAAGTGTACTATATTAAATTAGAAAGCAACGACTCCCCTTTATGTCTCGTTCTTTTTTTCAGCCATATACTTGTATTTTGCTTAGAAAAATATCACCTGGGAGTGTGTTAGAAATGCACAATCTCAGGCAACATCTCAGACCTACTGAATCAGAATCTGCATTTTAACACAGTCCCCAAGTGATTTAACGCCTAGGGATTATGTTAAAGTTTGAGAAGCA
Source organism: Cryptoprocta ferox (assembly GCA_028646485.1). Classification (NCBI taxonomy): domain Eukaryota; kingdom Metazoa; phylum Chordata; class Mammalia; order Carnivora; family Eupleridae; genus Cryptoprocta; species Cryptoprocta ferox. The sequence goes on from CM053571.1 coordinate 57,772,952, forward strand.
CTGCTTTAGAATATACTTGACTTTTTTCTCAACCTTAAATTCTAACCTTAATCTGATAGATTGTGAGGCACCTGGGTGGCTCAATTGTTATGTCTGACACTCAGTTTCAGCTCAGGTCATGATCTCATTGTTCCTGGGACCAAGCCCCTCACTGATGCTGAGGGTACAGAACCCGCTTGAGATTCTCTCTCTCTCTCTCTCTCTCTCTCTCTCTCTCTCTCTCTCCCTCTCTCCCTCTCTCCCTCTCTCCCCCCCTCCCTCCCTCCCTCCCTCCCTCCCCTACTTGCACATATGCTCTCTTTCTCCCTCAAAAATAAATAAAGTTTAAAAAAATTAATCTGATAGATACCTGAAGATCCCAAGTTTCTACTTGGGAGCTATACCTCTTAGCTGATGATACTTTTGTCAGGTCTAGTTCCTTATTTCTATGAAGTTTCCTCCATTTCTCACCGTGGGTTCTGGCCCTATCCCTGGGCCCCTACCCAAGTGTAAGGAACATCTGAGTTTATGCTTTTGGAGGAAGCTTGTCTACAGGGCCTACTCTGTTTCCCAAATTAAGTTATATTCCCAAAAAGCCAGACAGAATTTTTCTTGAGCAGTTTGATAGTATTTATTACAAGTATTTATAACTTTAAATACACATATATCTCAATGCAGCACTCTTAGGTATCTGTCCAAAAGAAATGCTCATATAGTACACAAAGAAGTGTATACCAGATTGGGAGTCACAGCATTACATGTAATAACAAAAAACTGGAAACAACCTAAATGTCCATCAGTAAAAGAACTGATTAAAAATCTATGGCACATCCATATGCAACACTGAAAAATTCCTGTTACGGTTTGGTTTGTTGTTGTTTTTTGTTTGTTTTAATATTCCTTATATATACTGATATAGAAGGAGCTGGGGGGGTGGGCAGGGCAACTGGCTGGCTCAGTTGGAAGAGCATGCAGCTCTTGATCTCAGGGTCGTGAGTTCAAGCCCCACATTGGGGGTAGAGATTACTAAAAAATACAAATAAAAACTTAAAAGCAAATAGCAAAATAGATACAGGAAATCCTGTCACATACTACAATGTGGATGAGCCTTGAGAACATTATGCCAAATGAAATAAATTCATCAAAAAAGACTACCCTATGCTTTTACTTATATGAAGTATCTAGAATAGTCAAACTCATAGAAACAAGAAGGAGAATTACTGGTTGCTAGGGATTGGGGAGAGGAGAGAATGGGGAATTGTTGCTTAGGGTATAGAGTTTCAGTTCCGCAAGATGAAAAATTCTGGAAATTGGTCGCACAACAATGTGAATATACTTAACACTACCAGACTATAGACTTAAAACTGGTTAAGATGGTAAATTTTATGTTCTGTATCTTTATTGCCATTAAATTTTTTTTTAGTTAATAGTAAAATAAAGGGCGCCTGGGTGGCTCAGTCGGTTAAGTGTCCGACTTCGGCTCAGGTTGTGATCTCTCAGTTCGTGGGTTCGAACTGTGCTGACAGCTCAGAGCCTGGAGCCTGTTTCAGATTCTGTGTCTGCCTCTCCTCTGCTCACACTCTCTCTGTCTCACTCTCAAAAATAAATAACAATTTAAAAAAAAATTTTTAACTAAAATAAAATTTTTTAAATCTAGAAACCCAGTTTAGAGCAGACCTAAGTTACCAGAGGCCGGGAAATAAAGCATTATGGTAGGAAGCCATCATTATCAGCTCTGATGCATGTCACTATATGGGCAGTATAATGCGTATGAATCATAAGGTATGTCCAGTCAGTCAACGTCTGACATGGTCTAAAATTTGCTCGTGATGGAATGCATTAAATGAAGAGAAACTAATAAGAATTTTATCTGTAAACTCTCCCTGGGTGTCCTGAAGCTTCAGGAATATGAAAAGATTGCTGGCCAGGATGAGCCTGGTTGGCATAATAAGCCTGCCTGTCCTCTAAGATTTTTCCTTCCTATTCATTCTGTCCTTCAAGTCACCTTTCTGGCTCATTTGCATCGCGATCATGGTTAGCAATTTATTCCATGTTTACCACTCTTTCAGTGAAACTGTTTCAATTTCCCACCGACTTCTGATTTTCATAGCAGTCTCCTGGTTTATAAGCTTCTTATCAAATGTGAATTGTTTATCTTATTTCACTTTTATCATTGCCTTCAGTGATGGCAACAGCATTTTATTAGGTTGCCTCTTGTCCTCATAATATACGCGGAATGTGCTTAACCATTTAATTTCCCTTCCCTAACCAAGTTTGTTAATATTTGGGACCCAGGCTGGGCATCTTGTAAAGTCTATGGGTAGCATTACACATTTAGGGAAACTTCTTTTGTAACCATAGAGGTGATTCCTGAAATTATAGTCTTCTTTTTTTTTTTTTTTTAATACTTATTTTTTAGGGAGAAAGAGTGTGATCTGGCAAGGGGGAGAGAGAGAGAGACAGACAGAATCTGAAGCAGGCTCCAGGCTCTAGGCTCTGAGCTGTCAGCACAGAGCCCAGTGTGGGGTTTGAACTCACAAATCGCAGGGTCACGACCTGAGCCGAAGTCAGACGTTTAACCGACTGAGCCACCCAGGACCCCCAAGATATAGTCTTCTAAGGGTAGTTTTAAATAGCATGATCTAGGTTAGGGGCTTATCTTTCACATATGTCTGCAGTTGTCTTAAACTTAGAAGGTTCTGTTTTTGTAGCTTATTTTTTTTATCTAACTTGATAATCACTAGATTGAAGAATTCTGGTTTTTTCTCATCTGTGTTCCAAACTATGAAAAGTAAAACCATCGGGGCACCTGGGTGGCTCATTTGGTTGAATGTCCGACCCTTGGGTCCTCACTGACAGCACAGAGCCTGCTTGGGGTTCTCTCTCTCCCTCTCTCTCTCTTCTCCCGCACACATGTGCGCGCACACAGGCATTCTCTCTCCCTCTCTCTTTCAAAATAAATTTAAAGAAAAAAAAAAAGGAAAACCACCTGTCTGATAAAGGTATTCGTTTCATTTGAGAGGTGCCCGCAGCAACCAAGATCAGGAATTATAGTAGGAAGTTGAAACAGACAAACAAGAAATCTGCCAAGCTTCCATAGAGCTAATAACTGATCTAGAGCAGTGCTTATGAACTTTTTTCATGACCTGACATGCTAGTGAATAGGCAGGAATGCTGGCAAAGGGCATTAACTACCCTCAACTTGCCCTAGAACTGACTGACGGGGAATAGGGGGCACACGTGCCGAGGAATCCCCCGTCAATATATTGGCACACCATCTGCTCTGACCTTTAGCATACTGGTTGGGAGGCTTTGGTTTGGCTAGCTAGAGATAAGAATGACCCTGAGTTAGCACATCTAGAAGGGAAAAGAGGCTATCATTTTATTTAACTTTATTGTTGTTTTCATTGTTGGTTATTCTTAGTATAAAATAAATTTATGTACCACCGAATATGAACTAAGGTCCTATCCCAGCTTGTTTTGCTGGACTTCCTAAGCTTTGGTGGTAATGCAGTTTCATCTTCTCAGAGTTACATTTTCATGTTTAAACGTTTAGTCACCCTTTTTTTAAAATTCCAAGTTGTCATTAGACTGTCTTGTTCTATTGTTAAAGATTCTGTTGAAAAACCCAGTGTGTCTGGAAAGCCATTGTTGTACAAAGGCCGGTTAAGTTTACATTTATCCTACCTTTCTGTCTTTCAGTCGATTCTCTGGACCCTGAAAAACTATTACAATGCCCCTATGATAAAAACCATCAGATCAGGGCCTGCAGGTTTCCTTATCATCTTATCAAGTGCAGAAAGGTAAGGTATTGTTTGCAAAATTTGCCCTGTAATGACCTCCTGAGTTCTTTTAAGAGGCCAGATTTTGTAAATATCGTATAATTTTAGCAAAAGTGTTTTAATTTAATGCCGGAATTGTTTTAGGAATCTAAATACCAACACTTAATAGAAAGGAATTTATTTCTTAAGTACATAAATTTTTTCTTGTTTTCATTTTTTCCCCTTAACTAGTGACAAAACACCCTTTATATACTCTTTTCACTCTTTGTAAAACAGAGGAAACACTCATTTTTGCTAGCAATGAGAAATCCCTCTTGGCCTTTTGAATTTGATGTGTTCATTGTCCTGATAAGGATTGAGTGCCATAATACACTTATTTTTTTATTTTTATTTTTTATTTTTTTGCTTGTTTTGAAATGTTAGAGAAGTTGAACAGCTAGAGGTTAACCTAAGAAAAAATTCCTAAAGATAACCATTTCTCCAAGTTTCGACAGTAAGCATCTTTGGTGGAGGAGGGGACCAATTCATCAGAGTATTTTTCTCTGGTCATTCTCTTATAGTGTTAGCTGATGTAAACTTCTTTAATGCTGGTATACTGAGGCACTTTGAAAGGATTGTTAGAATACAGATGTCAGATACAGAGGGAAAGGTCTGCCAGGATTTTTGCTTGGACAGCATTTTTGGTATTTAATCCAAACTGCATACAATTCACGCATGCATTAACATCCTTTCAGGGTGTTTCTCTTGCAGTCTTGGAGACATGGTTATAATGCCATTGTTGATCATTTCTCCAGCCCTTTTTAATCTCTAGAGCAAGGATCCCTTAAAGTTGAATCTGGATGATCTGGACCAGCAGATACCACAATGACTTCCTTCCCTAGGCTCTCAAACATGCCCCAAGGGTAAAGGTTGGGAAAGGAAGCCAAACAATAAAAAGACATTGTCTTTAACTCTCTTCTTCTGATGCTTTTAATCTTTCAGCACAAAAATCTTTGCATTGGAATGCTCCATAACTCCTAATTTTCTTCATCCTCTGTTTTTGTCTAGTGTCCTCCCACTTCACATCATTTTTACTTTTTTGAGTATCATTTGTGATATATGTTTGGCTTCTAATCAATTTATTAATTGCTGAAATACTTACTATAGGATTTGGGTGATTAATTAAACACTTTGTGGTTTTCTTTTGTTTTTTAAAATAAGAAACTTAGGGGAGCCTGGGTGGCTCTGTTGGATAAGGGTCCAACTTTAGCTCAGGTCACAATCTCGCAGGTTGTGGATTCGAGCCCTACATCGGGCTCTGTGCTGGCAGCTCAGAGCCTGGAGCCTGGTTCGGATTCTGTGTCTCCCTCTCTCTTTCTCTCTGCCCCTCTTCCGCTCATACTCTGTGTCTCTCTCTCTCTTTCTCTCTCTTAAAAATAAACATTAAAAAATAAGAAACTTGGTCAGAATAGACTCTGATTTGGGCTTTTCCTTAGTAAAATAACTGAAATAAAGGTCAAATTGTTGACAGCCTCATTTCAGGCATCGTTATTTTAAATAAGCGTTCCTGTGTTAATCTGAAAAATCATGGCTTTGCTGCTTCTGCGACTCCCTTCCAACAGCTGTTTTCCAGCACGATTGTATTGCAGTAACAGGGGCGCTACTGCAATGCAGACCAAGAGCGAGTGTCCATGTTAGTACTTCCTGAATATCACCCTTCAGAGACATCCAGAGAGTTCTGCCAGGATAGGCTGTGCTGCCAGAGTCTGGTGACCCTGAGAAATGTGGCTCAGATACCCAATCCTAAATTCACTGTTCCCTTCCGTATAAGCCACTTTCGACCCAGTATCTGTGTTGTCAGTCTCTGCAATCCTAACAAAGAAGCTTATGTTTTGATGATTTTGAGGTAACCTGTACAGCTCATGTAAATGATAAATAATTCCCTCTCGATTTTCTACCATGAATTTGCCTACCGTAGTTAAGCCTCAAGTTTACTGAGAGCTTTTAGTGGAGTCGTTTATAGAATAAGTCCCCTTATTTTGACAGACCCCTTAATTTGTGTTCCGCAGAATCATCCTGATGTCGCAAACAAATTGGTTACTTGTCCCTTCAATGCTCGCCACCAGGTGCCTCGGGCCGAAATCAGCCACCATATCTCAAGCTGTGACGATAAAAGTTGTATTGAGCAGGATGTTGGTAAGACTAGCCTGTGCCCGTGCTAGAGGTTAGCCCCTTTAGATTTGTATTGTGCCACATTGTCCCCTTGATTTTTGACTTCCATCATTTCAGAAGAATAATACCTTTCTGCCTTTGAGTTTCTTATCTCATCAGTAACAGGCTGTCAGGTTGTGTTGGTCAGACTGCTTTCTCTTCTGAACAACCTGATCCATTTTACCAGTAATTCATCTAAAAATAAAAATCGTTTTATTGCCGTAAATATGGTAAACATCTTTGTTTCTGCTTCTCTTTCTTCTGTCAGCAAAGGGATAAGACCTCTCTGTTTAGCTTTCTTAGCATCAATTTTTCAGAAACAAATGTTAGGCTACCCTGCAACCTTTAAGCCATTAACCCCTTTTAACGTGATAATTGGCGATGTCCCCTTCGTACAGCAGAGTCTTTATTATCTTGCAGTCAACCAAACCAGGAACCTTAGACAAGAGACTCTGGCCAAGAGCACCTGGCAGTGCCCTCCTTGCGATGAAGACTGGGATAAAGGTAAAGTGTTTCTATGTGTTTTTCTTCACAGTGTCTAAATCCTCAAGTCATTTGCTTTAGACAGAAGGAAGATATTCCTCTTTTATGAACACACCATGTTGTTCCGACTGCCTTATTATTTTTATTGGGCCCCAGAACGAGCACATTTGTATCACTGTGCAGACACGTGGAACAGCCTATCCCTCTTGATTGGAAAAAGCACTTCTTTACATCTGTTTTTTTCCCATAAATTGTGTTGTACCATCTGTGTTTGGTTGTTACTGGACACGTTTATTATTATTTATGTTGCTGTGTTTATATCCTTCAATTAAATTCCTGCTACTGTGTCAGGCAGGGTACTTGATCAATTTTTACTTGCTTCTCTAAACTTAAGTGTATTATTTCCCACCTTACAGATTCAACTAGCATAAACTACAGTACCACAAACTATGTTTTGCTTTCTTTGGCAGATCTGTGGGAACAGACCAGCACCCCATTTGTCTGGGGCACAGCCAACTACTGTGGCAACAACAGGTAAATGAAATAGTCTCGTTCCCAGCACTGCCTCCCCAAATCCAAGTGCTCTGTTACCAAAAGAAGCCACCAAAGCCTGATTTGATCTCTTTCCTTAATGATGTTACTTGGTGGTAACTTAGTCAAGATATGGTTCTGATGAGTTATTTTCCTTTTTTATTCCTCGATTCATAAGAAAGTCACATGCTTTGTGTTACAATTACTATGGGAACACAAAAATACTCGCTTATAGCCTAGCAAGGGAGGCAGTGGTACCAAACATTCTTCTGTCTAAGTTGGGTTTTTTTGGCTAGGTTCACAATGTGTAAATACGTTGAGAAAGATTCTCCAGCTACACTGCATGGATCATTTTTACTCTGGGTAGCTAATGTCTAAGGAAAAGTAATCTTAAAAATTTGTGAGTTGAAACTGTACGAGCCAACGTACCTATTGGGTAGGGAAGAAAATGCATCTCTTCTTTCCACTGATTCTGCAATTTAAATCTATAAGATTTCTCATTATTGGGGAGCCTGGGTGGTTCAGTCAGTTGAGCATCCAACTCCAGATTTCAGCTCAATCTGAACCGTGATTTCATGGTTCATGAGATCGGGGAGCCGAGCCTGCTTGGGGTTCTGTCTCTCCCCTGCTCGCTTCTGCATGCGCTTGCTCGCTCTCGCGCTCTCTCAAAATAAACTTTAAAAATTATATATATTTCTCATTACTACTTCATCTTCAAACCTTACAGGATCAAATTGCAAATATTCAGAAATGAGAATATTTATGGATTAGAAAATGAAGGAATGAGATGCTAGACTTCATTTTTCCCCAAACAGAATGCTTATCAATTTTTATATCTTAGTTCCTAAGGATAAGTTAACAATTGTATTATTGGATAAGTTAATAATTGTGTACCTTATTTTGTGTGTGCAGTAAAATAGAAGAACTTAAAGATGAATTTTGAAAGTACAATTTTAATTTTACCTCCATCCTGTGAGATTTGTTGCCTTTGGTTTGGTTGGGTTGGCATTTTATTTTATCTCTTGGATTTGTTGCATGAGTTGATTAGACTGTCATACAACTGAACAGTAGATGGCATTGCTGTTTATCTCAATTTCTGGAAAATGAAAATGGTCAGACCCATCTTAATGCTTTTACAGAACAGTGAGCTTTTCAGAGAAGTAGTAATCATTCTAATTGCAAGAATGTTTTGATGGAAAAGTGTTTACATCTCAGAATGTATTTGCTGTTTTCCCCCAAATTGCAAAAAACACATTTTGATTGTCTTGTGTGTGCCTGCCTGGAGAATACAGATATGCGTGCATAGGCAGATTTGTCTTTCTTTTTGCAGCCCTGCAAGCAACATAGTCATGGAACATAAGAGTAACCTGGCTTCAGGCATGCGTGTTCCCAAGTCTCTGCCATATGTTCTGCCATGGAAAAACAGTAAGTGAAATAAAAGCAAAATGCTTTTGCTCTTTTCGTTGTGCTAAATACAGTTGGTCTTGACTATCCAAAGACATGTTCATTGTGAACACATTACACTCGCATGACCTTGAGAGTGAGTGCCTCCTCGAATTTTGCATTCTGAGCACCTCGCTTTCTTCACCCTGTCCCTGGCCCTGGTTAAAACAGGAAATTATGAACAGGAAGGTACAGGATCGCAGAAATCAAAAGAATATTCTCAAGTTTGAGTGACCACTGACATCAAATACCATGGGTAAATTTGGGGACCAATAAAAAGGCTATTAATTTTGGCTAGGAGGAAGTCATCCCTGACATTCAAGGCATAATATCAATAGGAAATTGGGATTCGAAATTAGATTGCGGAGACCTAAAAGGAAATGAGTAGAGAGAAAATGAAAGTAATAAGTCATAAGAACTAGCATTAAGAATAGTATTCCGATGTCCTCCCTAGACATCAGAGGCCATGCTGAGTAAATAGGTACTGGATTCATATCCTATCACCCTGATAAAGAAATTCCCACATATGGAACACCCAAGATACTGTCATTTTTATTTAATACAAACTTTCCTAATGTAGCTCCCAGATGCACGTTCCCTTGATTTCAGTCTCTGCTGTTTGAGCTAACTTTTTAGGTAGCTAAAATTCCCTTTAAAACATTTCCCTTTGGATACTTCCATTTCCAAAAAAAATGAGATCACCAAATCATATGCCTAAAGGCTTGATAGTTAATGAATGGACTGTTCTTTTCCCATGCGCTTGAGTAGAATCCAATCACTAATTTTAAATTCTTCTACTTTTATATTGTAATTCAGTATACCCCAGGAATAAGTCATTTGTGTTTAGTAAGAATAGGGAATGGAGTGAATTTCAATTGTCATGGTGTATTTATTTTGAAATATTTCTACTCCATAGATGGAAATGCACAGTAACTGAATATCTCATCAAGTAAGTGTTTCAGTTTTATTTCACTATCTCTTCAGATGGTAGCAAGATTTAACTGGACGTAAAGCAATTTGGGTCCAATTTTCTTTCAGATTATGGTACCAAATTAAAGCTTTGTGTGTGCCTGTGTTTTTTAAGTATATAGCTTCTGTTATGGCTTTACACGCTAATGAATAGGCATTTACTGGTTAAATTAGAATTCTGTTAACATGCCAAGTTGCTTTCCCCAACGTTAGTACACATTGTCTTTTTCCTTTTTTCTTTTCTTTTTTTTTTGTTATCAAAGTTGCATTCTAGATATATCACGCCTTTTTAATGGACTGAGATTAATCAGACAGCTGTGCTTCACTGCTCTGCAATTTTTCCCTGTGCTGTACAGTTTAACACTCATCAAAAAATTCATACTCCTTTTAATGAGCACTTAAAAGTTTTGGGTCTCTAAGAATCTTGCACTGTTCTTCTCCGAGTGTCTGATTTAGCAGAATCTCACAAAATCTCTATAAAGGGAAAAAATCTTTTACTTTTTCCAGCTGAGGTACTTTCCTTGAGGTAACCGTATATACCTAGAGCAGAGCCAGATTTGATGCTGTTTTGGTTGAGGTTGCCCAGCCATGTTGCTCCTGGCAAAGGGAATATTATTAGGCTAGGAATGAGATGCTATCCCCGTGTCTTGCAGATAGTAGGCCCTCTGGGAATATTTATTTAATGAGTAATTGGCCTTTTGCCTTCCAGTTGGTTCACTTCCTCTGGACAGTGAAGCAGATGGATCTCCTGTGAGTTAGGGTTCATTTTGTACCAGAACTGATGTTTCTTCTAGTGAGAAGCAGAAAAGAGATTCTAAAAGCAAATACCCTTTAGCCATGGACCATAATATTTATGAGTTGCTTCTCGGTACTATCCATTTTTCTTGGTACGTTCTGATGTCAAGTTGTTAAATACATCTGGAAACCAGAAAATTCGATTTGGCCCCCAAAGGGAAAGAGCTACAACAGCACTGGGGTGTGTCAGGAAAGCACACACTGACCCGGTTAGATGGTGAACTGTGAATCCTTCTCTGACACACTTCACAAGATGCTTGGTGCTCCTGTCGTATGGATTACTACCTAATAAGAATGGGCTAGGAGCGACTGGCTGACTCAGAAGAGCTTACAACTCTCAAGGCGCCTGGGTGGCTCAGTCGGTTAAGCATCTGACTTCAGCTCAAGGCATGATCTCATGGTCCATGGGTTCGAGCCCCGCGTCGGGCTCTGTGCTGACAGCTCAGAGCCTGGAGCCTGCTTCAGATTCTGTGTCTCCCTCTCTCTCTGCCCCTCCCCCACTCACTCTCTGTCTCTCTCAAAATAAAATAAAGACATAAAAAAAGAAGAGCTTGCAACTCTTGATCTCAGAGTTGTGAGTTGGAGCCCCATACTGGGTGTAGAGATTCAAAAAAAAAAAAAAAAAAAAAGTTAAGGTGGAAAGCCTAGGAGAAGCTTCTGTCTCTAACACTGAATACTAAACGTTTCTCTCTTTTGGAACTTAACTCTTTGCCGTTAAAACCCCTTACATGCTGAAAATATATTTTTCTATATAACCTCTGAGGAACTAAGGAAAATGAATTATCCTAGTTTAGGTAAGAATCCTTAAACAGCCATAGACCTTTTTATCCTCTAAATAAAATTAAAGCATCATTTTTTGAATGCCTGTTGTCGAATGCTATGGCTTCTTTGGAAAGATACAAAAGAAATAGAAGATACGACGTACTCCCTTAAGGAACTTAAGTATGGGTGGAGATTTTTTTGAATGCATATACATAAAAAGGGTTAGTTCACCTTGCACTCACTATGCTTTATCTCATTGTGTTTTTATGAACAAATCTTTTACTAGGTAAGCGTCTCAAAGCAGGTGATACCATATTAATTTTGATTACCCTAATGTGCATTGTAAAGAGCTCAAAAAATATTACTGAATTAATGAGTAGAGTATATGAGAAGAGAAAAAGATCAAGATAAGTTAATTGAAATTAATCCAGAATCGTCTGGAGGAGTCCATTGTATGGATAGTTCTGATTTTCTTCTCACTCCTGAAACTGTTGACAGAAGGAGTGTACATCGATCTCTGTAGAGTGTTTTTAATTCAATTAACAAGTTTCTGTGTGCTTCGTGGTACTGAAAAGCTAAGGGTCAGAAGGTACTTGGTGTTCTGCCATTAACAGTGGCAGATTCTTCCTGCTGACCAAGAGGTTTTAATCAGGTTGTAGTTGTGTGGCCTGTTGTCAGATGCAGTTGGTGTTTTTATCACTGATGGGAACTAAGAACTCTTCTTTTTCTCTCATTTCCTTGCAGATGCCAGACCCTAGAAGACTCTTGCTTCTTCCTACTACCATGGGGTTCTTCATTTTTTTTCCCTCCTAATCTAATTATAGAAAGATAAACTGTGACTTTCAAACTGACAAGTGCCTTTTCTTTTTTTTCCTCCCTGTTTTGAGTCTCATTCATTTGATGCAGGAAAGAACCCTCAAACTCAGAAGAACTGTTTCATTAATAAAGCATCAACATAGATAGCTTGATAGTTCGATTAAGTACCTGCAGCCCCAAGATCAGAAATCACATCCCTTTTCGCATTAGTGAAACAGAATTATTTATTTAAAGTTCTCTTAAAGGACCTTAAGCTAAAGCAGGCAAGACACTTGGGTTGGATAAAAAAAAAAAAAAATAACTGTATTTATGTTCCCTGACTCACATCGACTGGATTCTTTTTGTTTTTTTTTAATTTTTTGATGTTTATTTATTATTGAGACAGAAACAGAGCGTGAATGGGGGAGGGGCAGAGAGAGAGGGAGTCACAGAATCTGAAGCAGGCTCCAAGCTCTGAGCTGTCAGCACAGAGCCCAACACAGGGCTCAAACCCACAAACAGTGAGATCATGGCCTGAGCCAAAGTCGGACGCTTAACTGACTGAGCCACCGAGGCACCCCAACCAGATTGTTTTTAGAATTTATAGGAATGGGCCTTTTTTGATCAGCACGTCTTTTTATCCAGAGTCCTCAAGATGTCTGTAGCATTTATGTAGCAAAATACCCCATTCTTGTTTAAAATCTTTAGAACATCTTGCTCTCTGAATATTTCCAACCTAGGGGAGGTTTCTTTGATGTCTCCCACATTCCAGCTGGAAATTGTACTAGGTGTCAGACCAGGTGTAGATTATGTAGGAGTGAAGATTAGAATGGAGAGGAACAATGTATGTGTGGGGAAGAGATAGGCTTGCCACCTGTGTGTGAAATTTGATTAAACTTCAAAGCTTAGATATGTGATGGCCCTGCCGACACATCTGGGATGTGTGTAGAGTAAGTTCGATTTCTGAAACACCCAAAGCTCGGACTATCCTAGGATCTTGTTGGCCCTCAAGAGGAAACTTCTCCCCAGACCAGTTTTTTTGTTTGTTTATTTGTATTATCTGTGCATTTTTTGTTTTTTTGTTTTTGTTGATTGGTTGGTTTTTTCAGGTTTGGTTTGGTTTGAAGTCTACATGGAGAGGGATAGAGGATCTGGTATAGATAAGGACTTGAATGAAACATACTTGAAAATAATTTCAAAAATGATCTATCTAGCATTGTTTGTGGGTAACCAATAAGGGAGAGTGGGCTTTTATGGAATGCCTCCTTTCATGAGTTTTCCATTGGATTCTCCTAATGAAGCAGAGTTGTTTATTTAGTTGCAGTCTCTAAAAACAGGTTCAAGATAAGCCCCAGCACAACAGCATTTCTGCTTCTAGCTGTGTGACCTTAAGTGAATAGCTAGACCTTTTCCTCTTGAGAGGGTGATAATGTATTGGGGGGGGGGAACCCATTATGCTACTAATTCTTGTTATTTTTGTATCAACCAATAGCTCACAACAACTTAATGTTGTTTTAAAAATACTTTTCTTACTGGAAAAATTACAAAACCGGTTGATTTCATTTGTTGGGTGATGGCAACAAAATTGTCTATTCTATATTTGTAACCCAGAACTCCTAACCAGTTTAGGAAAAACAAGCAGGGGTGTGAGTCTTGTTGCAGAGAATTGGCTGCTTGAATACAACTCAACAAAAGAATCAAGTAGAAAACACAAAACCACAAAACATCTGACCTTTTCCAGCGTGAGTACCACTCACTATAGGAGAATACCTACCTGTGTTAATTTCATTAGCTCACAAAATAAACAAGCCTGCTGTGTCTTTAGTAAACTAATGATTACAACATTGTCTGGTCCAAGAGCTTTCAGAGGCTATTTAGGATGTTTATTGGGCCTAGAATTCCCTAGTCTGGATTTAGTTTACTAGAGATTTTTGGAAATCTCCCAAAAACTAGAATAAAGAAGTGACTAACTCTATACATCTGCCTCAGTTGGGGAGGAGAAGCTTACTTCTCTGTGAGATCCTCTTTTTCAGAGGATGCCTTGCTTTTGGAATGTGGACAGGTAAGCAGCTGAATATTCTGCCTTCATTTCTGTTAAAGTCAAGTGTTATGGTTATAGGTTAAATGCAGAGGAGTTTCACAAGCTTAGCCCAGAGAATCTTTGAGGCCTGCATTTCAATCTTATCCAAGGCTTCCATCTTCTACCCCAAGGAGAGGATTTGCTCTATGGAAGATTGCCTTTCGCTGTAGGGGTTCTAGAAGAGCCCCTGTGATTTGCACATGTTCTTACCAGGAATAAACACATGGAAGTAAAAATGATTCTGAGCTCCCCTGGTAGTTGTACCTGAGCTAAACAAGGAGAGTATCTGGATTTAATTTCAAATAATGCACGTTAGTACCTTTTCCTTGTTAATCTCTTAGGCAAAATGTATATACCTATACTGGCATTCTTGAAGTCCTATAGTGTTACTTTTCCCAGTTCATTTTAAGCTCCAAAGTAGGCAGAGACTGAGGAGATAATATTATGTGTATTATTACCATTTTTAGAGAGGCAGGTTATAAAAAGGTGATTTGTATACTACATTTTAAATGGTTGAAGCAGGACTGGTCTTGGAAAGGAGACCCTTAAGAAATACGCATTTTCTGGGGTGCCTGGGTGGCTCAGTGAACCATCCAACTCCAGCTCAGGTCCTGATCTCACAGTTCAAGAGTTCGAGCCCCACGTCGGGCTCTGTGCTGACAACTCAGAGCCTGGAGCCTGCTTCGGATTCTGCGTCTCCCTCTCTCTCTCTGCCCTTCTCCCCGCCCCCCTCTCAAAAATAAAAAATAAACATTAAAAAAAAGAAAATATGCATTTTCTTGTGCCAACTCAGCAGGTAGCATAAGAAAAACTACCAAAATTCCATGAGAAAAATACTGTAGTGACCACTCATTCTTTTGATCACTGTCTTCCTGGTACCATTCAGGTTCTTCATATATTCACAGCCTACTTTGCAGCCCTGGCCTCTTCAGAGGCCACTGAAGACACATCAACCTGTTACCCCAATACCAGCAGTCTCAGGTGACTTTCTATAACAGCCATACTGAGGTCTGACAAACGTAGACCTATGTACCAACAGGGCATTTGCCCTTAGCAATTCCACTGCCTGGTCCAACTCACTTAACTCATAAACCTGGTAACTGGTGAGACAAACAGGGAAGTGAGGACTGTTTACAGCTAGGAACAATAGCATCCTAGGCCCAGACAGTACCCCTGGAGAACCACCATATGGTTGCCAGATTTGCATTTGTGTTTACCTTAGTGACATACATATAAAAACGAAAATAGCGTAAGAGCCTTTGAGGAAACATGAAGACAAGAAGACACACACAATTAATGGAAGATGTAAATCCAGGTTGTATGAAAAATTTCATATTAGCCCAACCAGGCCTCTTCGGTTTTTTTTTTATTATTATTAAAATGCTTGTCATTGAAATAAAGTCTGCTTTCTAGTTCATTCTCGGGCTTGGGTCCCAGGTCTTCATTGGACAAGGTCAGAGACTTAGATTATTTAGCTCCTTGTGTTGGTTTTCTCTAGAGTAGAACTTTCTAGCAGAGGTACTGCTGAAAGGGATGGAAAGTTTTGATCTTGAGACCAGAAGCTCCATTGAGATACCCCTTTGTCGAATCGGAGATGCCAACAGAAGAGTCAGTGTTTTAGCTTTATAAAGCCCTTGAAAATATTTATATGGTTCCACTAGTTGTGTAACTTTGATGCCCACCCATCATATATGCCCTTCGAGCTGGAAGGGAGCTTAAAGAGCACCAATTCCAAAGCTTTATCTTAAATATGAAGAAACAAGTGCTGTACAAATGTGGAACATAACATTTAAAAAAAGGAAAGAGGAGTGCCTGGGTGGTGGCTCAGTAGGTTTAGAGTCTGACTCTTGATTTCGACACTGGTTATTATCCCAGGGTTGTGGGATCAAGCCCCATGTGGGGTTCTGCGCTGAGTGTGGAGCCTGCTTAAGGTTCTCTCTTTCTCCCCCATGCCACTCTCCACTTATGCTCTCTCTCTCGATTGATTGATTGATAGATATAGATGGATGGATGGATGGATAGGGAATGATAAACACAAAATTCAAGACAGTGGTTTTCTCCAGGGAAGAAGTTGGGGGGGGGGGGGACGGGCGGGGATGGGATTAGGAAAAAACACAGTATATTATTCTGTTCAATAAATTGGGTGGTATCTTTCCTGGTTTTTATCTTATGCTTCATATGTGTGTATTAAATACTATATAACTGGGCGCCTGGGTGGCTCAGTCGGTTAAGCATCCAACTTCGGCTCAGGTCACGATCTTGCAGTTCGTGGGTTCGAGCCCCACCTCGGGCTCTGGACTGACAGCTCAGAGCCTGGAGCCTGTTTCAGATTCTGTCTCTCCTCCCTCTGCTCCTCCCCTACTTCCACTCTGTCTCTCTTTCAAAAAATAAACATTTAAAAAAATACTATAAAACTTTAAAACATTAGGAACAAGTTGCAGAGTGCTCACTGAAGGCAAACCACTGTTCTTACTTGACATTTTACATACTCTAACCCAGGGTGGAGGGAAAAAAGGCCCAGAAAACTTTATCTTTGCGGAGGATCCATGGCTTATTAGTACTGAGCTGTCACCATAACCTGGGACTTCTGATTTCTAATTTACTGCTTTTGGCTTCCAGACCCATCCTGTTTCCCTAAATGGTAATTTACACTGAACCTCTCATTCTCCCAGGCTGTAAGTTTCCTTTTGAACTCATTTCCATGTCTGTCACCTTGGACTTCATAGTCACTCCAGTGGGTGGCCTGAATCAGCACCCTGAATTCTCTTGACCCCGTTGTTTTTTTTATTGTCTCTGCTTCACCAATTCCCAGGTCAAGTGAAACCCACCATCTCTTACACTCTCTTTCTTCTAGATTCTTAAGCATGGTGGTAGAAAATCATATAAATAGGCCAACTGACTCCACTGCAGATGTATGATTTCTTAACTCAGCTGCTCATTCCTGTTTGGCTTTTTCAAATTTACCCTGCACCCTTCTTATAGTCCCTACTTCCCATCCTTACTTTCAGCAGATGTCTTTGCCTCTTACTCTCTAGAGAAAATAGTGGTCATCAAAGTTAACTTCCTCTTTAAACTTTAACTTCCATCCCCAGACTAAACCCTTGGAGCATTCACTTTTCCTTTATCTCAGGGGTGTGCTTCCTCTCCAAGGCTAACCTCACCCTTGCTACCTGTACTGTATCCCCGTGTATTAGTTACCCGTTGATGCATAACAAATTTCCCCAAAGCATAGTGGATTAAACCAATAACAAACATCTATTTCTTATTTATTGATAAACACAGTTTCTATGGGTAAGGAGTGACTTAGGTGGATGATCCTGGTTTGGGGTCTTTCGTGTGATTGCAGTCAAAACGTCAGCCAGTGCTGCAGTTTCCTTTACCCTTGACTAAGGTTGAAGGATTTGCTTCTAAGGTGGCTCACTCACTTGCTTGGCAGAGCAGTGTTGGTCGTTGGCAAAAATCTGAGTGTCTTCACAACATGTCAGCTGCCTTCCTTCAGAGAGAGTAAGTTAAGAGCAAGATGGAACTGTAAATTCTTTTATGACCTAACTTAAGAGTTACACAACAGTATTTCCACAGCATACTTTTGGTTACACAGCTGAGGCCTTTTCACTGTGGGAGGGGGTTTTGGAGTACAAATACCAGGAGGCACAAGGATCACTGGGGGCTATCTTGGAAGCTGGCTATCACTCCCACTTCTGTCCTCCAGTATCTTCCAGAAGTTATTTGCGCTTTTCTCTTTACCTTAATTTTGTTTCTCCTTAACTCTTCTCTTTTTATGTGTTATAACTTTTCATTAACAGTCTTTTTAATTTTTTTAAATTTTTTAAATGTTTATTTTTGAGAGACAGAGTGTGAGCACGGGAGGGGCAGAGAGAGGGAGACACAGAATCTGAAGCAGGCTCCAGGCTCTGGGCTATTAGCACAGAGCCCAACACAGGGCTCAAACCCACAGACCATGAGATCATGCCCTGAGCTGAAGTCAGATGCTTAACCAACTGAGCCGCCCAGGCGTCCCAGTAAATAGTCTTTAAGCTACAAAAATGCTAAGGTTACATTCGTTCTTTAAAAAACACACACACCTGAGGGCACCTGGGTGGCTCAGTTGGATGCTCAGATCATGCTCTCACACCTCATGAGTTCAAGCCCCACATGGGGCTTGCTGCTGTCAGTGCAGAACCCACTTCAGACCCTCTGTCCCTGTCTCTGCCCTTCCCCCTCTTGCCTTTCTCAAACATAAATATTAAAACACACACACATACACACACATATCCTTTCCCAGCCCTATGTACCAAATACATGAATAAATTTAAAATTAGAGGCACCCTGGGGCTCCTGGGTAGTCAGTGGGTTAAGCTTCCAACTCTTGGTTTCGGTTCAGTTCCTGATCTCACAGTTGATGGATTCAAGCCCTGAGTTGGGCCCCCGTGCTGACTGTGAAGCTGGCCTGGGATTCTCTCTCCCTCACTCTCTGCTCCTCCCCCAATTAAATTCACACACTCTCTCTCTCAAAATAAATAAGGAAACATTTTTAAAAGTTTTTTAATTTAGCAATCCTTTCCCAATTTACCTGGGTGGTTCAGTCAGTTGAGCACCGAACTTCAGCTCAGGTCATAATCCCACAGTTCATGAGTTCAAGTGCAAAGTTGTACTCTGTGCTGACAGCTCAGAGCCTGAAACCTGCTTCGGATTCTGTGTCTTCCTCTCTCTCTCTGCCCCTCCCCTGCTCGAGAGCTGTGTCTCTCTCTCTCTCAAAAGTAAATAAACATTTAAAAAATTAACTTTTTAAGTTAATTCCAATTAATTGATTCCATGTAACCCCATGAAGTAGATATTATTAGGTCCCCATTTGGTAGATAAGGAAACTGTGGATCATAGAATATACAAGATTTGACCAGAGTTACTTAATTACTATATGGAGGAACAAGAATTAGAGTTAGGTCTGCTACCCCTAAAGGCAGTATTCATTTAAAAAAAAAAAATTTTTTTAAGTTTATTCATTTCTGAGAGAGAGAACACAAGCGGGGGAGGAGCAGAGAGAGAGAGAGGGAGACACAGATTCTGAAGCAGGCTCCAGGCTCTGAGCTGTCAGCAAGCACAGAGCCAGACGTGGGGCTCAAACTCACGAACTGTGAGATGGTGACCTGAGCCAAAGTCAGAGCTTAACCAACTGAGCCACCCAGGCGCCCCTAAAGGCAGTATTCTGCCCTGCTCTCTCCCCACCCTGCTCAGAGTCAAACCACAGTGAACTCACCATTTCTCCAACACTGTGCTGTTAAGTGACTGTACCTTGGCACATCTTGTTTCCTAAAATGCATTTGTTTCCTCCCTGTGCCAACACTTTTCTGCCTAGCATGTTCCACCTTCAAGTTTCAACTCAAATGTTATCTCCTTGGATACTATGCCAGCCTCTCTGATCTAGGCACTATTTTTTTTAATGTTTATTTACTTTTTAAGCGAGAGAGAGAGAGAGACAGGCTGTGAGTGGGTAAGGGGCAGACAGAAGGAGACACAGATTTTGAAGCAGGCTCCAGGCTCCGAGCTGTCACCACAGAGCCCAATGCAGGGCTCAAACCCACAAACTGCGAGATCATGACCTGAGCCGAACTCAGACACTTAACCGAGTCACCCAGGCGCTCCTGTTCACACTAGTTTTAATAGCATTTATTGAGTTGGGTTGTGATTATCTCTAAATGCCTGTATCAGTCAAGGTTTAGAATAGGAAACAGAAGCTCTCAGTATCTCAATATTCTTAAGCAAAAAGGAAACTTAATGCAGAGCATTATTAAGTGCTTACAAAATCACTTGACTAGCTGGAGAAGCAGCCTACGGCAGGGCATCTAGGAATGATTCCCAGAACTCTACTGAACTAACCCACCAAGGGACCTATAGTCTCTGATGGCCACTGGAATACTGAGTTTGAGATCATAGCACCGTAGCTACAATCCAGGGATCAGGAAGCTGCCACAAACAGTCCTACAACATGTATAGTATCAGAGTTTTACAGAGCTACTGACCTCCGTAAACATGCAAATGCAAGGTTAGCAGAGGAAGGAAAAAGGAAACTAGATAATCAGCACCTGAAGCATTGTGTGTTTGCTCTAGGGCCTGTTGAGGTTTTTGAATATTTGTTTTATAATAAGATTAGGTCCGTCTTTTTTTTTCTTAAGGAAATCAGTTACTTTCAAAGTTGAAAGAAAAAAGTACCATATGCCAATCTACCCCCCCTCCTAAAAAAATAAACAATGCCAAAAGTGTGTTGGTACAGTACGTGAGTACTCTGTGGACAGGGGCAGGCAAAACCTACTTGAGAAAAGTGGTTATGAAAGCAGTTGACAGAAGTAACATGGAACTGAGAGTCCATACAAACTTAGCCTCAGTCTAAGACCAGCCCTACAACCTTGGTAACCTTCAACTTTCTCTGCCTCATTCCTGTCTTCATAAAGTGAGGCTGAACTTAGATAACCTCTGAGGTTCAATCCAACCCTACAATTTTGTTTTCTTAGTTATTCAATTGAAAAACATTTCTTATCTATTTTAGAAAAAGAGAGTATAAGGGGGGGGGGATGGAGGGAGAAGGGCAGAAGGAGAGAGAATCTTAACAGGCTCCACACTCTGCATGGAGCCCGATGCGGGGCTCCATCCCACAACCCTGGGATCATGACCTGAGCCAAAATCAAGAGTCAGATGTTCAACCAACTGAGCCATCCAGGCGCCCCAAAAACACACAAGCGTTGTTTTTTTTTTAAGAAGAAGATTATATAACCATTTCTAGGGCTTTCTTTACTTTTGATCATTCTGTAAAATTTTTCTATCAACCTTAAAATATTCTCTGAGGCCATCTAGATGAGGTGGGAGAAGCAGAAATTACCATATAAAGTGATGGGGTTTTGCCTTCACCGTACCAAATCACCTTATAGTGTTTTAAAACCACACCACAGAGGGGCACCTGGGTGGCTCAGTTGGTTAAGCGTCCAACTTGGACTCAGGTCATGATCTCACAGTTCGTGAGTTTGAGCCCTGTGTCAGGCTCTGTGCTGACAGCTAGCTCAGAGCCTGGAACCTGTCTTTGGATTCTGTGTCTCCCTCTCTCTCTGACCCTCCCCTGCTCATGCTGTCTCTCTCTCAAAAATAAATAAGACAGTACAAAAAAAAATTTTTTTTAAGCCACACCAGAGCAACTCTGGAGTTCCCTACTTTCCCAGTTGTGGGGTTTTGGTTAATCTGTCCCCAGGTATCTAGGGGAAAAGAAATTCTTTAAAGAACCATCACTGATTCTGGGAGCTAGAAAGGCTCATCACAACCTCAAAAACCAGGCTTGTTATAAAAAGTGCATTAAAAGCTGCCTCCAGGCTGTGTTAGCTAGGCGAGAGATTAAATAGAGCTTTCCCCATGTCCCTGCAACCTCCCCTGGGCTATTTGAGGTGCTTGCTAGATTTTTTTTTGGCCTAATTTTTTTTTCCTCCAAGACTCGCCCTTTCTTCCCTTGCTTCTCTGATGTAAACTTCTTTTCAGAATACAATTTCCAGACAAACCTTCAGATGTTAGTCAAGGGTCGGTTTGCCAGTACTGTTTTTAGTTGTTATTTCCTTCAAAATAGGAGACACCGGCTGCGACGGGGGCTGTCTTTCTTCAGAGAATGCTGTGCTGCTGTTACAGGCTCCGCGTGCAGCCCATGTCATTTCTCCCCTGCTAATATGCTTTCTTAGTTTGCTTCAGAGCGTGTTTACCAACTCCCTCTTAGTCCCCGGGGCTCTCCACCCTTCACCCCGCCCCCTGAGCTGTGCCTTTCAAACCGCAGAGAAAAACGACAGCTTCTGCTCAGTCCCCTCCAGCGAGGACTGCAGAATCACCAGGGCCGCTATGTCAGAGTGTACAGCCTTTACCGAAACTTTGCACAGACATATTTCAGATAAGCCAAAGAGAAAGCCACTTGACATTATAACACGCAGCCTCTTTTCCAAGGGCCTCAAACAGACAGGGAGGCCCCTGGGCTGCCTCTCCTCGGGTGCAGAAGATAAATGAGATGAGATTGAATGAGCTGGGTTTAGTCCTTAGCCAAGGATGATCCAAACTCTAATGCCATATCTATTGCTACACACAGCAAATTAAATGGGATGTATACATGAAGATTTGTTATAGTTACAGTCCTGTCCTCGGGCCATTTATAGTCAAAGGCACTGTTTCCCAAAGCGTAATCCAAATATCACCTACATCATAATTACTTGGGTGCTTATTTTAAAATGCAGATGCCTGGGCTTTGGTCCAGACTTACTAAATCAGAATATCTAGAAGCAGCACACAGGAATCTGTTTTTCACAGTACACCTCATATCATTCTTCTGTACAGTAGTTTCTAAAACTCCATGTTACTTTGAATAAAGCCTTTTTAGGAATTCACAAGGGGGCACCTGGGTGGCTCAGTCAGTTAAGCGTCTCGACTTCAGCTCGGGTCATGATCTCACCACATGTGGGTTCGAGCCCCGCTGACAGCTCAGAGCCTAGAGCCTGCTTTGTATTCTGTCTCCCTCTCTCTCTGCCCCTCCCCCACTCATACTCAGTCTCTCTCTCAAAAATGAATAAATGTTAAAAAAAAAAAAAGGAATTCACAAGGAAGATGATTACACTATTTGAGTTTTTAAGGACCGAGGTCCTTAATGGATCCTTAAAACTATACACACTAATCACATAGCATAGTAATGATTAAGAATATGAAGATAATAAAAGAACGGTACCTGAATCATAAAATCATTTACAGGTATAAATGGGAGGGCCACTTGAGTGGTTCAGTCAGTTAAGCGTTGGACTCTTGATCTCAGCTCAGGTCCTGATCTCACTGTTCTTGAGATCAAGCCCCGCGTCAGGCTCTGCACTGTCAGCTTGGGACTCTCTCCTCTCTCTCTCTCCCCCTCCCCTGAGCTCACTCTCTTTCTATCTCAAAATATATAAATAAACATTTTTAAAAGGTATAAATGGGGAGAAATGCACTAAAGTGTTTAATAGTGTTGACTGTAAGCACTATAGTGAATAAACTTACAATACTTAATACACTGATGACATGAAGTACACACAACACAAGATTATCCCCATACATTGTCTTTACTCCTTGATTTCTAATTTTTAAAACAAAAACTTGGGGCGCCTGGGTGGCTCAGTCGGTTAAGCGTCCGACTTCAGCTCAGATCATGATCTTGCAGTTCATGGGTTTGGGCCCCACATCAGGCTCTGTGCTGACAGCTAGCTCAGAGCCTGGAGCCTGTCTAAAAAACATTTAAAAAATTTAAAACAAACAAAACAAAACAAAAACTTGAGGGGCGCCTGGGTGGCTCAGTCAGTTGAATGTCCAACTTTGCCTCAGGTCATGATCTCGCAATCTATGGGTTCAAGCCCTACAGTGGGCTCTGTGCTGACAGCTCAGAACCTGAAGCCTGCTTTGGATTCTGTGTCTCCCTCTCTCTCTGCCCTTCCCCTGCTCATGGTCTGTATCTGTATCTCTCTCTCTCTCTCTCTCTCAAAAATAAAGAAGCATTAAAAAAAATTTTTAACAAAAATTTGAAAGACAAAGGGGCATCCTTTCAGTCAAGGTCAGGCATCCAAAAAAAAAAAAAAAAGAACTGACTGCTTTTTACTTAAGCGTGGTAGATCACCATGTAGTCTGGGAAAAGAGAGCAGATTTCTGGATCTGGTGTCATTTGTTTTCCTAGCCCTGTACCCTCCATGGATTAACATTATTGTATGTCCTAATCAATTTTAAGGGTATTTACTGACACTGTCCCATTTCACCAATAAAAGACTCATTTGAGAGCCGTCACTACTTATAAATGATGTTCACTTCTGAAATGACCTTCATGGTTTCAACATGGACTGAATGATCGCTAGTGGGTCTAAAGGAGTTGTCTTCGCTAGTGGGCATGGGAAAAGAATAGCCATGAGTATGAGGAGAACAGTAGAGAGGACACCCCACCCCCCGGATCTCCCATGTCCCTCTATCAGGTAGGGGACATAGAGACAAGGGCAATTCTTTATCTATCTTTTCTTCTCCCTGCCCCTAAGGTGAACAGGGACCCTGTGATCTATGCCTAAGTATAACCCCACCTACCTGCTGTTTTATGTTTGTGGACATAGTTAACAGGTGTGAAGAAGGGCATAGATTTCAACCACCCCACACCTACGGCAACTGATCCAAGGAGGTGAGGCTCTTTATCCAGCCTCTTAGAGACACGTTTGGATAGGGAAAGAACAGCATATGGGGGAAATTGTACCCAGCTCTCCCTAGAGTCCAGTTTTTTGAAAAGGCAGTTTCTAAGAGAGAAAAATGTGGCCTCAACAGATTCTGAGAAGGAAGAATTTAACCTTGGAATACAGGTGGAGTATTAGTGAAGGGGTTCAGTCTCTACGTTCCAAAGAAAAAGCTAAAGCAGGGTTGTCGATCTCCTTGGTGTCCAGCAGGTGGAGCTACAGTCTAAGTCTGTCTGGGACTGCAGTGGAAAATACTGGGCAATAGGTAGCTTCCAGAGTCTTCTGAAGCCTGAGAGAGAGAATAAGCAAGGTACCTTTGCCGCTTCCCAGTCCCCACTTACCTAAACCTATTTACACCGCATTTCTCTTCCTTCCCTTTCTTGGAGACTCTGACGTCACACTAAGGCCCCTCAGCCTCTGATATCAGGCTGGGAAGGAGGGATACGAAGAACTCTATGGTGGCAGAAAGATGGGAAGAGGGGGATCACAGAGACCTTTGAAGGAGTTTCCTGACATCCAGGCTGTGCTGTGTAGCACGGATCCTAGGTTGGCAGTGAGGTGTCCTGCCTGCCGGGCTGGAAATGCCAGCATCTTACACCCATGGAGAGACCACCCTTCTAAAATTCCCACGTATATACAAACCGAAAAGTGACACAAACCAGGACGAGCAGACCAGGCAAGATGCAGCATATATATCCAGCCAGCGATCTGGCATCTATAGATCCCAGGCACCAAGTAAAGGCATGGGTGGGCACCCTCCCTACCAGTGGGCGCCAGGCCATGACCATCCATTGGATACAATCAGCCTGCCAAAGTGGAGGGCATCCCAGGGCACTGTGCCCATCAGCTCCCCCTGCCACAAACTGAATGGAGCCCAGAACTTCTGAGAGCACCTCCTACAAATGGAGAAGTAGATTCAGTTCCTCACTGAGAGCAACAGGAGAAAGGGAGGCAGGCAAAGGAGGTAACATCTGAAAACAATAGCAGAAGCTCTTCATCTTTGCCCATCCATTGGAAAAGAAAAGTCTAGAAATGGACCTTCTGAATATAACTCAGAACTTGAGTTTGGGAGTTCGGATAAATGGGAGTAGGATAAATGGGAATGAGTAGTGAAGGCAAATGTGGCATAGTGGAAAGAACTAACTTGGAATAAAGATACTTCGATTCTATCCCACATTAGCTGTATGATCATGGGCAAGCTATTTCATTTCTCTGGGCCTCGGTTTCCTTATCTGTAAAATGAGGACATTGGACTAGATAGTGTCTAGAATATCTTCCTCCTCTAATATCTGCTATTTAGTTTTGAGAAGTGATTGACTTTCCCTTGTTAAGGGTGACCCATATAGCATCCACAGAACCCTGTGTGACCCCAGGCATAAGCTATGGCTAAACTAAGGGAACCATGTATTAGAAGAGGAGGGGGAAGTGAAAGTTCTGAGTTCCTAGTGTCCCTACTCACACTACCTCTGTTCCCACACTGCCGTCCACCACCACAGGGATTTGAAGTCCACAGGTCCAGACCTCCTAATCTGTGTACTGAGAAGGCTGGAGGCCCTAGTCAACCTTGTAACTCAAAGAATCTAAAACTATTGTGTCAAAAATAAAGTGATGCTTATCTAGGTAACATCTATCGAATAGCATTCCTCCCCCACCATCTGCAGTTCCACTTTCTACAGTTTGAGTTACTTGCGGTCAGCCGCAGTCCAGAAGTAGATG
Source organism: Cryptoprocta ferox (assembly GCA_028646485.1). Classification (NCBI taxonomy): domain Eukaryota; kingdom Metazoa; phylum Chordata; class Mammalia; order Carnivora; family Eupleridae; genus Cryptoprocta; species Cryptoprocta ferox. The sequence continues at coordinate 57,798,715 of CM053571.1, forward strand.
AGCCTCAGACAAGATGTCAGAAGGTCAGTAGTAACCTATGTCATTTACCTCCCTTGAGCTCATCATGGAGGTATTATCTCACATCATCATCATCATCATCATCATCATCATTATCAGAAGGGGGAGTACAGTACAGATATTTTGAGAAAGAAATCACATTTCTAACTTTCATTACAGTATATTGTTATAATTGTTTTATTTTATTATTGTTGTTGTTAATCTCCTACTGTGCCTAATTTATTTTTTTAATTTTTAATGCTTTATTTATTTTTGAGAGAGAGAGATAGCGAATGAGTGGGAGAGGGGCAGAGAGAGGGAGACACAGAATCTGAAGCAGGCTCCAGGCTCCGAGCTGTCAGCACAGAGCCCGACGCGGGGCCTGAACCCACGAACCACGAGATCAGGACCTGAGCCAAAGTCAGATGCTCAACCAACTGAGCCACCCAGGTGCCCCTAACTGTGCCTAATTTATAAATTAAATGTTATCAGAGGTATGTATGTATAGGAAAAAACAAAGTATGTATAGGGTTCAGTGCCATTTAAGTTTCAGGTTTCCAGATAAATATCCTCTGCAGATAAGAAGGGACAGCTGTATTACTACTTACTGAGTCTGGGTCCAGTGGAAGTCTGTCTCTGATCTCTGCACCATTGCCTACAGAGCTCCCCCTCCTCACTCAAGTCCCTTCCTGCGGTTTCAGATTTGCAGTGGGCTGACTATTGGTTCTGGCTACCTGTGCAATGTTTACCTGGTCCCTGGGAAAGGACTTGTGCCTGAATTTATCATGTGAAGAGAGCCAACCCTTTACCTTCCCTCCAGGCACTGTCTCACTTCCTTTGTCCAGGTGAGTTTCCATAGGATACTGGAAACTCCCCATTTACCAAAGCTTCCCTATATACACAAGCATAAGAACATATTCCACTCAAGAAATGAGAATGGAGAATTCGGGGAGATTCCAGAATGACAAATAAAAATACTCACCCTGAGACCTGAGTTCTACTCCTTTATCCTCATCTCCACCCTGGGGACTCATAAATACCCTCAGAAAATAAAAAACCTCAGCATAGACTGGCTGACATCTTGTTTTTCCTCATTCAGATGCGTCATACTGAATTTCAAAGGGAAATGCCATATCACCTCTCATATTTCACCAGATATTTCGGTACGCTCTAATCTCCAAGGCGGAAGTAGGAAGGGAGGTGATGCAGTAACTTGAAGTAAAATAGGTAGAACTCATGAATCCTACTTTCAAGAAATTTATAATGATCTACACTGGGTATCTGTTGATGCATAACGAATTGCTCCCAAATATAGTGACTTAAAACAATAAATATTTATTCTCTCACACAGTTTCTGTGGGTCAAGAACTCAGAAGCAACTAAGCTAGTTGGTCCTGACCCGAAGGTCTCTCTTGAGGTTTCAGTCAAGATGGCAACTGGGGCTGTGGTTTTCTGAAACCTTGACTAGGGTTGGCCACCTTGGACTGCAAGGTGACTCCATGAATGAACTCAAATTCTGGCAAGTTGGTGCTGGCCCTTGGTGGAGAGCCCTAGTTCCTCGCCACATGGGCTTCTCCATAGAGCGTCTTGAGTGTCACCATAACATGGCAGCTGCCTTCCCTCAAAGCAAGTGATCCAAGAGACAGACCAAGGTAGAAACTGCCTTGTCTTTTTATGACTTAGCCTTGGAAGTTACATAGGTCACTTCCACAGTATTATGTTGATCACATAGGCCAGCCATGATTCATTGTAGGAAGGGAACACAGGAAGGGCATGAATACCATAAGATGAGGATCACTGAGCTATCTTGGAGGCTAGCTACCCCATAATCCATCTAGGATTCCAAGGTTATCGTGAATAACATATGCTAAAGAGAAAAGGTCGAATGTTTATATGCCTGCAAGAAATTTGAGTATGCTCATGATAGAGCAAGTCCCACAGTTTTTTACAAAATGCCATCAAAATAAACTAGGCCTCAGCAGATTCTATTTTCATTGAAACTCATTCAATTTGATTTTTGAACTCCTTAAAAATATTCTTCAAAGTAGGCTGGGATTTCATGATTTCATGGTGCTGTTAATCTTTTTTCAGAAAATGTAGGCCATGCTGCTGTAACAAAGAGGCCCACAAACAGTGGTTCAAATAAAGGGATACACCAGAAGGAGATAGGGAGGTAGTCCTTGACTGGTGGAGAAGGCTCGTATGGCTTGGTGGAAGGTGGCTGCTTAGTTTGTCACCATGTCCCAGCAAGCAGAAGGAAGAAAGAGGAAGCCGAGGGCAATCAGCTTTCTTTTTTAAGAACATGACCCAGAAATTACACACATTGGTTCATTCACATTCCATTTACCAGTTAGTTATGTGGCCACCCTACTATAAGAAAGGATGTGGGGGAGGGGAGTGGTGCCTGTATGGCTCAGTTGGTTAAGCATCTGGCTCTTGATTTCAGCTCAGGTCATGGTCTCGTGGTTCATGGGCTCAAGCCCCACGTCCGGCTCTGCACTGACAGTGCAGATCCTGCTTGGGATGGATTCTCTCTCTCTCCCTCCCGCTCTCAAAATAAATAAATAAACTTTTAAAAAAATGTTTTAAAGGAAAGAAAGAAAGGCTGGGCAGAGAGTAACTAGCCAACAGCCATTGGACCCTGTTAAAATTCAGTGTGCGGTAGCAGGATGGAAGGGTCATATTATTTAAAAAAAGAAGAAGAAGAAGAAGAGGAAACTGGATCCTGGGAGACAGTGGTCTCTGCCACACCTACAAATCTAGTTCTGTGGGGACAGCTCAGGTGAACAAGGTTAACAAGCAGTTAGATCACATCTCCAGGTACATTTCAAGAATTGGATGTCTATCAAAAGCATGATAGCAAGAAGTGCTATCTTGCTAGATTATCTTGTTAAAAATAATTATTTGTCAGGGCTCCTGGGTGGCTCAGTCAGTTAAGCATCCAACTTCCGCTCAGGTCATGATCTCACAATTTGTGAGTTCAAGCCCCACATGGGGCTCTGTGCTGACAGCTCAGAGCCTGGAGCCTGCTTCAGACTCTGTGTGTGTCTCTCTCTGCCCCTCCCCCACTCATGCTTTGTCTCTCTCTCTCTCTCTCTCTCTCTCTCTCTCTCTCTCTCTCAAAAACAAATAAACATTAAAAATATTTGGGGGGGGGCGCCTGGGTGGCTCAGTCAGCTGAGCAACCGACTTCAGCTCAGGTCACAATGTCACAGTCCATGAGTTTGAGCCCCATGTCGGGCTCTGTGCTGACAGCTCAGAGCCTGGAGCCTGCTTCAAATTCTGTGTCTCCCTCTTTCTCTGCCCCTCCCCTGCTCATGCTCTGTCTCTCTCTCAATCTCTCTCTCTCTCTCAAAAATTAATAAACAAAAAAATTTTTTTTAATTTTAAGTAAAAAATGGTCATACAGTTCAGAAATTTTGTAATATCACTGTTATGTTTACCATTGTGGTTTCTTGGGGGTTTTTTTATTTCTTTTTACGTTTATGGATTTTCCTGAGAGAGAGAGTCAGAGTACAAGCAGGGGAAGGGCAGAGAGAGACAGGGAGTCACAGAAATCATGGTAGGCTCCAGGCTCTGAGCTGTCAGCACAGAGCCTGATGTGGGGCTCGAACTCAGGAACCGTAAGATCATGACCTGAGCTGAAGTCAGATGCTTAACCGACTGAGCCACCCAGGCGCCCCTACCTTTTTTTTTTTTAAGTAAACTCTACCCCCAACATAGGAATCTAATTCATACCCCTGAGATCAAGAGTTACATGCTCTACTGACTGAACCAACCATGCACCCCACCACTGCTTTTTCAAAAAGGTTTAATTTATTCAAATAATATTTACTGAACTAGGCAATGTCCCAGACAATGGAAAAACTGAAGTAAACAAAACCCTCACCTCACAGAACTGAGTCTAGTGGGTGTGAGAAGTAAGGGAGAGGATTCATTTTCAGAAATACCAAATAAAAGCTATGCTGTCTGGTTAACAGTAGGTTTACAACCTATTGGAAATATATATGAACCCCCCTCCCCCATAATGGAGTCCCAAACCCTTGGATACTTCACTTCCTGGTTCTTCTTACCCTCTCCGTTTCACAGGCTTCTTTTTGTGGGCTTTGCAAAGAGCATACACCAAAGAACAGAGGGAGGAGAGACTGAAAGACTCTGTCGTCTCAGGAAATGTACATTTGCTCCCATCAGACTACTTTTTACCTTTTCCCTGGGCGACATCTGGGTAAGGCTGAAATCTCGGTAGTACTCAGCCAATGAGGAACCATGGGAGGGACTTGCACGCTAGGAGATAAATTGTCTGCTGTGACTGCCACAAGTGTGCCTGTCCATCAGACACCTGCTTTTGCAAGGACGGTGATTAAAGCCTGGCTTCGCTGTGCTCCAAGTCTCGGCGTCCCTCCTTTGATTGGGTCAGTGGGCTTATTTCTCACAGTGGGCAAGACAAACAAGAAGATACAGTGCAGTGACTAGAAATCTAGGGAACTGGGTGGGGATTAAGGAAGACTTGGAGGAGATAATGTCTGTGCTGAGAACTGACCAATAAAATACATTCCATTTCATTCAAAGAGCATATAGACTTGGAATAGATTTCAGATGCATCACCCAGATTGAATGAGGTTTTAATATAAGGTCACTTATCTGTTAAGTGATGGAGGCAGCATTCAAACCTAGGTCATCTTTCCAGTATAACATATACCTCTCCTGTACAGATTAAAAGCATATTAACAAAAAGCAAACATTGGCATTAAAAATTATATGGAATCTCTCTCTCTCTCTCTCTCTCTCTCTCTCTCTCAAAAATAAATAAACATTAAAAAAAATTTTTTTTAAAGGGACCCCTGGGTGGCTCAGTCTGTTGGGAGTCTGACTTCGGCTCAGGTCATGATCTCAAGGTTCGTGGGTCCGAACCCCACGTCAGGCTCTGTGCTGACAACTCAGAGCCTGGAGCCTGCTTCGGATTCTGTGTCTCCCTCTCTCTCTCTCTCTCTCTCTGCCCCTCCCTTGCTCACACTTTGTCTCTCTCTTTCTCTCTCTCTCTCTCAAAAATAAATAAACATTTTAGGGGCACCTGGGTGGCTCAGTCGGTTGAGCATCCGGCTTTAGCTCAGGTCATGATCTCACGGTTGGTGGGTTCAAGCCCTGCATTGGGCTCTGTGCTGACAGCTCAGAGCCTGGAGTCTCCTTCAGATTCTATGTCTCCCTCTCTCTCTGCCCCTCCCCTGTTCGTGCTCTGTCTCTCTCTCTCAAAAATAAACAAACATTAAAAAATTAAATATATATAATGTGTGTGTGTGTGTGTGTGTGTGTGTGTGTGTGTATTATTTTCCTAATGCTAGTCTGAGGGCCAAATCAACGGACAGACACACAGTCCTTGTTCCATTAAAGCTTCCAGTCTAATGGGGATGCAAACAGACAATCCAGAGAATAGAGCAGGGCAAACTTAGCCCAAAATACAACCATAATTGTTCCCCTTAGATGTACTTATAGCTATACCAATAGAGAGGTCATGGCAAATTCCTTTACATGGAAGGGAACACCAGGCACGGACTGGATGGTCCCACGCTGGACCAGGTTACTTGTGCCCCCCAAGTCTCTGGTCAATCCAGAACAGTCACCTGGAAAAGGACTGACAGGAGGGAAAAGGCCTTCCTTCCACTGGAACGCTGCCTCTCCTACCTCTCCCCACCAATGAGCCCTGAGTGGGAAGCTCACCAAAGGAAGATGTAGGAGGTGCTGCTAGGGTCAAACAGGACCCAGTGACCTGGCCCCCAGCCAGTGGAAAAACGCCATTGTCTCCATTGCTTTCTCAACTTCCTGCCCTCAAATATCTACCTCCCCCAACAGGCATACTGAGTGGCAGGCCTCCTGCTCTCCATCCTGGTGAGGAGGCCCTGCACCCCAAGAGGACAGCCAACCCCAAGGTTCTCCTAAAGTGAGAGGGATGAGCAGTCAGACCTGTCCCCCATGGGGAAGGGCACAAGAAAGGGCATAGCTCAGGCTTTGGGATTACTAGAGGAGGATGTTTCTAGACCTTAATGAAGATCCAGGATTCCCTTATCTCTCTTAGGCTCCACTCCTTTCTCTTAGTGCAGGTCACTGGAAGATCTGGGGTTTTCTGGCAAAAGTGAGCAACAGCTGGATGGAAAAATAGTGGGGGGTGTCTCTGTAGGTGTCTGTGCCTTGAGGCATGTCACGTTGGTGTGGTTTGTGGGAAAGGAGAATTCAGCAGATTGGGTGTGGCTGTGGGTGTGTCCCCAGTAGAATGAGAGCTAGATCTACAACCCAGTTCTGTTAAGATCTCCAGGCTCCCTGCCCTACCAGCCCTCACCCTGAGCCCATTTCATGACTCTGATGAGACCAGATGCTCATTCCCAGCTGATTCCCATTCCCAACCACTGGCTTCCAACTCCTTGGTCCCTCCCCCATCTCCACACTCACTCCTCTGGCAGGAGAGCTGGGCTTTTGGCTGGGAACCGAGCTCAAAGCGGAAACGGGCAGTTGGGAGGTGTGATTTATGTCTCTGACTTCACCCCAGGCTGGAGCCCAACACATGGACCCTCCCCTCAAAGTGCCCTTTTGGCAAATTTCCTCCTCCTCCTCCTCAGAAATCTCAGGCTCTTCTAACTGGTCAGAGGTCATCCAGGGGAACCGCTCCATCTCCACTACCATCCCCCTCCTTCCATTCCACCACCACGACCACTCACGCCCCCACCTCCCCACCTCCCGCTGACTGGTGATGGAAGAATCTATTAACTTTACAATCACCCACCGGAGGCAAGATTCCCCTATCAACCCAAACAATAGGGAAGTCCCTCTGTTTATCTAATGCCCTTGTATCTTGCTGTCCAGCCAGTAGTTGGTGAAACAAAGGGCAGTTAGTTCACTCAGAATTCAGCCTTTGTCTGGCCTCTCAAGCTCCTATGGTGGATTTAAAGTAATTCCCCAACTCTATGATACCTTCTATCTCTAAAGGCAAAGGTATCAGGGTGCCATTTTCTCATTCTTAACCCGTAACAGTGCGTAACAGTGTTGGGCGCCTTGTGTGCATATCTTCATCCCCTGCCTGTTAAGGGCTGGAAATCACACCTTTCTGTCCTTCAGCTAAAGTCAATCCTGAAACCCAGAGCAGAAAAGATCTTCACAGGAAGACACAATTCCTTCCAGGGCCTCCCACCTTTACCACTTAGAAACGTCCTAATAGCAATCTAATTTGGGGGGGGGGGGTGCCTGGGTGGCTCAGGCAGTTGAGTGTCCAACTCTTGATTTCAGCTCAGGTTATGAACTCACAGTTCATGGGATCAAGCCCCAGGCGGGGCTCTGTGCTGACAGCTTGGAACCTGCTTGGAATTCTCTCTCACTTGCTCTCTGCCCCTCCCCTGCTTATTTGCACTTTAATTAATTAATTAAAAATAAATAATTTTTAAAAAAGATTTAATTTTGCCTCTTCCTGCTTTTTCAGATTCCTCATCAGTCACATGGCTTTGTTAACTTTAGAAGGTTGTTGGGAAGATTAAACAGGGAAATTATTTGAAAGATATAAGTGGCTGCCTCATCAGATTGTTTTGAGGTTAAATGAGGTAATATATACATAATGCTTAGATCTGTACCTGGCACTTGGTAACTGTTAGCTAATTTTTCCCATAATACCTCGAAAATTGGGGAGGAACCTGAAAGTTTGCCCCTTCTAGACATCGAGAGCTCCTAGACTCACTAGAGCCTCCTTGGATGGGAAACTCAGATTCCCAGGTTGTAATTTCTGAGGGTACATGGTTGAATGAATGAATCAATGAATGAAAGGATGAGTCCATTCAGTTTTCTGGGGTCTGGCCTCGCCTGGCCTGGCTTCCTTCCCATCACCCCCTGCAGAGCCTCTCCCTCAAAGCCCTGAGCTCATCCTAGTTACCAAGTGTTTGTTTAGTCCTACCCCCACCCCCTACACACACAACGACTCCAGCCCCCACGCTGGTTTTCCCCACTGAGTTCTTATATAGGAATCCAAATGTGTTAGAGATGAAACCTCAGGGACCATCTAGTTCAATTCCTTTGGTTTTAGGAAAGAAAAAACTGAGAGCCAGAGAAGAGCGGAGTCTTGCTCAAGCCGGAACTTCCATACCTGGATGCATCCCGGGGGGTCCCTGTCTGCTGTCAGGGCTAGAAGAATTCTCATTCTCCTCTTCCTTTTTCTACTTCAGTAGGTAGAATAAATCACTATTTTTAAATGCCTAGAACATAAGCAAAGGCTGGAAAAGGGCTCAAGGAAGTCCCTCCACACACACACAAACACACACACACACCTGTGGTTTCTTCTTTCTTCCATCTTATCCCTGGATCTTATTTGGGGTCCCTTCTAGCATCCCCACCCCACCCGCACCCCCACTCCAGCCCTCCTGTCACATTCATTTAGCTTTTGGGCTAACCTGCATATCATTTGCATGTCACTCAACAATATACGCTTTGGGGTTTGGGTTTTGTTTTTGTTTTTTGTTTTTTGTTTTTTGTTTTTTGTTTTTCTTCACAGACCAATGTCTCTCTGGGAGTGTTTAGTCTGAACCCATGCTAATACCCAAGGGTCCATAATGGGTCACATTTAACTGGCAGCTTCTGTGAGCATCACCCTATACGCCACTTGGACATTCCTTACGGCTCGGCCAGTGAGGCTCAAGTATTCTACAGACAAAGCCAGTGGGTTGGTTTCTCCTAAAGTGAAGCCAGATTGCTTGGGTTGAATCCCAGATCTTCCACTTACCCTGGACTAGTTACTTAAACTCTCTGTGCCTCGGTTCCCTCCTCTTAACAGATTCAACAGTAGCTCCCTCATACAGTGACAGTGCCAAGTCAATGAGTTAATATGTGTAAAGATCTCATAATCTCATAGCATAATACATAGTATGTATTACAATACTATAATCATATATAGTATATACAACAGTAGCATATGCTATTATTATTATTATAGGAAAAGACTAACTCTAGGAAGCTATGCCTCTACTCCCACGCCTATAGATACCTGGGTCATGTGGCCTGATTTTCTTTTCCTGAGATCCCATTACCCTTCTCCAAACCTGTCCATATGGCCCCTGGGCAGTACTTAACCCTTACCTAGCCCCCTTCCCTCCCCTGGGGCCCAAAACTGAATATGAGGGAGGGAAGGAGAAAAGGAGGTGAAAACGTGGCCATTTTAGGGCAGAGGAGCTATTAGAGGGGAGAGGGAGTGGGGGCAGCAAGGGAGTGAATAGACCCAGAGTTGGGAGGCTCCTTATTGGGAAAGGTCCCTGTCTGATTCTGGAAGACAGAGGCCAGGCCTGGGCACTGAGCCAAGTCCAAAGAGCGGGCCCAGGGCCCTATCCTGGCCCAGAAGCTAGCACCGGTGAAGAGACTAGATGCCCAGTTGCTTTGGGTCCTTCTCCACACAGTCACAGCACACAGTCCCCTACCCCAATTCTACCCCTTCTGCGAAAACCTCCGTGACCATTAAAGTGACCAGTGCCAGGAGGAGGACCTTCCCACATGTGTGTGTTGGGGACAGGGAGGGGCTCCTGCTTTGGCTGTCTCTAGGACATTGCCCACCACTCACAACCCCCACTACCTCCTCTCCACGCCCAACACTGTGAGCTCCTCCTACAGGAATTCAGCCAGTTCTGGGGAGACCACTGCCAGTGAGGGGGGGCCCAGGGGTGAGTAACAGTTCCCGCGGGGATCGGGGTGCCCATGACTAATCAATGAGAGAGTGAGAGAGGAAACTTACATTCCTTGACTTGTAGGGCAGTGGATGGAGGTGGGAGGTGGGGCAGGGCCGACTGAGGCAAGGACAGCCAAGTAGGGATACAGAGAAGGAAGCTAGGCTGCAGTTGGGGGCGGAGGGGGAGGATGTCTCTTCAGCCCTGCTCTCTCCACAACCCAAGCTGCAGGAGGGGCAGGCCCCCAGGTAACCAAATACCTGGGTCCCTGCTTTGTTCAGAGGCTTCCCATCTTCTGGCCAATGAGCGCCTCCCACAGTTCATTCAAGTGGGGCTACTGACCATGAAACGTGTTGTGAGAGGGACGGACTGGCATCTCATTTGCATTCCTCAGCCCCTGTTCCCACTCATCTAGGGGTCCCCTGTTCCCAGAAGACTCAGCTTGGAAAAATTCTACTGTGCCAGGCTGAGAGCTACGCTAAGGGCATAAAAGCGGAAATGAACTGGGAGCCAAGGTGCCTTGGGGAGGAAGGAAGCCAGTCTGCCGCCACAAAGGAGTCAGGAAAGAGAGGGAATAAACAGCCAAGTGCTTCCTGTCCATTCTTTTTTCCACCTCCCCACTGAACACCCCCCACCCACCTCCTCCAGACAGTCCCAACATCTCAGGGCCTGGGGGAGAGGGAGGAAAGGGGTGCAGAGACCCACGCTGGACACCATCTACTGCTTCGAGCTCAGCAGCCTTTGTGGCAGGGGCCAGGGGCTGCTCTCACAGCAACCCCTCCATCCACTGCTGAGTGATCACCCCCATCTCGGCCAGTCCCTGAAGCACCTTGCCCCAATTTTTTCCACTGGGGAAGAAAGTGACCCATTCTGGGACACCTGGGTGGCTCAGTCGGTTGAGCGTCTGACTTTGGCTCAGGTCATGATCTCGCGGTTCATGGGTTCGAGCCCTGCGTCGGGCTCTGTGCTGACAGCTCGGAGCCTGGAGCCTGTTTCAGAGTCTGTGTCTCCCCCTCTCTCTGCCCCTCCTATGCTCATGCTCTGTCTCTCTCTGTTTCTCAATCATAAATAAATGTTAAAAATTAAAAAAAAAAAGTGACCCATTCCTCTTTCTGTTCCATGGCTTGCTTTCTCTGGTCTTTCTCTGCTTTCTCTGGTTCTAAGAGAAGGTCATTGTCTAGAGAAAGGACAGGGCGGTGGGGAAAGCAGACAACCCTCATCCCTCAGGTCTCTATCTCACCTCCCCCTGCACTGGCAAGAGATCACACCCCAACTGTGCCCTGTTGACCACTCAGGACAGAGATGCCCCCCACGCATGGATATGTGTACACCAACACAGCTTGTTCAGGTGCTCAGACCACACACACACACACACACACACACACTCACCTCACATAAACACTCACATCACACAGGATCTCTTCCCAGCCCCGCCGGCACAAATGGTGATCATTCACGCAGGGATAAGGAAACCTGGGCCAACTCGGGCCCAAAATCTATCCCAGCTTTGACTCTTCTCCAGGCCTATTTCTTCTCTGGCCTTGCTTCTCCAGGGCACAGCAGAGGTGAAGGGGAGGCACCTGAGGGTGATCCATCCCCCAGCCTGCTGGTTGTGAAACTCAGTCAGCTCTGTCTGGGTTTCTGGAACCCAGCCCCCATCCCTGAGGTGATCACATGGAAAATGTCCAGCTGTGGTTGCTTGGAGAGATGAGCTCAGCCAGTCTGAGTGGGGCTGGGGGCCTGGACTCTGCGTCAGAGTTTCCACCTCGGACCTTACCCCTCCTCCCACCCCCAAATATCACCCCAGGGATTTAGGAGCAGGAAAAGGGCCAAAGGGACTTCTGACACAAACATCTCAGCCTGGGACGGGTTTAGTAGAGGAGGAGAGACACTGAGTGGAGAGCAGACCAGAGCTGGAAGCACCTCCGGGTCTGTTTCACCCCTGCCCGCACACTTCAGGGAAAGAAACCCACAGAAGAGGGACACGGGAGACTGGCCTGCGGTGTGATGAGTTCAGAGGAAGTTGACTTCAGAAATTGGTATCCAAGAGGTAGGGGTGAGGAAGACAGGGAACCAGAGAAAGAATAGTCAATTCAAGGACCCCCAAACGGCAAGAAACAGAGAAAGGTGGGTCCTAAATGGGGAGCAGGTGAGGAGCAGACCAAGCAGCCTGCAGGCTTCCTGCCCACCCTGTAGTGGCCTCTTGGTGGCCAGCAGGAGGAAAGGATGGTCTCCCAGTTCTATCATCTCCCACTTGCCATGCTTCCTCCCTCCCTCCACATCCTCCCTCGCCCACCTACTTCTTTCCTTCCCGGTCCTTTCCCCTTTCCTCCTACCATCTTTCCAGGACCCTCCTTCCTGATGCCTCCACCCCTTCCCTTTCATTCTCCTGGCTCTGCTGTCCAGTCCCTCTGCCCTTTATCTCTTCCTGTGGCCCCTCTCTGTCTACCCCTTTGCTCCTGTTTCAGTCTCCATCATAGTCTGATTCCCCATCCTTCTCCTTCTCCCTTATTATTCCCCCCAGCATGGCCCACTCATCTTCGTACATAGTTAGCACTCAAAATGTATGCAGACTTGGGTCAACCGCACTTCCTATGTGTCTTGCCTGGTTCTCAGCACTTTAGAGTAGACAGATCATTACTGGTTAAAACGTTAGAGCCATGGAAGGTTTTGAGCTGTGAAGTAACATCATCAGAGCTTTGGTTTAAGGAGATTAATTTGCCTGCAAGCGAGTAGGGCAAATTACAGGGGGAAGGAGACCCTTTTTCCCCTTTCCCCTCCCCTCTCCAACTGTTTCCTTCCAACTCTTCCTGTCTTCCTCTCCTTGACCACAACTTCTCCCTTTCTCCCTTCCATGAATCTCCCCTCCTTCCCTCCCTGCACCCCCATCCACCCAACCTCCTTCCAACACCCCCCCTTTTGTGGCACATCTGTAAGCAATTCGCTTGTGGGGGGGGTAGGGTTGTGATCTCTTCTCAGCCAGCTGTGGGGGTGTGGCCAGCCATGGCTGGCTGGGTGTGAGGGTGTGGCCTGAAGAAAGGGTTGATCTCCCCAAGGTGAAAGCTTAGCGCTCCATCCCCCTTTTCTCTCCCCCAGTCACTCAGCTCTCTACCAAACCCCATTTCCTTTCTTCCCAGGGCAGTCTCTCTCTCTCTCTCTCTCTCTCTCTCCCTCTCTCTCTCTCTCTCTCTCTCTCTCTCACACACACACACACACACACACACACACACACACACACACGTGTCCCTCCTCTATCTTAGAGACCTGAGGACGTGAGCAACCCCACAGTTCTGTCAGCTGGGAGCCCCTATCCAAGCCTAGATCAGAGACCTCGGCAAGGAGGTATCCAGGTGCCCAGCCTCTGAGCTGCTGGATAGCTAGTGAAAGGGATCTATGCCAACAGGTCAGGGAACTCCTCCCCTTGGCTTCTTCCCTGGGACTTTGAAATCCAATCAAAGGTTGAGGCCAGAGGTGAGAAGGGATGGAGGCTCAAAGGGCACATAACCCATTCAACCTTTGCTGCAGGTAAGGCAGGAAGCCTGATATATTTTTGCGCTTGTAAATTGTATACACCACTACCTTCTATTATACTATTATCTCAACTCAGTAAACCACAACCATGGAGTCCAGAAGTTTTAAGAATCTTTTAAGGTTTGCTTCCCCATCAAGCTATAGCTGTAGGAGAAAGGGAGGGGGCTCTGCTCCCCAGGAGTGCTCCATATCACTGAGTTCCTTAGTCTCAGCCCCAGAGATTTTCTGTTTTACCCTTAGGGGCTGGCTGCTGGTGACTCTGGGACCACCTTGCAGGGGTCACTATATGCCCCATTTACCCCCAAATTCAGCACCCCAACAGGTTAGATCTCTCTGAAGGGAAGGGCAAGGGGATAGACCTTTTCTTAGCCCTGTACGTGATCCCTGGAAAACAAATGTGTTCATTACTAGGTGACGATGGACGGAGAGGAATTTGCAGCCAAGGAAGGAGTGTGTGTGTGTTTGTTTGGGGGTGGAAGAGGGGAGGAGTGCAAAAGGTCCAGAAACTCATGGGGAGGAGGACTTCTGTCCTTCTATGAGAAGCAAGCGGTGGGGGGGGGGGCGGGGGGAGTACATGCTTCCCATCCCCAACCTCATTTTACCACAATTTTATTATTTTGTTAAGGACCAAAGGCATACCTGTGCTGTACACACACACACACACACACACACTGATGCCTGCCTGATCAAAGACGTTGTCATCTCTATATAGCCAGAAAGAGCTGAAGTCAGTGAAACAGTAGGTCTAGGTTTGGGGTGCAAACCCCTGCAGTCTCTTGCCCTGCTCCCAGCCCCTTCCAATTCCCTAACTTCCTGTCTGGGATTGGTAATCCTTCCCAGGAGAGGGCTGGAAGTGGCAGGCGAACTTATGGAGGTGGGAGGGAATGCCTGGCTCATCTTCAGCCCCTCACAGCCCCAATCGGATGTGTATTGGGAATCCTGGTGTTCCAGGTCCCTCCCTGATGGGCTCCAGATGTGCTTACATCTGGGAAGGCCATCCCAGGAAACTGATGCTCCCGCCCACAGCTCCCACCCCGGATGGATCTCTCCTCCAGCGCTCAGGCCCTTAAGCCACAGAAGCTTCAGGCACTCCTTTCCTCTCCAGAGGTAGGTACAGGGCAGCAAGGGGGAGAAAAGGGATGGAAAAGTAATGGGGGTGGGGTGGGTGAGCAAATAAAATGAGGTCAACGTTTAGGACACCCCAGAGAATCGTATTTCCCTTTTAACTTCCTATCTGGGGTTGTTACATTTTGCTGTAGAATTCTATTCCAGAAAAAAAAAAAAAAGGAATAGAATAGAAAACTGAAGAGGGTTTGGAAGAGAAGACTCCAGCTGGGATGGGGGAAATTTCTTCCCATTGATCGACTTGTTTTGTACTCCCGGATCTTATATTTTTTACCCCAGTGTCTCCTTAGCTCTGCCCCTCTCCCATCAATGCCCTTCCCCTAATTCCTGTCCCTTTGTCTCTCCCTAATCTAGCCTGGCTTGGGAAATTTCCCAGTTTGATTCTTACCAAACTGATATCTGGTCAGAGTCTCAATCCTTAGGTTCAAAGCCCTGGAGCACCAAGAGAAGTCAAGCATCTTATCTCTCAGGACTGGTCTTGTCACTCTAGCAAACATCTCTCATCCACCCCTCCTGTGCTCTGAGCAAAGTGGGGGTGGAAAGGGGCGGGTAGTCTGGGTTTATTTTCGGTCTAGGACATGGGGGAGGGGGTTCTCCTCATCAGACAGGGAGTGGGGGTGGTGGGTGGTGACTCACGGATGATGGAGCCATCAGTTCCCCTAGACTGAGACCTGAGTCAGGGCAATGACAGAGCCCAAGGGTTTACATGGCCTGCTCCTGTCCTTTCCAATTCCTCTCTCTTAAATACACATGCTCAGAGCAATGCCTCAATGTTAGCAGGCTCTGGACCCAGACTCCTGGGATAAATGGGCTTCTACTCTACTTCCAGAGATCTCCCTGCAGCTCCAAAAACTTCCTAAGTATCCCTCCTTCCTTCTCTCTTCTGAGAATGACTCCCACTCATCACCCCACCATTGGGCAGACGGAGCGGGACCCCATGGCCAAAGCCAGGAGTCACAAACCACCTAACTCCTCTGGCCTGGCCCCTTTTGTCCAGCAAACTCCTCCTATACTTGTTTATATCAAGTGACATTAAGAACATGATATTTGTACAATCCCCCAGGGTAAGGGAGAGCCAACAGCCTAGGGTTTCTGGCAGTCCCAGGTCTCTCTAGGCTACAAGGGTTGAGGGGATCGGTACTTGTCTCAGCATACCTACAACCCAGTTGTGTGTGCTACCACACACCAGTGAGGAAGTTTTATTTCACGAAGACCTCACTCAGCCCACACCACCCCAATGGGCTTCTTACAGACCCAACAAGGCTTGAGACTATTCCTTGAAATCAGGACATCCAGCCTCAGTGTTCTCAGAATTTCCAGGCATTTGAGAATCTAAATGATTCTCAAAGAATCAACCGACTCTCGCCCCAGAGAAAGCACATGCATACTTCCATCCAGTTTCAGAGGATTAATGGATTGTGCACCCAGTCTTCCCCCAACCACACCCTGGGGACAGTGAACCTAGGTTAAAGATCCCTGCTCCAGAATCTTCCCCCACAGAAACTAGCCCAGTGTAGAGGGCTAACCTGACAGGACAGTGGGAAAAGCAACGACCTTGGAATCAGCTGGGATTGACTTTGGATTCTACCTCTGCCCCTTTCTAGTGAATGATCTAGTCATTTCACTCTCTGGGCCTCAGTTTCTTGACAATAAAATGAGGATCATAATACATTCAATGTTGGATAGTTGGGAAAATTAAATAGGATAAAGACAGGGTAAAGGTCAAGCCCAGAACGAGGCACATAGCACATGCTAAATAAACCATTATTAATACTCCCCAGCCGTCTCCCACCCCCATTGAAACTAAGCATGGCTCCTAGCTTTAGAACTTGCACCACTACTCTGAACACCTCTGAAAATTTACTCTTCTGGTTCTAAGGCTCCAGCCTACAGGGTAGGCAGGCTGGTGACAGGCCTGGTGAGTGTCCTGCCCTTGCCCTTTACCCCCTCTGCCCCTCCATCAAGCAAACTGTGATTAATAATAGTCAGTCATCACAGCAAATCATTCCTACTGAGCGATGATGGGACAGAGGGTACCAGAGAGGTCAGATCTGAGAGAGGAAACAAAGACACTTGAATATATACTGGGCCAGAGACAAGATGAGAAATACACAAAAGAGAGAAAGCCCAGAGGAGACAGAGCATTGAGGTCAGTTGGCTAAGAAGAAAGGGCATTGGGTTGAGTCAAAATACTCAAGTTCTAGACTCACCACTAACTCGCTAGCCTTGTGACCTTGGATAAGTCACTTCATCTGTCACCACCCATTTCCTCTTCTGAAAGAGAGAGTTAGGCTGATAACCTCTAGGTTAACCCCCTCCTGGCTGACCTTTTTAGGTCGGTGTCCAGACCTGGAGGGCTGTGCAGAAGCCGCTCCAACTAGGAGGGAACCCCAAGCCAGGCCTGACCCGGAAGCAGAGGAAAGCAGAGCCAGGCAAAGGCAGGCATGGTAAGAGGAAAGGCAGGAGGTGTTGGGGCCACTGGGAGAGGACTTATAAGGGCAGAGAGAGCCAAGAGAGGAGGGATATTGGGGAGAGTAGAAAAGCCAGCCAGAGTATGACTAAGGGGCTCCCGGTATAAACAGGAGCCCGGAATGGACAGGGAGGGGGCCTGTTTGAGTTGGCCAAGGCTGGGGGTGTGGAGTGAGGAGGAGGACTGGGGCAGGACACTATGTCCCCTGTCCCCCACCAGGGCTCCTGGGAGGAGCTGAGTCACACACCTCCCTCTCTGCTCCCTGCCCTCACCCTGAGCTCCCAAATCCTGGGAAAAATCTAAAGAGTTTGTGCCTGGGATGAAAAAAAAAAAATGAGAGAGCTTGGTTCATACACTTGTGCTTTGCTGGGTTATACAGCAGTGAGTCTGAAGTCCCTCTCTCCCAAAGGGGGTTCTCAGCCCTTGGCTTGAGCAGTTCTCACCTAGAGGTTACCTTTGCGACAGAGGCTCGCTTAAGATTCTGACCCAGAGATTCCTTGGGTTCCTCTCCTAAGAAAGGATCAGGACCTGCAGATGTGAGAGTGGGATGGGGGCCGGCATCACCCCACAGTTGGACCAGCTGGCCTCTCCCCTGGGCTGCAGCTGGCTCCGGAGAGGGGCTTTTAAAAAAACAGCTGGGTGATTTGGGACAGGAAGTAGAGTAGCAGAATGAGGAGGAGACTCGTGTGGAAGGAAAAAGCATTGAATCTGGGCACTTTCATTCTGAATCCCCCAGGCCAGAGTGGGGCAGGGGCCTGGGGAAGAGAAGAGGCAGGGTTTGATTTGGGGGATTATTACTCTGGAAGGGGAGAAGTCCTGGAGGAAAAAGGCAGGAAGGGAGCTGGGAAGGAAAGTTTAGGAGAAAATCAAGGCCCCTTGGTCCCCCTCCCCCAGACTAAGATAAAGACTAGAATCCTGAAAGGTGATCTCATCACACAGAGCCTGGGCTGGGGGAAGGGGTGGGCAGGGGGTCACTGCCTTCCCTTGTGAAAGAGTCTCTTCCTCTATATTCACAGGGGATCAGGGGATAATGGGTTCTGGGTTCTAGCTCCCAGAACCTAAAGGTTGGGTGCCTTTGCACTACCACCACCACCACCCCACCCCACCCCACTCTACAATTCTTCAGGTTTGTAGAAATCAGGCCAGTTTGATGAAGAAGTCACTGAGGGGCCAAAGCACCCCTCTCCCAACCACTCCCAGGCTCTTGGTCCACTGCCAGTTCTAGGGAGGGTCTCAACAGACACTTCCATACCCTGTAACCAAGAAGGGGGTGACCCGAAGCAGAATCTTCTTGGTGAGTGATCCCAAGACTCCTGGGTTTTCAATTCCAGCAGCTTGGAAGAGGGGATGAGGGGGCGGCAATACTCCAGGAGCGCGGGGAGGTCCTCCATCAGATCAGGCTGCCTGGGACCACTCTGCACCTCAACTCCTGAGTCTCAAATCCAGCTGGCAGGAACCCAGGCACCCAGTGGCCCCGGGAAGGCAAGGGGAATCCCAGTTGGCTAGATGCCAGAGGTGTCTCCTGTCTCTTTAGACCCCAAAGTCTCCTCCCTGAAGGAATGAGGGAGACCCCCACACACACGTATACAGGCTCCCTCCTCCCTTCGGAGGTGATTCTTTCCCTCATTAGGAAATTCTCCGCTCCCTTTTTCCGACTCCTTTTCCGAGCGTTTACGTTGTACATCTGGAAAGGAGGGGGTAGGAAGGAGGGGAAAGCAGAGAGAAGGAGGGGGAAGAGCCCAAACCCGCCCAGTCTGACCCAGTCCAGACAACCGGCCTCCAGCTGGGGCTAGGGAGAGGGGAGTGGAGAGGTGCGGCCACCCCCCACGCCCCTTCGGGGTGGGGGGCGCGGGCTCAGCGTTCCAGGGACCCAGGAATGCCCCCCCGCTCGCCCCCCCGGCCGGCGGGGGGAGGGCTCAGCCGGGAGTTTGGCAAACTCCTCCCCGCGTTGAGTCATTCGCCTCTGGGAGGTTTAGGAAGCGGCTCCGGGTCGGTGGCCCCAGGACAGGGAAGAGCGGGCGCTATGGGGAGCCGGGCACCAGGGTTCCCTCTCCACGCCGCGCAAGTGCGCTGGGGCCCCCGGCGCCGACCCCCGCTGCTGCTGCTGCTGCCGCCGCTGCTGCTGCTGCTGCTGCCGCCGCCACCCAGGGTCGGGGGCTTCAATTTAGACGCGGAGGCCCCAGCTGTGCTCTCTGGGCCCCCAGGCTCCTTCTTCGGCTTCTCGGTGGAGTTTTACCGGCCGGGAACCGACGGGTGAGTGAGGAGAGTGAGGAGGGTTAGTGGCGGGCTGGGGGCTGGGGGAGGGGGGGTGGCTGGAGACTGGGGGCGCGGCTGGAGTCTGGAGGGGACCCAGGCTTGAGTTTGAGAGGCGGAGTTTGGAAGGACTAGGGCTGGAGTTGGGGGCCCACGCTAGAGTTGGGGGCCCGCGCGGGAGTAGGGAGGGGACAGTGGCCGGCGTGGAGCTGGGCGCCTGGAGTTTGAGATCAGTGGGGAGACATGTGTGAGGTGGGGAGACGACACTAAACGGGAAGCTGGAGAGGTCTGAGCAAGGGTCTCGGGGCCAAGGGAAAGGAGGACGCGCGAATGGAGAGCAGCGGGTCTCTGGCTGAGATCTGTGAGCGGCGGGGACCTGGGGCGGAGGAGGGCGGAGAGGGGGCGCGGAGGCCGGGGAGGGCTTTTTGGAGCCCTGGGGGACCTCGGGACTCCTGAGGGCCATTGTGCGTAGGGAGGACGGGTCGAAGCAGAATGAGCTGTGTGTAGTTAAGAGGGGAGTGTGAGACTGAGGGGGTCCGGAGGTTAAATGGGGACCAGCCTCATCCTCCCCTCCCCCTCCGCTCAGACTAGGAAAGACCCAGGAGGGGGATGGCGGCTCCCTCCCCTTTCTCCTCGGGCTCCTACTCCGCCCACCACCCCCGATCTCCGTTCCGAAGTGGGGACCCGGGAACTTGAGGAGAGTCCCGGGACCCTGGCACTGGGGGCGCCGGCGTTGGGGCGGGCTCGGCCAAGGGCGGGTGCTCGGATGTGTCGGGAGGGGTGTGTGTGCGCGCGTGAAGGGGGGTGGGCGGTTTCCCTCTTCCTCTAGCTCTTGGGAGGAAGAGAAATGCCGATTTCCTGTAGCTTGTAGTCTGGAGCTGGACTGAGACCGGACTCTGGGGCTGGGGTCGGAAGCTGGGGAGACATGGGCTCGCTGGGCCCCAGAGCGTCATAACATAGGACATCAAGGACCGGAGAAGTCTCAAAGGAGTGTCCTCATTCCCAGCTCAGCAGGGTGACAAGCAGACCGGACCTGAGTGTCTGTTACATGGGGCGCTCATAGACTTAGGGAAACCGGAGTTAGAGCTGAGGCAGCATTGGAACAAGAGTGTTTGTTTAAATGTGGGGGGCTGGGAGGCAAGAGGAGAAGGTGACTGCCCCTGGGCCCGGCCAGGGACTCCCAGATGCCACATTCCTCTACCTCCACAATAACTGGGAAATCCTCCTTCTCCTCTGGGCTCTGAGCTTTCCACTGGTCCCCGCCACCACCACCCCAACCCCTAGTGTCTCAGGCTTTGGTAGGAGCTCTGTCAGAGATGAGATGTTTTTATACATGATACAGTTAATTGATCGCTCTGCATTTTCTTTAATTTTTGGAGAAAAGGGGTTAATCTAATTCATTGGGGGGGACGCAAATTTCTCCTTTGTCTGGAGAACGTGGAGATGGGAAAAACGAAAGATGATTAGGCCCCAGCTGTTGGTTCTGCGCTATTCAAGGTCCCCACCCAGCCCCCACCCCACCCCCCTGGCCTCCTGCCCAAACCCCATTGCATCACCCTGGCCTGCAGCCTCTGCCAGGCCTGGCCTCCCCCAGGCCCCCTCAAACTGCTTACCACAACCCTAATGGAGTAGAGAAGACAAGGCAGGGAGGGGATGGGATCCTCCCCCATACCAGCGTAAATCCAGTTGTCTGGCTCTTAACCTTGCTCATACCCACCCCCACCTAGCTAAAGTGTCATCTCCCTTTCCAAACACTCCTTTAAAACATCTGGACTTCCACACACTCCCATCCCCTAGGTGTCTGTCTGGCCCCTGGCCTGATCCTACGGTCCCTAAAGCCGTCTTCTAAACCAGGACCCAGCTTTCTCATCCTCCCCCATCCCCTCCTGCTCATCTCTCCTCCCAAGAGAACCCAGGTGTCCAGCTTGCACTCCTCCCCTCTCATTTTCTCTTACAATACACCCTTAGAATAGGGCTCTGAACAGTCCACCTCCCCAGTGACCTCCCTCGCTCCGCAGCTGGGCCTTCAACGCCCTCTGGCCCCGTGGTGACAAACATAGCCCCCCACCTGGGGCCATCATCCTGGAGAGGGAGGGCCTCCTTCATATTCTTGTTCTCCCTACACCTCTCGACACCTCTCACAGGAGCACTGAAAGAGCATCAAATGGCAGGGTGAGCACTGGAGAGGTTAGGTGGCAGGAAAGAGCCAAGCTTTAAGTCAGGCAGAGCTGGGCATGCGTGTGGCCCCACCACTTCTTCTTTGTGTGGCCTAGGGTGAGTTACTTATGCTCTGGTTTTGTAGTGTTTTCATGAGAATCAGACACCTAATTTATGAGGCTGTTCTGAGGACTAAATGAGACAATATATACAAAAGGCACCTGGTCCGTAGAGGGTGATCGGTACGTGGGAGGCATGATTTTTACAGGGTTGCTTTCCATTTCTGGTTTTCTCCTGCTTGGCTATCACCTAGTTCTTTGTCTAACTTTCGCTCTCATCTCTTACTTGCTTCTAGTGTTTGTTTTTTTGTTTGCTTGCTTGTTTTTTACATTTATTTATTTTTGAGAGACAGAGAGAGACAGAGTGTGAACAGGGGAGGGGCAGAAAGAGAAAGAGACACAGAATCCGAAGCAGCCTCCAGGCTCTGGGCTAGGGGTCAGCACAGAGCCCGATGTGGGGCTCGAACCCACGAACCATCAGATCATGACCTGAGCTGAAGTTGGACGATCAACTGACTGAGCCACCCAGGCACTCCTAGGATTTGTTTATAGTAGTGGTCGTAATAATGGTCCGTCACATTCCTTAACATTGTCATATCAATGTTTCCATCGGATCGTGACAAAAATCTTTGCTATTACCCCGTTTTATATGCATATATAAAGCTGAAGCTTCGGCAATTCTAGAAATTGGCTTAGGGACCATTCAAGGGCAGTCCATCATTTTATGGGGAGAGAATCCAGAGCTTAGAAAGAAGTGACGTGGCCAAGCCTTAACCCAGCTCTTTTTCTCTTCTGGTACTGTCACCACTCTTCCTCACCAGGCAGCCAGGCCTGTCTCTTGAGAATACACTGGGGGGATATAGATGCCTTCCTGTGGCCGGGCCAGGGCTGCTGTGGGACCTGCAGGAGCTGGGCCCTGATCCACTTGCTACTCCCCACCCCCAATCCTGCCAGGCCAACAGAGTCAAACAGTAACCATGTATTGAACAGGAACTTGGTTAATCAGAAGCCTGGCTGGGGAGATCGTAGAGGGGAGAGAAGGGGATAAATTGGTGACGGGGTAGACCAGAACCTTGGCCTAGGAATGAGGATTCTTGGCTTCTGATTCTTATGTCAGGAAGGATTCTGAGTGACCTTGGCCATGTTACCTAACTTCTCCGATTAGGTCAGCAATCTTGTAATTGAAGTTTTTT
The DNA here is from genome assembly GCA_028646485.1 of Cryptoprocta ferox. Lineage (NCBI taxonomy): Eukaryota > Metazoa > Chordata > Mammalia > Carnivora > Eupleridae > Cryptoprocta > Cryptoprocta ferox. The sequence continues at coordinate 57,821,180 of CM053571.1, forward strand.
CTTGGGGGTACTTGGGTGGCTCAGTCGGTCAAGCGTCCAACTCTTGATTTTGGCCCAGGTCATAATCTCACAGTTCGTGAGATGGAGCTCCACATTGGGCTCCGTGCTGGGCATGGAGCCTGCTTAAGATTCTCTCCCTCGCCCTCTGCCCCACCCCTGTTTGCGTGTGTGCTCTCTCTCTCTCTCTCTCTCTCTCTCTCTCTCAAAAAAGAAAACCCACAACAAGCTTTTTCTTTATTTTTGTTTAAATTCAAACAGTATCTTACCAGGGCATTCTATATAAAACAGGAAAAAGGGGTTGCTTTAACAGAAGATGGGGAGGACTGTCAGGACCAAACTGGCCTCCTCAGACGTCATGTGCCAGGAAGTCTGCAAGGAAGCCTCCAACTCCGTGGATTCTCTGTGCTGCCTTGCAGCTGTGGTAGCCTGTGTCTCCAAGAACCAGCTCTAGAATTGCAGGGCTCTGAGGCTTCAAAAGAAACGATGGCAATGATTTCTTCCCTTGAACTCTACATTTTGGGAGAGTTGATCGGCCAAACTGCATTTAACAAGGAAGAATTCATTCCTTTTTTTCCTGGTTTTTTAATCAACTAGAAGAACAAGAAGACATCCATAGCCACCAATCAGAGCTTTCCACCCATTTGAGATAACTGGCTTCCCCACATGAGTTGATACAATTATAGCCCACAGCAGATACCCTTGAGGTTTTAATTAGCCCAGCTACCTTATCAGGTAACTGCACAATTTCCGTTAGGCTTTCTGAAATATTGGAAATAGCGCAAGGACCCTCTACTGTTACCTTTGCGGACCCCTAGGAGGGCCCACCTGCTGCCAGATTTAGGAAGCAAGAACTAGGAGTGGGAGAACGACGATAAGCTAGGTGACGTGCCTACCCTGACACCAGGGTGGGTTTGACACGTGGGGGAGGGCACTGTTTATTGGGATGGAAGGGCCACTGCACCCACAGGTATAAGTCATGATGGGGAGGGAGGGTTTGAGTCCATGTCCCTTGCCTGCACACCAGATCTCCTGAACCTGCACACAACCACAATGTATACGCCCCAGCCCCCGAGCCTGTGGCTTCACAAGCTTTGTAAGGCCTTTCTCACCTTCTAACCCTGCCAGACTCCAGGCTTCTTCTGCAAGCCAGCCCAAGAGCGTTCGGGCTCAGCTCCTCCCTAAGGGGTTGGGGGTGGGGGGACTGGGAGTAGGAGAAGGGTCCTTGGGCTGCAGCCCTGTGCTCTCCTGGAAAGGGAGTATCAGAGCTCCAAGAGACTTTAAGACAACCTGTTCAACCTCTTCACCCAGAGAGAGAAGGGAAAGGACATCGCCCAGGTCCACACCGAGCTGGTGCCTGACCCAGAACTCCTGACTCCCGGTCCAGTGCTCTTTTCACTGCCTCCTGTACCATAGCTAGTCTCTGAGGCTGCCTCTACTAAGAGAGGCTTGCGCCCCTCTCTCCTCACCCAGCCCTGGGACAGTGCACCCTCTGCCCCCCACCAAGCTGTGGGCCTGGCAACTGAAGGGTCACTGCCTTCCAAGTTGCCAGCTCCCACTCCTCTCAACTGGATGTAATGCCTGAGTGAGAGGGGTGGGGCCTGGCGGGGTGGGAGACAAACGGAGAAGTGAGAGGTTGGAAACAGACAGGAAGCCACAGGCAGTAAACATTTCCTGTCCCCAGGGTAACCAGGGCTCGCACCCCACCCCCCCTTCACTCCAGGAACTCTCCCTCTCTGGCCCCCCTCCTGTTCCTCTGGACCCTGCCTTCTCCCTCCTCTGTTCTCATCCTCTCTCCCTCCCTGCCCACTCCTCACTTCCCACTTCAGTCCCGTGGCCCTGCCCCCTCATTGCTCCCATCCACTATTCCTCTTAAACCCCACCCCACTCACCTCTGCCCTACCTGGTCCTCTTGGAAGACATCCCTAGCTTTTGGGACCTCTACCATACTTCCCACTTAGGCTCTTTCCTGGTAAGAAAGGCTAGAGAACATAACCAAATATCAGGGAAGGGATGACACTGGGAATGTTGAAAGCTGAAGGGGGCCAGAAACCAGCAGAGATGGAGAACCCAAGTCTGAGATCAAGAGAGAGAGAGAGGATAAAAAAACCAAACCGAAGAAAGCAAGTAATCATGGGGACAGAGAGACAGAGAGACTGAGAAAGCAATGCCAGAGGCAGATATGGAAGGAGTATAGAGGCCAGGCTGGCAGGGACACTGGCCCAGGGGCCAAGTCCAGTTGCCCCCAGCTGCCAGATGCGGCCCTTGTGGGAGACCCTGGAGGAGAAAACCAAGAGGGCTGATGGCTGTGTGGAGACCTTGGAGACAAGGGACCTCAAAGACAATGATAGAGGCAGAGCCGAAGATGAGAAGATTGCCCAGGACCTAAACTATGACCACCCCATTACCTAGGACCCCCAGCAAAAGGAACTTTCTCCTCATCGTCTTGAAGCACCGTGTTCACAGCTAAGACCCCAGTAGAGCAAGATTTGAACTCAGACTCCTAGGGATGGTGTGCGGGAAAGGGGTTCAGGGGCTGAGCAGAAACCCAGCCAAGATGGGGAAGTCTACCCCATAGCCCAGGGGAATCTGCCCTCACCATCCTCCAAGCTCCGCTCTCCACTTCTACTGATTCCCAAGACTCACATTTCCCTCCTACACACCCCACTGCTGGTTGCCTGGGTCTTGGCCCAGAGAAGGACTTTGGCTGGGGATGAGAGCATAGAGGCTAGGTGAGAGGAGGAGAGGACCCTGGAGCTCCAGGGGCTGCATCTCCACAGGCCATCGTGAAAATGTTGAAGCTGGGGTTCAGGCCCTCTGGCGCCCTTATTCCCTTCGCAGAATGGACTCCCGTTCCCCCTCTCTCTAATAACAAGGGAAGGTGGTGGAGGGTGGGGGGGGTGGTTGTGTTAGTGACAGCGGCACATGGGGACCGCCTGACTCCAGCCTGTGCCTCTGGCATCTGTGGCATCTTCTGAGATATAAATACAACCCAGGGGGCATCTACCCCACCCCCAGCCAGCCCCGGGCCCAGAGGCCTGGGGAGACTGGAGAAGAGCGTGGAGTCTCTCTGAACCGCCTCTCCTTTCGCCTCCGCAGGGTCAGCGTGCTGGTGGGAGCTCCCAAGGCCAACACCAGCCAGCCGGGAGTGCTGCAGGGTGGTGCCGTCTACCTCTGTCCCTGGGGCGCCAGCCCGGTACACTGCACCCCCATTGAATTTGACAGTAAAGGTAACCCCCCACCTTGGTAGGCGGGGAAGCTCAGGAAGGGCAGGGGCTGGGACTGCAGCTTGGGGGCGGGCCGACTGGCGGTGCCTGGAGCGAGGGGTGGAGCCTGCCCTGCCCCGTGGCTACGCCCCTCCACCCTCCGGGCTCACTCGGGGGCTCCAGCTCAGTGTGGCTCACTCAGTGCTGCGGCTCCCGTGGCACTCACACCATGTTCCCAGTCCAGCCCAGCCCAAGGAGGGCGGGCATGATTCAGACACATGTGGCTCTCATTTCCCCTAAATCACCCACAACTCTGGGAGGCCAAGGCAGCAACACAGACAAAGACAGGGAGAGTCACACAGATTTTTCAGTCCGTTTAACGAAGCACTGACGAAGTGACAGTGCACGCCAGGCACTGTGCTGGTGCTGCAGGGGACTGAAACACGATGAGACCACTGCCCTCAAGGAGCTCGAGGTCCAGAGTAGACACAGAGATGCTGGGAGGGAGACAGAGGGAAAGATAAACAGTAACAGTGTCCTGAGCACTCTGCATATCTTAGCTCACTTAATTCACTTAATCCTTCAATATAGTGTGAGGTATTATCCCCATTTCATAGATGAGGAAACGGAGGTTAAGTCCCTTGTCCCAGGTCATGCAGCTAGTAAGCACTGGAGCAAGGACATGAACTTGAACAGTCTGGCTCCAGAGATAAAGACTGGGGTGAGGGGACAAAAAGAGGAGAGATAAAAAGATGGAGACAATGGGATAAGATCATGAAACAGACTGATTCTTTTTAATGTTTATTTAGTTTTGACAGAGAGACAGAGTGTGAATGGGAGAGGGGGAGAGAGAGAGAGGGAGACAGAATCTGAAGCAGGCTCCAGGCTCTGAGCTGTCAGCACAGAGCTGGATGTGGGGCTTGAACCCACCAACTGTGAGATCATGACCTGAGCCGAAGTCAGACACCCAACCGACTGAGCCACCCAGGCGCCCCTAGATTTTTTTTTAAGTTTAGTTATTTATTTATTTTCAGACAGAGACAGAGAGAGTGGAGTAGGGGCAGAGAGAGAGAGAGAGAGAGGAACCCAAGCATTCTTCTCTGCTGACAGCCCAGACAGAGCCCAATGCAGGACTCAATCCCATGAACTGTGAGATCATGACCCAAACCATTATCAAGAGTCAGAAGCGCTCAACCATTCAACCAACTGAGCCACCCAGGCATCCCACTAACCCCCCCCCTCTTTTGTTTTTAAGTCTGAAAGACAGATGAGAATCAAAGGAAAGAAAAAACGGAACTATAGAGGGCAGAGATAGGGCTTGGAGACATAGATGCTGGGAGAGAGAGAGACATAAGGGAACACAGACCCAGAGTGTGAGAAAGAGAAGAAAAGAAGGGATGGGACAAGGTGCTGTTAGAGACACAGACCCAGGTACAGAGAAGTATAGCCAGAGGACTACCCTCTCGGGAAATAACCATTCTTCCCTACTGCCCTCCTCCCCTCCACATCACTTCAAGCATCCCTGTCCCCACTGGGTGAGGAGGCAGGAGACCAGAGGATGCAACTCTAGAAACCCTAGGTTCTCTGTGTGCATGCGTGATGCACACGTCAGACGGGGTGAGTCAGGCTACACAAAGCAGACTCTAAAGCCCCTTCCCCACTCCTCCCAGTGAGTCATGGAGCTCAGGGCTTGCGAGCACCCAGGCAATCCCAGACTGAGAGTGGGGGCCGCTCTAAGGGTCAGCAGTCCACAGCCTGGCATGACTCCCTTTTCTCACTCCTCCAAGGCTCTCGACTCCTGGAGTCGTTGCTGTCCAGCCCAGAGGGAGAGGAGCCTGTGGAGTACAAGTCCTTGCAGTGGTTTGGAGCGACGGTTCGAGCCCACGGCTCCTCCATCTTGGTGAGGGCCCAGCAGGCTCCGTGGTGTGGCGAGGGCCCAGCAGGCTCCGTGGTGTGGCGACAAGGGAAATGGAGCGTAGGCCTGAGGGGGGGAGGGAGGCCTGTGCAGGTGGACTGACCTGAAGCCCCCTCCTCCTGGGCCCCGCCAGGCCTGTGCTCCCCTGTATAGTTGGCGCACAGAGAAGGAGCCGCTGAGCGATCCCGTGGGCACCTGCTACCTCTCCACAGACAATTTCACCCGAATTCTGGAGTATGCACCTTGCCGCTCAGGTAGGGCAAGAGGGGGCCTGGGCCCTGTGTCTGCCTTCTCCGTTGTGAGTCCCCACCCGATTTAGCCTTTCTGATCACTGTCTGGTCCAGGGAGATCCTTCCTCTGGTTCAGCTCTCTCTCCTTTCCTGTGCGACCCGTCTGTGCCGGGCTCCTTCCCACCACCTTCTCCCCTCACAGATTTCAGCTGGGCAGCAGGACAGGGTTACTGCCAAGGGGGCTTCAGTGCTGAGTTCACCAAGGTAAGAGTGGGTGCTGGGAGAGAAGCGGCCGTGGGTGGTGGCACAGGTGGGTCAGGATAGATGTGGACCCCTCTCCTTCCCTCCACAGACTGGGCGCGTGGTGCTGGGTGGACCGGGGAGCTATTTCTGGCAAGGTAAGTCCTTCCTCTGCCATCCCTCAGTCCCCTGCACACAGCCTCCCATTCCTCTTCCAGCCCGAGGTCACCATCCTTCCCTCTTCTGTCCCAGTGCCGATTCTCCTCTCCCTTTCTTGCGACTTTTATATCCTCTCCCATCACCCTCCACAAGCTTCCCTTCCTCGAACCAGACTTCTGCAATCCCAGCCAGTCAGCTCCCGGCACCGCCCCCCCCCCCCCGCCCCGCCACCTCCTCCTCCATCCATCCAACCCCCCAACCCTTCACCCCCTTCCCCAGGCCAGATCCTGTCTGCCACCCAGGAACAGATCGCAGAATCCTATTACCCTGAGTACCTGATCAACCTGGTTCAGGGACAGCTGCAGACCCGCCAGGCCAGTTCCATCTACGATGACAGCTACCTGGGTGAGCAAGCAGCGGGGAGGAAATACAGGAGCAGAACCTCGGACCCATCTTGTCCCCAGTCCCCCCCACCCCCGCCTCTCTTCTCCCACTCGGGCATCCCTAGTCCCCCTGCCCCACTTGTGTGCACGCTGAGTAGGAAGGCCCGGTAGGGTTGGGGAGGGAACTAGAGGAGGGGTCCCAGCAGAGCGGTCCCCACAGGAATACTAATATCCACCCATCCTGTCCCCCAGGATACTCTGTGGCTGTGGGTGAATTCAGTGGAGATGACACAGAAGGTGAGTATGTCTCCAGGCGGTGGCCAAGGGAGGGGATGAATGGAGACCCAGGACCTTAGGGCCACAGGAGCTAAGACACCATTCTGGTCTGATTCTCCTTTCCCCTCCCTTAGCCCACAACTTTCTCTTCTTTACGCAGACTTCGTGGCTGGCGTGCCCAAAGGGAACCTCACCTATGGTTATGTAAGGCCTGACTTGACCTTCCCTCCCTCTCTCCCCTTCCCCTCCCCTGGCTAATCACCAGAACCATGGATGGCAGTTTGTGAGGGTTCAAAAAGTGGGATCAGAGCACAGGCTCCAGAGGCAGACCGGGGTCCATGCACTGGCGTTCACTCTGAATGAATCAGTCTGTTATTTATTCATGCCCCCGCTTCATTCCATAAAATCCCCAAACCTACTTAGCCTCTCTGAGCCTCATTCTTCTCTGTATAATGGGATAATAATAGTTCTGACCTCACGAGGTTCTTGTAAGGATGAAATGAGATAACGCCTGTGAACGTACTTAGTGAACTATTAGACTATTCTTAGACCGTGACAAGTGCTTTAAAAAGGACACAGATAAGAATGGCCTAGGAGTTCATTCAATGAACTACATTTATTAAGGCCAGGGAAAAGATAAGAAGACGAATAAAACACCACACCCCATCTCATAAGGGTGCTTCTAATCAAGTATGTAAGATAAGAACACATACAATTTGCTCTAAGGTGTAGCTACTATACACAAGCCCCTCACTGCGGCAGACTCTGCCCACTCATGATTCCTATTCTTCACAACAAGCTTACGGGGGTAGATAATGCCATGAACATTCTCCACATGAGAAAGCTGAGAGGCTCTGAGACCGACTAAGTGGTTTAAGATCACCCAGTCAGCAAGGGGCTGGAGAGAGATTTAAAACTAGATCTGTCTCACTCCAAAGTCAGCGCTCTTTCTGCACTATGATAAGTTTCAGAAAAGTAGTTAAGAGGAGATAGCAGTTTAGAGGAAGGAATAGCCTCCTTTTTTAGGGCAGGAATGGATCAGAGAAGGTTCTGTGAAAGATCTGTGGCGATGAGGCAAGAGGGCATCCTAGACAGAAGCATGAGAAAGCAAGGCAGAAAAGGGAAAAAGTCAGGCCCTTGTAAGCAACATAAGGAAAGGTTGAGGAAAAACAGGTAAGATGGGGCCAGATTCCCCAGGGCCTCAGAGGACCAGTCGAGAAGTCAAGAATTTGGGCAGTGGCTGCAGGGAATCCCTGTGGGTTTCCAAGCCAGAAGTGCCCTTCCTGGATCCACCCTGGGACCATCAGTCCGTCTGCGGCTGTAGGGGCGCAGGGTGCTGGGGGCAGGGAGACCGCCAAGGGGCTGTCCAGAAGTCTGGGAAAGGACTCACGCCAGAGTAAGAGTAGCGAGAGTGGGGGAAGGGTCAAGGAGTCAAGGAACCAGGGGACTGGTGGGACCAGTCACTGAGGGGGGACCAAAGGGAGACATGAGCTGTGTGTGGTTGGGGGGGGCTGGAGGATGAGGGATGCCTGAGGCCTCAGTGTGCATTCAGTCATTCAGCTAATAATTACTGTCAGCTGCTCACCAAGCACTACTTGAGGCTCTGGGGAGAAAGCAAAGGACAAAACCAAACTCTGATCTTATATTCTAGTGGATAGAATCGGCCAACAGACAGACAAATATAAAATCTGTCAGTAGCTGATAAGTGATGGAGGAAACTAGTGAGGTTGCCAAGGAGTGGAGCTACCCGGCACAGAGATGGGGATGTGAAAGCAAAGTCAGGAGGGAATTAGCAAACAAGTGGTCTGTGTCTCCAACAAATGCCTTCCCCCTGAATATCCTGTACCCCTTTGTCCCCTACCCATGGCCTGGTCTGGAAGTCCAGGACCAATGGGTATATCTCATCATCCCCAGGTCACCATCCTTAATGGCTCAGACATCCGATCCCTCTACAACTTCTCAGGGGAACAGGTAAGAACACCCCACACACACAACCCAGCCTGGCCCTCTGCCAACCAAGTCCCAGTCCTAAGCCAGTAAGCTCAGGCTCCCTGGAGTCTCTGACCTCCCCCCATAGTCCCTGTTGATCCTGTTGAGTGACCCCTAGTTCTGACCCAGTGCTGCCTCTGTGTCTACCCCCACCCCAGATGGCTTCCTACTTTGGCTATGCAGTGGCTGCCACGGACATCAACGGGGATGGGTGAGTAGTGGGGAAGGGGCATGCCACGATGCCTTTCCCAGAGCCAGGACTGAAAAGTGGGGGTAGGACAGAAAAATACGAGGAGAGTTTTTCTCCAGGCTTTTTCTCTGGATTCTCCTCCTGTGCCTGCCATCCCCCTGCTCAGGAGCAGAGAGAGCTGAGAGCTAAAGGCCACAAGACCTCAAGTCTTCTCACTCGGGTGGGAAGGAGCCTGGGATCCAGGAGGCCTAGGATTTCCTGGCACTGGGACAGGGGAGGTGGCAAGGCAGGGGCATCAGGATGCCTAGGTGCCCCTCTTCCCTCAGGCTGGATGACTTGCTGGTGGGGGCGCCTCTGCTCATGGAACGGACAGCTGACGGGCGGCCTCAGGAGGTGGGCAGGGTCTACATCTACCTGCAGAACCCGGCTGGCATGGAGCCTACACCCACCCTTACCCTCACTGGCCATGATGAGTTTGGCCGATTTGGCAGTTCCTTGACACCTCTGGGGGACCTTGACCAGGATGGCTACAATGGTGAGTTCCATGGGCCCAAGGAGCTGAGGAGGAGTCTGGGGCCTGAGTCAGAAGGGGTTTGGGGAGAGGGAGGCTGTCAGCTAAGATACCCAGACCCCTAGGACTTCCCTAGGAGGTGTGTTGACTTTAACCCCACTGTCTAGGTCTTGGGGCTTGACGAGATTAGAAAACTGGGAATGACCGATGGGAAAAAGACAGTCCTGCGTTCTGGGATCTGGCAGTAGAGATTTGGATTGTTGGATTCCTGACCTCCAGACTGGTGCGTGTTATGTGTCTTGCAGATGTAGCGATTGGAGCTCCCTTTGGTGGAGAGACCCAGCAGGGAGTGGTGTTTATATTCCCTGGGGGCCCAGCGGGGCTAGGATCTAAGCCTTCCCAGGTTCTGCTGCCCCTGTGGGCAGCTGGCCACACGCCGGACTTCTTTGGCTCTGCCCTTCGAGGAGGCCGAGACCTGGATGGCAACGGATACCCTGGTGAGTAGTGACCGAGGCCCCTCTCACCTTAGAACTCTCCTGGTCATGGACTTCTACCCCCCACTTCTGCACTTTCCTATGCTCCTGGGTGCAGTTCTAGTATACTGCCACCAGATGGTGCTGTCCCCTCACCTCGGCATCCTTTGAGCAAGACACTAGAAGAGGGTTAGGAAGGAAGGATCTTAATATGGGGCTTGCTGTAAGGGGTAGTTTCTTGACTTCTTGCAGATCTGATCGTGGGGTCCTTTGGTGTGGACAAGGCTGTGGTGTACAGGTATGAATTCCAGGGGGAGAAGTGGGAACTGGGGAAGTTCTCAGCAGGGCTAAGGTTGGGGAAGTGTACACAGGCCACTTGGGCATCAGCTTCCTGTGCCCAGGGTCCCAGAGAAGTCTTAGTTCTCTTGACCCCATGTCCACTCTTGGCAGGGGTCGCCCCATCGTCTCTACCAGTGCCTCCCTCACCATCTTCCCTGCCATGTTCAACCCAGAGGAGCGCAGCTGCAGCCTGGAGGGAAACCCTGTGGCTTGGTGAGCAGGGGCCTGGGAGATTACAGAGACTGAGTCTGGAATACCTCAGTCTGTGCCTGGGCATGGGCAGAGAAACCAGGTCTGTGGTAGAGGACGAATGCAGGTGGCTCAGTCTGGGTCTGTCTGGGAGGTAGGTGGAAGCTGGGATGCCTGTTCATTGAGTACGCCATCTTCTCTCTTGGTCTTCCTCCAGCATCAACCTTAGCTTCTGCCTCAATGCTTCTGGAAAACATGTTCCTGACTCCATTGGTGAGAGAGACTGAATCTCTTAGGCCTTGGGCTAGGGGATGGCTGGGGCCGGGGGAGGGGGGGCGGGGGGTGGACTTTGGCACCTCCCTTCTCTCTGACTAGGTTAGGAGAGAAAGACAGATTCTCCTGAACATATGTTCTCGGCTGCAGGCTTCACAGTGGAACTCCAGTTGGACTGGCAGAAGCAGAAGGGGGGAGTACGGCGGGCACTGTTCCTGGCCTCCAGACAGGCAACCCTGACCCAGACCCTACTCATCCAGAATGGGGCTCGGGAGGACTGCAGAGAGATGAAGATCTACCTCAGGGTATGGCCCAAGGGGGGAGAACAGACTGGCCTGGGAAGGGCGTCACAGAGAACTGGGGCCCTTCTTGAAAAAAAAAAAAAAGAGAGATTAGGAGAGTCCAGTGAGAGGCTTGGGACTTTGGGGGCCTAGGAAAGGCGCCCTTCTCTCAGAGAAACTGGGAACCAGGCTCTCGGGGCCTCGGAAGCAAAGAGAATGGTCAAGTTTGGACACCTGGATTTTTGAGGGGCCCTGAGTGGGCAAAGAGACATGTGAGAGGCTGAGGAGCGGGGCCACCAAGTCCCCAATGTCCCCTGACACAGTGAACCCTCTTCCCCACCCCCAGAATGAGTCAGAGTTCCGAGACAAGCTCTCCCCGATTCACATCGCCCTCAATTTCTCCCTGGACCCCCAAGCCCCTGTGGACAGCCATGGCCTCCGGCCTGTCTTACATTACCAGAGCAAGAGCCGCATCGAGGACAAGGTGAGGAGGGGGCAGGGAGAGATGAGACCTGGGAGGAGAGAGGCCTGGGCACCTGGGGGCAGTGCCCTGGAGTGGGGCGTGCCTTCAGCCCAGGAGGAGGTCTGAACTCCCCCTCTCAAGGCTATCCTGCTCCCCAGGCTCAGATCTTGCTGGACTGTGGAGAAGACAACATCTGTGTGCCAGACCTACAGCTGGAAGTGTTTGGGTAAGTGAAGGCCAACATCAGGCTGGGGGATTCCAAGATGCCAAGGTCTCACAGCAGGACATGTGGCATTTGGAAGCACTTGGCACCTTAAAAAGTAGAATAGGGATGTGCTAGCAAGCTGTGTGACCTTAGGAAGTTACTCAGCTTCTCTGAGCTTCAGCTTCGTCATCTGGATAGTGGGAATAATAGCATCCATTTCTCTGCCTTTTTGGAAGGACTAAATGACATAATCTACATAAAGCATCTGGCCTACTCCTGGCCAGAGAGTTGGAACCCAGTCAATGGTATCTGTTGTTATTATTATTTTATTATTGTTATGGTTCATTGTCCTGATTTAGGGATTAATTTCCCAGTGTCCTCTACTCCATGTTCCCCCTCCAGGGAGCAGAACCACGTGTACCTGGGCGACAAGAACTCCCTGAACCTAACTTTCCACGCCCAGAATGTGGGTGAGGGAGGCGCCTATGAGGCCGAGCTGCGGGTCACAGCCCCCCCAGAGGCTGAGTACTCAGGACTCGTCAGAAACCCAGGGGTGAGAGGGGATTCTGAGGCGGGGCATGGGAGGAGACCCCGCCAGAGGGGCACGAGACCTTACCTGTACCCTCCACCACTCCAGAACTTCTCCAGCCTGAGCTGTGACTACTTCGCTGTGAACCAGAGCCGCCTGCTGGTGTGTGACCTGGGCAACCCCATGAAGGCAGGAGCCAGTGTAAGTCTGGCACAGGCGAGAGGATCTGAGAAGACAGTGACCAACCTTTCCAGAGCACAGCTGTGGAATAAGGAAGGGGCTGGAATTGGGGTGAGGCAAATGCCCCGTCTGACAGGCTCCTTTGTCCTCCCTCCATGTCCCGCAGATCTGGGGTGGCCTGCGGTTCACAGTTCCTCATCTCCGGGACACAAAGAAAACCATCCAGTTTGACTTCCAGATTCTCAGGTAAGGAGCCCGAGGGGTCGGATGGGGTGGAGCCTGGTGCCGGAGGCGGGGCCTGGTGCCGGGGGCGGGGCCTGGCGCTGGGGGCATTCTCCCTGGCTGGGCTCCCGCGCCACCTCAGTCTCTCCTCCATCCCGCAGCAAGAATCTCAACAACTCGCAAAGCGAAGTGGTTTCCTTCAGGCTCTCAGTGGAGGCTCAGGCCCAGGTCTCCCTTAACGGGTAAATTCCCCGGGGCAATGTGGGACCTTTCTAGGAGGGGAGATACTCCTAGGAAAGGGTGCGTATGGGATCCCTTCCACTGTCCTCTAAACCACCCTCCTCCTTAGTGTCTCCAAACCTGAGGCAGTGCTATTCCCAGTGAGCGACTGGCATCCCCGAGACCAGCCTCAGGAGGAGGGAGATGTGGGCCCTGCTGTCCACCACGTCTATGAGGTGAGGGATGGGGGGGCGGGGCGAGGGCAGGCACTGGACTGGTTCTGGGCAGGCTGCTGGGAGTGGAGGGGTGGGCCAGAATGAATGACAGGGAAAGGGGAGCCACTGTGACTGATGGCTGGGACCAGAGAGAAGGACTGAAAGGAAGAGAGGAGGGCGGGGGGGAGTGATAGGCGAAGCCCTAGACAGGGTCCTCGTGAGAGACAGGCAGAGGAGAGACCAGCCAGTTGAGTGACTTGGAAAGGAAGGATGGATCCACCTCCAAGAGTGTTGGCTGGAGAGGATTTGTCTCTACCTACTGATTTCCTCCTTCGCTTCCGAGATAGGAGACATGCAGCAGAGGATGGAGGGCCATAGTGACCCAGGGGCTCAGTAGGGCAAAAGCCTTCCCTTCCTTCTCAGGATGATTCTGTTCTCTCCTCAGCTCATCAACCTGGGCCCCAGCTCCATTAGCCGGGGCGTGCTGGAGCTCAGCTGTCCCCAGGCTCTGGAAGGTCAACAGCTTCTCTACATGACCAGGGTTACGGGACTTGGTAACTGCACCACCAGTCACCCCCCCAACTCACAGGGCCTGGAGGTGAGAGGCCTGGAGACTGGCATGGGGAGAGGGACCAAGGCTAGGGGGGTTGAAGAAGGTCACCGGAGGCCTGGAAGAACCAGGATGTGCTTGAAGCTTAGGACCAAGGCCACTGAATGAAGGGCAGAAGGACCACAGACACCTAAAGGCTGTGGGAGGGGAAAAGAGTGTTTTATACACGGCCTAAAATATCTTTCCCTTACTTCTGGCCCTGGCATACCTCTAGGGCCCATCTCTGCCCCACCTTCTCTGGGAAGCCCCCTTCCAACCTGTTTCCCTGGGCCCTGATGCCTGGTTTAAAGTTCGTTTACTCATTGGCAACATTTAATTAAATGAGTGTCTACCCTGAACACTGTTACAGGCTCAAGAAATACCTCACAGAACAAAACTAACAAGGTAACAAGGCCCCCACTCTCATGGAACTTACATTTTAATAGAAGGTAACAGACAATTAAAATGAAAACGTGAGGGACGGCTGGGTGGCTCAGTCAGTGGAACACCCGATGTCAGCTCAGGCCATGATATCACAGTTCTTGAGTTCAAGCCCCGCGTGGGGCTCTCTGTCCCCCTCTCTCTCTGCCCCTCCCCAGCTAATACTCTCTCTGTCTCTCTCTTTCTCTCTCTCTGTCTTTCTCTCTCTATCTCTCTGTCTCTCTCTCTCTCACTCAAAAATGAATAAACATTTGGGGCGCCTGGGTGGCTCAGTCGATTAAGCATCCAACTTCCGCTCAGGTCATGATCTTGTGGTTCATGAGATTGAGCCATGCGTCACGGCTCTGTGCTTACAGCGTGGAGCCTGGAGCCTGCTTCAGATTCCATGTCTCCCTCTCGCTCTCTTCCCCTCCCCCAAAAAGCAAATAAACATTTAAAAAATTACATTACATTACATTAAAAAAAGAAAGACTAGCATTAAGGAATCTACTCTTGAAATCATTTTTGCACTATATGCTAACTAACGGGTATAAATTAAAAAAATAATTTAAAAAAGATTTCTTAGAAATAAATAAATATAAAAAGGGAAAGACTAACAGGTACTGAAAAGTAATCGAAATGCAATGCTAACATGGAGGGGGCTAGGGGACCGAGACTGTTTAAGTGATGTCATCAGGAGAAATCTCTTGAGAAGCAGTTGAGTAACAGTTGAGTAAATCTCTTGAGTAACAGTTGAACTGAGGCCTCAAAGATAAGGATGAACCTGGTTGTGAAGACTCAAGGAAAAGCATTCCAAGCACAGAGAACAGCAGCGCAAAGGCCCTAAGGCAGGGATGAGAACCTAATTCTTTACACATCTTGTAAACTCCAAGGGCCAAGTTTAGTTCGTGTCTGTAATTCAACACTGAGCTTGCTGCCTTGCCTAGGAGGTGGTCAGTGGATGGATAAAAGAACAGGCTGAAAAAAAAAAAAAAGCAGTTGAAGCTGCTCTGGAACCCAGGTGCTGGTGACTTAGACACTGTGATGGGGCGGGAGAGGCAGCTAATGGGCCCTTTCTTCTTCCAGTTGGATCCTGAGGGTTCCCAGAACCACCGGCTCCAAAGACGGGAAGCTCCAGGCCGGAGCTCTGCCTCCTCAGGACCTCAGATCCTGGTAAGTCATACTGCGACTCGGGTTCTCAGAGACACCAGAAGGGCAGAACTCCAGCTTCAAGACTCTTCTTTCTTCCCAGAAATGCCCCGAGGCGGAGTGTTTTAGGCTGCGTTGTGAGCTCGGGCCACTGCACCGGCAAGAGAGCCGAAGTCTGCAACTGCATTTTCGAGTGTGGGCCAAGACCTTCCTGCAAGTGAGGGAGCCTTACCTCAGCCCTGACCTTTAACCTTCAGGCTCGCCTGACCTTACTCTCCTTTTCCCTACTGCCTAAGCCAACTCCTTTGGTAAATGGGACCCAGGCACTCCAGCTCCCATCCCTCACCCTCGTTGAGCTGGGCTGTGTGTCCTTTGTGCCACCTGGTGGCCACATTGGGAGTGACAGCTTCCCTCTCCAGTCCGGTTCAGAGGAGGGAGAACTGGAGAGAGAGAGACCAGCATGCAGAGAATGATTAAAAAAAAAAAAAAAAAAACCAGAGATGGAAGATGAATCCATAGTGGAGAGGCAAACAGATGTAGGAATAGTAAAGACTGGTTATTTATTGAGCAAACGCTGTTGGGCCAGACCGGGTCCTGGCTGCTTAACCTACATCAATGACTCAAAAAACGTTTTTACTGAACATGCAATCATCTAATTATATGTTATTTAGTTATACCTATTTAATTACACATTTGTTATCTCATATAAGGAACACAGATATTCAGGAGAGAATGAGCCCCAAATAGGAAAGATTACAACCTGAGCCAGATCATGGGGAGCCCTATGGCCTCTAGATCCTAGGAGGGGCTGCTCCAAACACCTTTTCCCCACCCACAGCAGGAGCACCAGCCATTTAGCCTGCAGTGTGAAGCTGTGTATGAAGCCCTGAAAATGCCATACCGAATCCTGCCTCAGCAGCTTCCCCGAAAGGAACTTCAGGTGAACCTGGGCCAGAGGTCTGGGCCAAGGGAACCAGGGCTTGGAGTACTGGGCCTGGCCCTAGGACAGGGACATGGATGGGGGCTGGCCTTGTTATTGTAAAAAAATATTTATTGAGCATTACTATGTCCCAGAGCCTGGGCGGGAGCCTGGAGGTATAACAATTAGCAAGACGGATGGAGTATCTTCACTCCTGGAGTTTCATAGTCAAATAGGCAGTGAGAACACAGTGTGACATGTGCCAGGATATTTGAGGGAACACATCACAGGGACAGTTAAACTCAGTCTTGCAGGGTCAGGAAAGGCTTCTGGAAGAAGTGATGTTTCAGCGGCGACCTGAAGAATAAACAGGAATTACCAGCTTAATCAGTCAGGAAAGGTATATTCTCTGGGGAGAGGGAATTAGCAGGTGTGAAGACCCAAAAGTAAGAGACAATAATGCACATCTGAGGAATTTAAACTTTCAAGTTCAGAATTCTGTTAGCCTGACATGGGAGGTAAGAGGTGGGTGTTGGTCCGAGAGCAAGTGGAAGTCAAGTGTAGGGTGGCGAGAACTAATGGCTTTTCAGTGACCTCTCCTGACTTGTTCCCTAGGTGGCCACGGCTGTGCAGTGGACCAAGGCGGAAGGCAACCATGGTGTCCCACTGTGGATCATTATCCTAGCCATCCTCATTGGCCTCCTGCTCCTAGGTCTGCTCATCTATATCCTCTACAAGGTCAGCCACGTCCCACCGCCCCCTCATCGGGTTCTGCCCTTAACCCGACATAGTCCCAAGCATCTATCTCCAGACCAATTCTCCAGCCACAGGCCCTGGCCACAGGCATGCCATCCTGACCCTACATATAGGACCCTTCCCTTCCTTCTAAACCCCTAGTTTAGAAACAGTCTCTTGACCCAAGCTGCTAAATTTGCCTAGACTTAAAAATCAATGTTGGGGCACTTGGGTGGCCCAGTCGGTTGAGTGTCCAACTTCGGCTCAGGTCATGATCTCACAGTTTGTGGGTTCGAGCCCCACATCGGGCTCTGTGCTGACAGCTCAGAGCCTGGAGCCTGTCTTCGGATTCTGTCTCTTCCTCTCTCTCCATCCCTCCCATGCTCACACTGTCTCTTTCTCTCTCAAAAAATAAATAAAACATAAAAAAATTTTTTAAAAATCAATGTTACTGACAAGTGGCAAATATGTGGCATTTGTGATATCACTTCCTATAAAAACTAATGGCAGCCGTCGCCACTTGACCATACCCTAGAGGTAGCCTCAGAATCCTTCTCAAGAGGCAGCTACTGTTAAGCAATCAGATTCGGAACTTGAATTCAAAACTATTTGCCATCCCTGGCCTAACTGGGGGCAATTAATTTCACAACGCTGATGAAAGAGCCCTGTATACCAAAAGCACTCCCAGCATTGGCCCTCCTGGCCCATTGGACCTATTGGAGAGGTAGTCTTTTTTTTCTTTTTAATATTTATTTATTTTGAGAGAGGGCGAGAGTGCACATGCGTGTAGGGGAGGGGCAGAGAGAGGAAGAGAGATTGTCCCAAGCAGGCTACGCACTATCAGCACGGAACCCAACGCGGGGCTCGAACTCACAAACTGTGAGATCATGACCTGAGCCAAAGTCAAGAGTCGGCCACTTGGGGCGCCTGGGGGGCTCAGTCGTTAAGCATCTATCTTTGGCTCAGGTCATGATCTCACAGTTCATGAGTTCCAGTCCCACATCCTGTGAGCTCTCGAGCCCCACGTGAGCCCTGCTTCTCTCTCTCTCTCTCTCTCTCTCTCTCTGTCTTTGCCCCTTACTCACTTTCGACCTCTCTCTCTTAAAGAAAAAAAAAGTTGGACACTTAACCAACTGAGCCATCCAGGTGACCCCCTCTTTTTTTGTTTGTTTATTTTGAGAGAGAAAGAGAGAGCATGCATGAGTGAGGGGAGGGGCAGAGAGAGGGGGAGAGAGAATCCCAAGCAGGCTCTGTGCTGAAAGCACAGGATTTGATCCAACGAATCTTGAGATCATGACCTGCACCGAAAATCAAGAGCCAGACACATAACCGATTGAGCCACCCAAGAGCCCCTGGAGAGGTAGTCTTAACAGCCGGGATTTAGGCCAGTTTTGCAAGATGCGGAGATTAGAAGCACAAGAATCATCTTCATTCCCACTTAGGATAGATCTGGGGAGTAATGGAAGCCAGAATATCTAAACTCTCCCTCCTTCCCCCCCTCATTAGCTCGGATTCTTCAAACGCTCCCTCCCATACGGCACCGCCATGGAAAAAGCTCAACTCAAGCCACCAGCCACCTCTGATGCCTGACTCCTCCCAATCCCAGACTCCCAATCCTCAAGGCCCAGTCCCCCCACCCTCAGTCTACTGACAGGGAGGGGGCTGGGCGCTTCCTGAAGGTGCTGAGGGCCAGGGAGAAGCTCCTCTCCCCAGCCCAGAGACATACTTGAAGGGCCAGAGCCGGGAGGTGAGGAGCTGGGGATCCCCTCCCCCCATGCACTGTGAAGGACCCTCGTTTACACATGCCCTCCTCATGGAGAGGGGAACTCAGATCCAGGGATAGAGGCCCCAGCCTCCCTGCAGCCTTTGCATTTTGGAGAGAGTTTCCTGAAAACAACTTGGAACCGGACCTGGGGAATCTAGGCCCAGTTCTCTGGGCCAGATGTGCCACCAGGACTTGCTGTCCAGCTCCAGCCTGCAGAGATCTATTCTCAGCCTTGCCAGAGATCCACAGGAAGCCCCCAGCTAGGAACCTGGAACCTGGGGAGCGAGACCTGGGAGCCCTGGACAGCCCCCACCCTGGTGGGCCGACAAGGAACACTAACCATGGATGGTGCCCCAGGCCCAGCTCAGGACAGATCCCAAACGAGGATCGATGCTGGCTCGGAACCAGCTCCAAGGGGACTCAGAACTCTAATGGAGCCAGATCGAACCTGGGGCCTGGGGTTGATCTGGGACTCAGACTCAGACATTGGTAACCTAACCAAGCCGATCCAGGACTACATTTGAGCCTGTTCCAGACCGGGGCCTGGAGGCCCCATCCACCTCTGACTCAGAAGAAGTCAGGAATTGCCCCGGACGGTGAAGGGGCCGTGATGGCAACAGATCTGGAACATCAGCCTGGCCAGACGCAGGCCGTCCCCGGTCCCCCAGAAAACGGGGAGCCCACTGTCCTGGGCCTGCAGGATTTGGGTTCTGCCCACCAGCTGCACTGACGCTGCCCCTTCTCTCCCTGCCCAATCCCCCCTCACCTCAGCTCCGGTCATCCGGGACTTATTTAAACTCTGTTGCAAGTGCAATAAACCCGGCCCGGTGCCCCCCACTGACCAGAGCCGGAATTTGTGTCCTACCCCACTCTTTTCCAAACCCATCCCAGAGCCAGATGGCTCAGTGGGTAGGAAATATCTACTTTTCACAGCTGCTTTCCACTGGGAGCCAGGAGTATGACCTCCAGGAACTATAGAACTACTTGTGGGGGCTCCCTTCTCTTAGGTGAAAGAGATGATGGGATGATGGAAGGGGTGAATGGAGGGCTCCACTCCTCCGCCCATCACCCAGCCCCACCAGATCTGGGTCCCAGCACCTCCCAGAGGGAAGGAAAAGAATTCCTTCTCTTTGGGTTTGATCATTAGGGAAGAATGCAAAGGGGGAGGTCCAAGTTGAAGGTGGCGGGAGATGGTCCAGAAGGCTCACCTGGGCTTCCCTAAATCAGAATAATGAAATGGCTTGAGAGAAAAAGCCACAGAACTAAATCAGAAGAAAGCCAGTTAGGTTTTTGTTTTGTTTTGTTTTCATTGCTTATTATATACTGGTAGGCAGAGAGGGTGTTAAATAGTTTGCATATGTTATCTCATTTAATTTCTCTGCTAATAATCCTGTGAAGTAGGTACAATTAACCCCATTTACATGAGGGAAAATTGAGGTCCCGAGAGGTTATATAACTTCCCAAGGTCACCCAGTGAGCGCAAGAGCATAGTCGAATTCAACCTTGTCTGACTGTGAAAGCCCTCATTCTTAACCAACAGCCCATAGGGTTTAGGTCTTTGAAGAGAAATCAAAGTAAGGGAGCCCCTCGGGGTCCTCTGTCTTTTCAAGGCCTGTCCTAATGTGTCACAAGAGGAAGGAGAGGGGTGCAGAAATTCTAATGGATTATTGGAGGCAGATGTCCATGTCCTGCTAGACCAGAATCCAGCCACCAGAGGGCGGCATAGCCACAAATTTGTGGGAATTTGGGGATGGAGCGTGCATGAAGTCCATCTCATTCTTTCCCCATCACTGGGTTATTCATTTTAACTTAGGCGCCTGCCTAGCAGTGCCTACATCACCTTAAAAATATCTCTCCTGCGAAACCAAGGCTGTTGCACACTCCAATCTGTGACTTCTTGATAATTCTGTACCCTAGAACTTCTTCCAGGACCCATAAATGAAGAGGGACCGATAAGGAAGAGGAGACCTAGTGAGGCCGAGAGCTACCCAGTATTTCCAAGGACTGCAGCTGAAGCATAACAAGGCACTGGGAATTCTCAAGGAAGGAAATCTCATACTCCCTTTCTTGGCGGAGGGGTGGTGGCATTGGCATCATTCAAATTCCAGGGGACAGATCTGAGATTTCTTACGCTATCAGCAGGAGGAAATGAGGAGGGGAAGTGAACTGTGACTACTAGGCCGGGTCATGGGTGCGTCTGTGTAGTGCCTGTACCTTTGAGTCTCAGAGAGTGACAAGGTCTCTCCTGAGGGTGCACAATGTAAGGAAGGAATTCCTCGGGCTCAGAAATGCCGCAGTTGTAATCTAGCACCAGGCTTTCTGCGCCTGAACTATAATCCTCAGACTCTGGTCTTTTTCCTTCCAAATCTCCCAGCCCTTCCAGAGAATGTCTGCCTCTCATCCTGGGACTTGAGTGATCCAGGGGGACATGAGGGTAGGGGGCCAGGAGGCCTGAGCCCTCTCCTTATCTGTTTGTGTGTAGATGGAAAGGAGGCCCTGGGAAGGGAACAGAGCAGCTGGGGGTGCAGGGAGGGGGAGGGGGCTCAGGAGAGGCAGCTGGCAGGCGGGAAGCTGATCTGGGGGTCTCAAGTTTCTTGACATCAATTAGAGCAACCAGCCTGGGCTCATTAGTAGCCCGGGGTGCAGGGCTCATCAATAATGAATTCACCCCACACACTGCCCCCACCCCCAGCTGCCTGCAAGGTCACCCCGCCCTCCAGCCAGCTGCCTCACCTTGGTAAGCTAAGCAACCCCTCTTCTGAGAGGTCTCTTCTGAGACCCCCCTAACTCAGAGTCCCTGGGGACAGTGTGGGATGGTGGACATGTCAGAGGGCAAAGAGGTCTGTATCACCAATCAACCACACCAAATGCTGTTGTATTTTTTTTTTTTTTTTCCTGAATTCACCAAGGAGGAGAAAGAATGGGAAGAGAGAAGGAAAGGTGGGTGGGGGCAAGGAGGCGGGAGGAGCTAGCTAACAGGGCCTGGGGAGAAGCAGGCTTTGTGATACTATCCTTGAACAATATGGTGGCAGGTTGGAGCGGGAGTTACAAGACTTCCTCTGATTGGCTCAGAGACCTTACATTCTCCCCCAAGGCCACAGTTGGGCAGCAAGGCCACAGTGCCCTGAGATCTCTGGGCCTCTGGATCAGAACAAGACCAAGGCATTGGAACCCCCAGCATTCTCTTGCCCTTGAGCTAGAACATCTTTTTGTCAAACCAGATCAGTGGGGTAAAGGCAAGAGACTGCTGAAGCTCAGAATCAGCAATTTGAAGTTCTTGTACCTTGATTAGCCACCTAGTCCCAACTTCCCTGCTGAACCCAGGAATGCCAGTCCCTAGTCCCCTTCCCTGTTCCAAGACTCCAGTCTCAACAGCCTTCTACCAACCTCTTCCTCCCTGCCTCCACCCTCCTTAAATCCCAAGCGTTCTAGTTCCCAGTCACACCTCCTTTCCCTCTGGCTGGGGGCTGGCCTGAAGCTGGCTGTATGGCATTCTGGGAAGTCCTCCTGCAGCCCTCCCTCTTGGGGCAGGTACAGACAGGTCCAGGCTGTAGCAGCTGCATCTTCCCCAGACACTTCACAGACTCCCAGACTCCAGCCTCCCGCTGGGGTCCCAGTTGCCCACCTGTAATTGAGTTCCCCTGTTGGTCCTTAAAATGCATCCAGTGTCCTGTACTTCCCCCTGACACTCCCCAGCCCATGCATTCTTCCCTATTCTCCATCCTCCCCTCTACCTCACCACACACACTAGTTCTCTTCAATCCACACTCACTTTAGTGAATGCCCTGGGTTCAGGCCCTGATGTCTGATGGATGCTCCCATCCCCACCCCAATTCAGGTCATCTCTATAGGGCTTAGCCTCAATTCTGGATCCTCTATCATCTTCTGGTTGCCCTTATAATCTCAGTGGCAAGCTTCTTTTTCCACCTGAGTCCATTGATTGCACTTTCATCAGTCAGACCTTCCCTGAGGACCTAGGCATTTGAACCCCAGCCAGAGATCAACCTGGGACCCATCTTCAGCCCCACACTTCACCTCTGAAACCCAGCCCCCAGGCATCCTGCTCCAAAGTCAAAGAAACAAACAAAGGACCTTAACATTCCCTGCACTCCCCCGCCCTGACCCTGCCCAGCCTGTCACTCTGGAGAGGACCCAGGTGTCCCACCCACCCCAGGCCCATCCCTCCCTGGAGTAGAGGCACCCCCCCCCCAACCCTATATCAGCCCGTGACCAGACTTCCTGCCCTCAGACGCAGCCCTTCCCTGGAACCCAGGCATCTTAGTTCCCAGCTTCCTCCATCACCTCACACCGTCTTGTACATGGCTTGTTCCCCCAGCCCTGGCTGCTGTGACACCGTAAATCCCGGAGACCCAGGGGCAGCCAGTAGGAGAGGAAGGGGCGAGGAGCCGCCAAGACGCCCCCTCACGGAGCCCAGGGTGTCTGGGTTCCCCCTCCTCCCGTCTTCACCTGCTGCGGGCTCCGCCCCCGCTCCGCCTGGGCCGGCCTCTGCTCCTCCCCCGACTCCTCCCCCTGTACCCCCAGCCCGGCCAGAACGGCCCCCGGGACAGAGCGACGCGGAACCCCGGGCGCCTGGGTCCCCAGCATGATCCTCGGTGAGTGGGCTCTGCGGCTCTGGGCTCCGGGTTCTTGGGTCCCTCTCAGTAGGTCACCCCCCCAACCTCCCGGCACCGCGGTGACTGCGGCCGCCCGTCAGCGACCGGTTCCCCCTCCCCCTTCATCTGGCTCCACATCTGGGGGTCCTCCTTCTTCCCCTCTTCCCCAAGCCGCCGTTTCTCCGGGTAATCTAGGGAGTGGTGAAGGAGAGAGCAGAGCCGAGTGAGACCCCCGCCCCATAATGAGGATATTGCGTATTCATGAGGCTCATGAATATTATATGACGGTCTACGAAAGGCTGGGGGAGAGGGCTGGTCCTGGCCTAGTGGAGTTGAGGGAAAGGTTCTGACCCGTCCGCCCCACACACACACGCCCTCCCCCACCCTTAGCTCAAACACTCCGACATCCTTCTGGGCCCAGGATAAGAGGGAAAGGAGGAAGTGGGGGGCGGGCGGGGAGAAGATGGTGGGTGTAGCTTCGAGGTGTGTGTGGTGGGAGGTGGGAACCTGAGGGCTGGAGATAAAGGGGCTGGGTAGAAGCAGGGGTGGGAAACTGTCCTTCCCGGGGCCCCTGCGGCTCCGATCCTGTCTCCGCAGCCATCCTGCCCCAACACGCCGGGACCTGCCCCGCTCTCTCCTTGCTCTGGCTGCCTGGGCCCTTCCTTCCCAGCTTCCTTCTTCCTTCTTCCCCCACCCCCACCCCTGCCTTGGGCCAGGGTACCAGGAGACAAGGGGCAATGGAGAGAGTAAGGATGGGGGAGGGGAGCTCCCGCGGGACTCTGACAACCCTTCAGCCACAGCCACCCCATCCTCATGACCTACATCGGAAGGGAGCCCCGGGGTGGGGGAGGAGCTGTGCGTCTGGACTCTTCCTCAGCTCCAGGGGCTCCAGGCCCCTGCCTCCACAATAGTAGGACAGCCTGCTATGTCCTCTGACCTCTGACCTCTGCCCTGGTTAGGCCGGTTCCTGGGCCCTCTGTATGGTGGGAGACCACCCCCCCCCCAACAACCATGCCCAGACACCTGTGGTCTCCCTGCCTTCCAATGGGGACACCTGGCCCCATGCCGGTGCCCCAGGGCTTGCCTGGCTCCTGCCTCAGCCCTCTTCTGGGTCCCTCTGCAGTTGGCTCTTTTGCTTCCTTTCTTTTGTTTGACCCCTGTTGACTTCCCACTAGTGGTCTTTCTCCCCTTCTTCCTCCTTCCTCCTTCCATCCATTTCTCTCCCCGTCCTGTATCTCCATGTTACATCAGGCCGCTCCACCGAGCACTCCATCATCCTTATTCAATGAATGAGGGAACAGAGGCGTGAATGACTAGTGCCTGCCTCCTTCCCATGAGTCTTTCCAGCAAAGAAGAGACTCCCCACCCAACAAGGAAGACTATCCCCACTCTAAAGTGACCCTGTTGTCACATCTTGGACTCAGGTCCCCAGAGCACAGCCTCTACATTCCTCCAATGCGTGCAATCCCTGCATGTTGGCCCCACCCTGGATGCAGGGCGCCAAAGGGAGCGTCGTGCTTATCCAGAACGGGCCAGTGTGAGCCACACTTCCCCTGGTCAGTGGGCTCTGAAGACGACCTCAGAGACCTGCTCAAGCCTGACCAAGACCCCACCACAGAAAAAATGCCTGGGTCCACCAGTTGTATCCCCCCCCCACACACACACACACATCCTTGATGTGGGACAGGGCACTATAGTTAACTCCCTCCTTGTGCCCACCTACAAAGGGCCAGGAAGCTTGCTGGCCCACACGCACGTTAGCCCTCTGTGAGGAAAGGAGAGAGGGAGGAAACTGTCAGCCAGGGCAGCTCAGCCCCGCCCCCCCCGTACTCCACCCCCCAGGCCATGCCATTGTAAGGTGTTCAGGTTCCAAATACTGAGGTCTACTGAGTCCACATACATGGTGGCCCTGGCCTTAAGCCCAGCCTACCCGCTTAAGATCTAGACTGTGGGCCTAGGTTTCAGCAGACAATGGTTCTGGGCTCAGTTCCTTGTTCTGGGCCTTTCTTACTGTCCTCTCCAACTGGTCCCCAGGGGAGAGGGGGCACTGAAGAAGGCCCTTTCCTGTCAGGTTGGGAAGATTTACCAGGGATCTTCCTTCTCTTCCCTTCCTGGCTACCTCCTCCTTTTAGGCCCTGCCCCCGCCTACATCCACCCTGGGGTTATTAAGGAGGGTGTTTTAAGTAGTTGTTCATAACCATCCCCTTGTTCCTTTCATCTTTGACTTCAAAGCCTTTCCAGCCCTCAGCTTGCCTCCTGTCCAGATGAGGGAAATCGAGGCAGAAAGGACCAGAAACATGGGATTTGGTCAAGAAGGCAAGACTCAGGGAGTTCAAGGCTCTCCCCTCAATCCCCAATTTTAGGCACTGCTGGGGAGGGAGAAGAGAAAAAGAGATGGATTACAGATGAGATCCTCGTCCAGACTCCAATCCAATTCCTCCCTTGGCCCCAGAGTCTAATTCCCATCTTAACCCAGAGCTGATCCGGGCTTTTCACCACCTTGGGTTAGGGCCCTAATACAACTTGCAACCCTAACCCCAATCATCCATCTCATCTCACTCTCACCCTGGCCCAACCTCCAAGACCAGCACTAACCCGCAGCCCTACCCAAACACCCTTCCTGGCTCCAGTTCCTACCAGACACGACCACTCCCTGAGCCAGCTCACAGGCAGACACTCCCATTCTTTACCACAAGGGCTTGAGGCCCCAGGTCCGACCTAAGACAGCCAAGGGGCTGGGACTCTGACCTGGCCAAAATTTCTGAGAAAGGGAGGAAGAAAAAGACCAGACCTGGGTGGGATGAAAGGAGTTGGATGTGGCTTGGTTGTGGCTCAGGGCTAGAGGGGAAATCTGAGCAGGATCAAAGTGCCTGGGGCTAGGTAGGACCTCGAAAGGGACATCCATCCAAGGGTCTGAGAGTTCAGCCCCTCCCTCTAAGGTGCATTGGGAACTGTCTTGAATAAAGCATTTGGCAGTTCCCCCACAGAGCTGGGTGGGGCTCTATCTGCTGGAGGTAATTACTCTAATGAGCTTCCCTCTGGAGGGGCCTGCCCAAGCCAGGCCCCAGCTCCTTCCTGCCCTGCCTGACTTGTGTGCTATGCAAGAACACTCGAATGCATGTGTACACAAACACACACACACACACACACACACACACTCCAGTTTGCTCTCCTACCCCCTCCAAACCTGCCCGAAGACCTCACCTATCCAGATGTCAGAAGCCCTGGGTTTCCTGCCTCATTTCCTGCTTGCCCAGGACTTACCATGCACCTGCCTTTTCCCCCAATACCCCATCCCTTAGTCTACCTCCAAAAGCGTAGGGCTTGAAAGCCCTGTCTCTGGAGCCAGACAGGTTCACATCCCTCACTAGCTGTGTGACCTTGGTCAAGTAATTCCCCCTCTCAAAGCTGATTGTCCTCATTGATAAGAGTAGGACTCATTCATTTAGCAAACATTCATTGAGCTCCCTTTGTGGCACGCCAGCAATTTACATAGATTCGTTCAATCCTCTCCACAGCTCCTTGAGGCAGTACTGTTGTTCTCATTGGCCAAATGAGCTAGTTACCCAGCTCATGAGCAGTGGAGACAACCTCAGGGAGATTGTGTATGTCTAGTGCCTGGCACGTAAAGAGCCCTCAAAAAGTAACAACTATTATGGGGCGCCTGGGCAGCTCGGTCGGTTAGCGTCCGACTTGGGCTCAGGTCATGATCTCGCGGTGGTTCGTGGGCTCTGTGCTGACAGCTCGGAGCCCGGAGCCTGCTTTGGATTCTGTGTCTCCCTCTCTCTCTGCCCCTCCCCCGCTCACGCTCCGTGTGTCTCTCTCTGTCTGTCTCTCAAAAATAAACTTAAAAAAAAAAAGTGGCAACTATTAGTATTCTCAGAAAAAGGGACAGGGGACTGAGGCTTGGGCTACCTGAAACAAGACCTCTGCTTCTGCCCACTCAGCCCGTGAGCTGCCAGCTGCCCCTCGCCCCGTCCCATAGCTCAGTAGACCCAAAAATAGGGAGGCAAACGAATCTCCAGTTACTCACCTTGCTTCCTTGCCTCACTCCATCCTCATTTCAGCCCTTCCTCCCCGCTTCTCTCCCCTCCCTCTTTCCCTCCAGGGTTCTTGTCCTGGAGAAGATGAGTAGCTGGCCATAGGGAACCGATTCGCTGCTGTTTTCCTCCAACCCCAGAAAGTGTGGGGACCTTACTCTCCCCTTCCTCTCCTAGAACAAGATGGAAGCCTGTGCTCAGATCTCCATCCCTTCTGAGTGAGACGGGAGTCCTTTGGGGTTATGTAGCAGCGAAAGAATTTGCGACAGATCTTGATTTAAATCCCAGCTCTGATACTTCCAGGCTAGGTGACGTGAGCCAAAGTTTTTAACTTCTCTGAGCCTCAGTTTCCTCATATGCCAAATGGAAAAAATAGAATCAACTGCCCCCCTAGAAGCATAGCTGCCCTCAGAGATTAAATGTGATAATACTCAGAACTCAGTACCTGGCACCTAGCAGCTCCACGATACATATGTTTTCTATTGCCTTTTCCAGAACTCATCTCTCTCTTCTGAGATGGGTGCTTGAGGAGCTTCAGAGAGTCTAGAACTGGAGAAAGGGACAAGGAGCTGAGCTGCTCTGGGGCGGGGCAAGTGCCAGCCCCAAACCAGCTGCTAGGGGTGGGTGCTGGGTGCCCGGGACTCTGGGAGCGGTCAGGTTTCTCTCACCATTCCTGATGCTGCCCGGGGCTCGTTAAGGCTGCCCTGGTCTGGTGTGCCAGGCTGGGGGGGGGGAGGGAGTGGGGGGGATGTTGTGCAGTGGGGAGGAGCCCTGAGGGGCCAGACCAGGAAGGGGAGGTGGTCAGACTGCCCCTCAGACTATCTGTCCGTCTCTTGCCTCTCCCTTTCTTGCTCTCTGGTCTCTTTGAGTCTTTCTACCTTGGTGTCTAGCTCTGTGTCCAGCTATTCCATAGGGTCTCTTTTTTCTCTCTCTCATTTCACTCTCTTCCATCTCTCCATTGTTCACTATCCTTTTCTCTCTCAGTATCTCTGTCCCTTTTCTCAATCATTCACTCCGGCTTCTGTCATTTTTTCCCATTCTCTCTCACTCACTTTTGTCTGTCTTTCTGTCTGTCTGTCTGTCTCTCTCTCTGCTCTCCCCCTGCCCCATCTTGACTCTGAGGTGGCAGAGGAGGGAATAGACACAGGGTGTGCAGACCCCCAGCTGCCCAAGGGCGAAAGCCAAGCATCCTGCTCTTTCCTTCAACCCTTAGCCCTCTAGAGCCCAAGCTCCCAGCAGCCTTGACCTCGGGTACCCTGGCCACCCACCCTGGCAGAAGAGCCAGACCCCTCCAGACCTTTCTGGACCAGCTCCCTGCCCCCAGCTGTGCCTGAGCCCTCCCCACCCCCCTCCCTCTCGCCTCCGATTCCCTAATCCCTGCTCCCCCGCCCTCCCCTCTGCCCCACTTTTCCAGGACTCTGATTGGCTGATTCTACTGACTGGACTTGGGGGGGAGGGGGCTGGCAAGGGAGGGGGTAGGGGGCAGAACCAAGGGAAGGGGACGCTGTCAGGCCCAGGCCCCTGGGGGGCCAGGGCCAGGCCACTGCCTGGGGGCAGCAGGCACCAGAAACTGAAGGTATGCAAAGGGGCAGTCTCTGTGGAGGGAGCAGGAAAGGATCCCGGGGTACCCTCTGCCCCAGTAAGGTCAAGGGAGGACGGGGCCAAACTCGCAGCCTCCTGGCTTTGCCTTTGTTCCTGGGAACCCCTGTTGCTGGCAGGGGGTTGCCAGAGCAGGAAAGGGCAGCCAGAATTCCCTGACTGGTGGACAGTGAGGTCGCAGAAGGGAGCTGGGCTAGCGGAAACCCCGAGGGGTCCTGAGGGCCTTTGACCCACCCCCACTGGAGCCTGGCAAGGTTCCTCCCATGGCTCTGAGGGGAGGAGAAGAGGTTTCAGGGGAGGGTGGATAGTGGAGTGGCTGGCCTGGACTTTCATTTCCCCTTGGGGTCAGACCCAGGCATTCCCCTCCCAGAGGCCGGGGTGGCGGTTCCTCCTGCAGCACTGGAACTGAACACTCCCAGGGACACCAAGGGGTTTGGGGGAAGACAGGATGGTTGGGAGAAGGGGCTCTGAGAATGGGCCCAGGCAGTCCACCTCCCTGGCAAATGCCGCTCACCTGTCACCTACCCCCGGCTATGTCAACAATTAACTTAAGAACAACCAGGACAAATCACAGCTCTTTGGGCAGCCTGAGAGACTCAGCAGCCCTCCTCCAAATCTAGGCCTCAATATTCTCCTCTGGACAGTGGGAAGAATCACCCACCTGACCCTGTTCTCCCTG
Organism: Cryptoprocta ferox; assembly: GCA_028646485.1. Lineage (NCBI taxonomy): Eukaryota > Metazoa > Chordata > Mammalia > Carnivora > Eupleridae > Cryptoprocta > Cryptoprocta ferox. Next base: position 57,850,372 of record CM053571.1, read on the forward strand.
GGGTGAGACCTAGCCTTCGGGATTCCTTGGGGGAAAACATAACCGGAAGAAGGGAGCGCTGTGGGGCTCCCTGAGTACTGCTGATCTGTGCAGAGAAGCTCTGTGCTTTTCCTGGGTTTGTAAAATGCCTAAAGGTCTTGGGGGAGGGAGGCTGGAGAAGGGGGAAGTGAAAAACACCCAGAAGGGAAGGACTGATCTGCACCCTCCCCTGGGCTCACAGGGCACTGTGCTCCATTGCTCCGGAGCCAGCCAGCAGGGGAAGTGTGTGCTCTGGGAGTCACACTTCTGAGTGTGGGGGCCTCAGCTGAGGAGTGGGACAGACAGGTTTGGGTGGGGCTCCCAAGCGTCAATCTTCCTGCCCCACGTAATGTTTTCTCTGCCCTTCAGGCAGCCTGAGCCGGGCAGGGCCCCTCCCTCTGCTTCGGCAGCCCCCCATCATGCAGCCCCCACTGGACCTCAAGCAGATCCTGCCCTTCCCACTGGAGCCAGCCCCCACCCTGGGCCTCTTCAGCAACTACAGCACTGTGAGTAGCAGCCTGCCTGCCTATCCTACCCTCCTGAGACCCCGGCTCCTTCCTTCACTCTCACTCACCCCTGCCCTCTTCTCCTACCCAATTCCTTATCTCTTCTTAAGACCCCGTCTCCCCAACTTCTAGTCTCTAGTCAGTTACAAGCATTGTTGGCTTTCTGGTATACTGTTAACAGCAATAACAATAATAGTTCATATTTGCTGAGCCAGCCCCTGTGCTACGTGTTTTATATGAATCATCTCACTAAGTCCACCATCTAGAGAAGGAATGAGACCCAGATTGGTGATTGTGACTACAGGGGAGGTGGGAGGGGTGACAGGTGCTGAATCCAGAGGGAAGGGATAAGCAGGGTCACAAGCCTGCCTGTTTGTGAATTCTAGCTCTCTGGAACCCACAGCTGGGTGGGGAGGATCAGGGGGTAAGGCTTAGAGGGCCAGCAGAGTTGTCTAGATTTAATACAGTATGAAATAGGGAGGCGTTATCCATCGCTAAGCAGCAAAAGGACCGTCAGAGCAGTGTTTGAGGAAGATGAGTGGGACAGGCGGATGAAAGGAAGCAGAGGCTCAAGGAGGCTGTCCCACCAATGCGGGCCTGAAGGGAGGCCTGGGAGGCCAGCCTGGGCCAAGTGGTAGCGGCAGTGAGTGTGTAGGAAGGGGGAGGGGCAAAGTGTTTCCAAGGAAATATTGATAGGCCGTGGTGACCAACTGGTATTTGGGGGTAGGGGAGAAGAGAGAGGATGAGTCAAGGCTGACTCCAAGATTCAAACCTCTGTGGCTAGGAGGAAGAAATCACTCTGACAGAGGCAGGGGCTTGGAGGAGGAAGCTGGTCTGGGGTGGAGCTGTGGCGCTCACTTTAGGACATGGAGCGTTGGTGAACCAGTGGGACACTGAGCCAAAAATGTCCAGCGGACAGTTGGAATTTGGGTCCTAGAAAGTGGGCTAGAGCTAAAGGTTTGGGGGAAGTCAGCTTTTTTTCAACTCAAATAAGCCACCATCAAACCGTATTGAGCTACAAACGTGTACTGAGTATCAGCTATGCGGCAGGCGCTGCGGTAGATGTTTCTCTCCCTGATCTCACTTCGTCTTCGCCACAACCCAACAAAGCAGGCGTTGCTGTTCCTGTTTCACGTATGGGAAGACAGAGCTAAAGCTCGGAAGGGTTTAGTAATTTATGTAGGTTGACGTAGTATGTGCCTAAGGTATGATTTGAACCCATAGCGTCTGGCTCCAAATGGAGTTCGCTTTATGCCACAGAGGCTTCCTCCAAAGTCCTCCCAAAGAATCCCAGCCAACACCGGCACTGCGCTCGGGGGTTACAAAGCATCTTCCATATCTCAGTCTTTGTAGCAACCCTCCAGGGTAGCTATTGTTTAATCCGTTTTACCGATGACAACATTGAGTACTAACTATAAGCAAGGCACTGTTCTGGATAAAATAGAGATATGAGGGTAAACATGACACGGGTCCAATTTTAAGGGTTTGTGGGGTTTTTTTTTAATGTTTATTTTTGAGAGAAAGAGACAGAGAGAGCACAAGGAGAGAGACAGAGGGGAATAGAGGATCCCAAGGGGGCTGCCTGCTGACAGCAGGAGAGCCTGATGCGGGGCTCAAACTCACGAACCCGTGAGATCATGACCTGAGCTAAAGTCAGACCCTTAACCGACTGAGCTTCCCAGGCCCCCTTGTGGGGTGTTTTTTTTTTTTTTTAATTTTTATTTACTTATTTATTTTTGAGAGAGAGTACAGGGAACAGAGAGAGAGAGGGAGTAAGGGAGAGAATGCCAAGCAGTCTCCGCTCAGTCAGCGCAGAGCCTGATGTGGGGCTCGAACTCAGGAACCGTGAGATCATGTCCTGAGCTGAAATCAAGAATACAGCGCTTAACCAACTGAGCCACCCAGGCACCGCTGAGATGGTCCGGTCTGGAAGGAGCTTCTATTCAGGAGAGAAATATAGACATGTATGCAGCAATCTAGAATGCGAAACAGAGGCAGAGTTATAAATTTTGTCACAGGGAAACCGGTGATGGTTCAAGTGAACCACAAAAACTTTCTTGAGTACCTACTATGTGCTGGGCACTGTACCAGGTGTCAGGGACACAGGGCTCAGCCTGTGCCCTTGGGAAATTCATGTTTAGTAGGAAAGATAACAAGTTAACAGTTACCCTATAGTGTGAAAAGAGCTGAGTCAGAGGTATGTAGCTTGTATGGGAGCTCAAGGGGGTGTCAGGAAAGACTTGCTGAATGAGGTGGTGCCTAAGGGACTGGAGCTGAGCAGGAGAAGGAGAACAGAGGAAAAAAGAATTCAACCTGGAGCAGGTGACATATGATTTGGGCTTTGAAGAATTATTAGTAGGATTTTAAAAGGGGCCTTAGAGAACATTCCAGACTGAAGCAAATAGCGCAAAGAAGAGCTAGAAAAGAGCACTTGAGGAAGGGCAATCGATTCAGTTTGACTGGAGCAGAAGGTGCTGGGAATATGTTCCCCCGTCTACACACCTCATTCATACTTACCCTTAGGTCTCTCATCATTTCCCCCATTGTTTTAATGTTTATTTTTGTGAGAGAGAGAGAGAGAGAGAGAGAGAGAGAGAGAGGGAGAGAGACAGAGTGTGAGCAGGGGAGGGGCAGAGAGAGAGAGAGGGAGACACAGAATCTCAAGCAGGCTCCAGGCTCTGAGCTGTCAGCACAGAGCCCGATGTGGGGCTCGAACTCATCAACTGCGAGATCATGCCCTGAGCTGAATTTGGAAGCTAAACCGACTGAGCCACCCAGGCGCCCCTCAATTTCCCCCATTTTACAGATGAGAAAACACAGACCTGGAAAGGTTAAATGACTTGCCCACGGTCACAAAGCTAGTCAATTCACATGGATCATTCAGGGTTTCTCACTCCCCCAGGGCTCATGGCTCCACTGCCTCTAGTAAGGACTAGCTATTTAAAGCCATGAGCGCTGATAAGCTGGGAGAGTGTGGCAGGGTGTTGGGCAGCCCCAGCGCTGGCATCTGACTGGCAGGATTTTAATTGACATTCCGAAAGCACTGGCTGTGTGACCTTAGGCAAATGGCTTCACTACTCTAAACCTGAATTTGACCATTATTCAGTTGGTAATAGTACCAACTCACAAGGCTGTTGTGAGAGTCGTATTACATAATCAAAATATCTAGCACAAAGTGTTTGCTGTTAGCAAACAGCATAAACATATGATTATTATGTTATTGCTATTATTTTTATTTCAGAGAGGACCAGAGAGAGGAAGGTAGCATGGCCAAGGCCCCCGCCTTTTGGAATAAGCAGAATTAGGCAGTGGGTATAGAAGGAGGCTCCAGCAAAGGAAATGGAGGAGCTACTGGAGGGGGTGGGGACGCACCCTGGTTCCTGTAGAGTTGGAGAAGCCAAGGGAGAGAGTGTGGCGGGCTGCATCCATAGTGTCAAATTCTGCAGGGGAATGAGGACTGCAGAAAAGCTGCAGACAGACCGTTGGCAGTACTGTGCAGCAGTTAAGTACATGGCTTTGGAGTCAGGCTGCCCAGGTTTAAATTCAAATCCCAGTTCAGCCACTTACTAGCTTATGACCTTGGGCAAATTATTTAACCTCTCTAAACCTCAGTTCCCTCATCTATAAAATGTAGATAATAATAGTACTTATTCTGAGTAGTGATTGTGAAGATTAAATTAGATAATCCATGCGAAGAGCTCAGTACGGGAACTGGCACATTCCAAGGGCTCAATCAACATTAGGTGGTGGTCTTATTATTCATGGCTAATAGATTCTGGACTAATACAATACCTCCAGATCCCTCTCCTACTGGGGCAGTTCCTACCCCTTAGACCCTTTGCTGTATTATGCTTTCCTCTGCCCTTGGATGTCCCTCATTGTCTCCCAAAGACAGCCTCTCTCTACACTCAGTTCCCTGCTTCACTCATCTCTCTGTCCTAGATGGAATGGGAGAGAGTGAAAACCAGAGATGAGAGAGCGGGAAACCTAAGACTTACTCAGAGAGGATGAGGAGGTGTCTGGGGGGGGTGGGCTGCTCTGCCCTCCTGCCCCTGAGCCCCCAGTGCTGCTCCTACGTGACCGCCAGAGGGCAGCAAGTGCACGAAACATAAGCTCTTTGCGAACCTAGCTGTCCAGCAGGTGGCGGGCGAGGGGAGGAGATAGGAAGAGGTTAGGGACGATGTCCCCAGTCTGAGGTCGCTTCTGCTCTAGGCGCCTCCCAGCTCCACTGTTCAGAGGAATCACAGAGCAGTGCCTGATCCCTAGGTACCTGGGCTCGATTTCCCATTCCTAGTAAGGGAAGTGACATGTAAAAAGAGCACAGGGTTCGTGTGCAGAGGGAACACGAAGTCTGGGGGCTCGGAAGAGAGGCTGTCGACAAAGGAGCGAGGGCCAGGGCGGAAGGGATGGAAGAAAAGAGAAATGTCCGAGCTAGACAAATAGAGTCGTCCATAGGATTGGTGGGGACACTGGATCCAGCAAGGATCCTCAGTGGAGGAAGCCGAGGTCACCTGGTCAATGCCCGGTCGCCGGACCGAGCGGCCCCTCACCAGGACAAGGTCTATCACCCTGGAACGAGTATCTGGATACGGACACCCTCTCCTCCTCTCCTCTTTTTCCCCTAGCCCCCCTTCCTCCTTCTCAAGCTCCCTAGCCCCGCCCCCGCCCGCGGCCCGCCCTCGGCCCCGCCTCCGGGGCGGGCTCCGGTCCCGACCGGCACCGCCTCCCCTTCTCGGGCCGGCCCGGCCGCACAGCCCCGAGCCACCCGGGCAACGAGCGCCGCGTCCCCGGCCTGCCCGGCCCGGCCAGGCTCGGGTGCCCCGCCCGGGTCCGCCACCCCGGGCCATGGAGTCGCGGCCCCCGGGGTCCCGCAGGGTAAGCCACCCGGCCCCTCCTCTCTCCCTGGCTCCCGCCGCTGCCGCAGCGCCCCCCCCCCCCATCCCCGCCCGCCCCTGGCGGGCGAGCTACCTCTCCTTTCGCCTGGTCCTCGGGTTATCTGGCCCATCCCCCATAACTGGCGCGGTCCCAGCCAATCTCTGGATCCCAGCTGGCACCCCCCAGACTACTGCCACCATACTGGATACCCCCACCTCTTCTTCTCAGATCCTTGGAGTCCCCCAAATCTTCAGACTTCCCATCAGGTCTTACATGTACCCTCAAATTACCACGCCGCTTAGATCCTTCTTATCCCATCCCGGCATCTTTCCTCTTCCCAGCATCCCTCCCCCACCAGCTTCCACCTGCTCTTTAGACACCCCCCTAGCTCACTCTCTTTCCTATTTCAGTCCTTCCTGTCCCTCTGGTCTTCCCATCCCTGAGATTCCACCCTCCTTCTCTTTTCACCTTTATTTGGGGGTGGGGGAGGGAGAATGGGGAAGTGGGGTGGTCAAACGTGGGGCAGCGGTTTCCATCAGATAAAGGGCAATGGAAGGAAATATAATCATGGCCCCCTCTCCTGTTCCTGATCTGGTTTCCTCCCTTCCCTCCCCCTTGCCCTTCCTGATTCATTTTGCCCCAGCTTTAGGGAGCGATTCCCCTTCATGTCAGCTGTTGGAGGGCAGGTGGGAGAGGAATGTTTTGTGGACCTTTCCAGGCAGTGTGTAGGCCAAAATCCCAGGGAAGTGGCTCTGGAGTGGGATGGGTTGTGGGAGATGTTGGCCTCCACCCCTCCCCAGAGAGCCCTCATCTAGGTCACCAGGGCCTCTTGACCTTGGCCTGGAGCGGCACTTCAGTGGCTCACATTCCACCTGCACAGGGATTGGGCCCAGGAGCCCTCACCTTCAGCCTGGTGTCTCCTCAGTTCCTGGAGGAGAGGGTGGGAAGGACCCACGGCACTGGGTTGATGCCCTCTTTCTCACTACCCCCCAACCCCTGGTCAGCCTTTATGGACTTAAACCTGAGGAGGGGTGTGTGCAAGAGAAAAGGCTCTCACTCTGGAGGAGGGACCCAGGTGGGGCAGGGACTATTCTCCCGGGCTGGATGTAGGCATGGTCAGCTCACAAGTCATCCTCAGGGCACTCTGGGAGGCAGGCTGGGGTGATGGGTGGGGCAGAGCCAGAACCGGGGCCTCTGCTGTCCATCCCCTCTCCATCCCACTCCTCTCTCCCTTCTGCTGTCATCGACTTAGGTTTCCCGGCCCAGATTGGGTTTCTTTTTGGGCTGAATTCCATTCCCCACCCAGCCTATGAGGAAGTCCAGGGGCTGAGGAGAACCCTGGGGCAGTGGGCGGTGGGGGGTGGGGGGTGGCTCAGCCTAGGGAGGACTGACGCCTGGAGACTGGGAGCTGAGAGCAGTCATCTGTCTCCCCTTTCTGATTAAAGCCTGTCTCCAACTTGGTCTGTCTTTCTGTCTGCCAAACACATCATACATTCACACAGATAAACACACAGCTGAAGATTACACAACCTGGCCCTTCGTGGCGTCGGCAAAGCCCCCGACACAGAAATGTTGATACATAAATGATGGGCACACAGCACATGACACTCCTTCACACTCCACCCATGCACAGATTGATCACAGCCTGCCTAGACACACGCAGTCACACCCATTCTTCCCCTGTTTGGCTTTTCTTTGAATAGGACGTGGGCTTCCAGGAGGTGAAAAGTGAGCTACTGAAAGGGGCTGCTTCCAGCCAAGGGCAGGCCAAGAGATGGACACTTGTCAGCCAGACGGGTCATCTGAACTTGGCCATGGCTCCTGCCTCTACTCCTACCAAATGAGGCAGCCCATTTCACAGGGATGTGAAAACCCCCTTCCAACCAGCCAGTGAGACTACCGGGGAGAGCCAGGATATGTGGACTTTCCAGATTCCTGCCACCTTCTTCCCCCTGCTTCACGCGCCTGTCTCTCACCGGTGTCTTACTGGGAACCATGAAGACCTGAGCATAGGGGAGGGCCTCAGCTGAGGAGCTAAGGACCCACCACCACCACCACCACCAAGTCCCAGCAACTATTTTTCACTTGATCCTTCCCCCTGGAAGACCAGGCTTCAGTTCTAATTTGGTTGTTTTTATGAGAGGTCCCAGCCATCACCCAGTCCTCCTCAGCCTCGGATGCATTCCAGTCTCGCCTCTCCCTGGCTGCCTAGGGGTCCAGAAGGGAGGAGGACTGTGCAGGGAGGCAATTTTCATGACTCTAGGTCCCTGGCTTCGTCCCTTGATAGCTGAAGGCCTCAGAGAGAAACTCCCATCCTCTCCCTTCCTCATGTGAACTCTTGGCAGGAGACTGCAAAGACATCTGCTGACCCAGGGTGGGGGCAGAGACTGTTCCTAATCAAGCCCAGCCCCAAAGCCCTGCCCCAGAAGCCCTGTGATCAGGGAGAAAGTTCAGGAGATCTCTCCACTGCCTCAGGCCAGCCCAGCTTAGGTTCCCCCTCACTTAACTCCCATTATTCACCCAGAGCCATGTACTCTCTCCTGACTTCTTTTACTCCTTTTAGACTTGCTGCCTTAAAGAGGTCTAGGGAGTATGTTAGGGCAGCCTGGAGCCCAGAGATGAGAAGCTGGGAATGTCTGTCTCCTGGGACCAGAAGCTTGGCTTGGTAGACATCTTGCCCCAGAGTGGGTCCAAAGAGTTCAAAAGCCTCAGCTGAAGTCCAGAGAACCTGGGGTGCTTTGGGACTTCCCATCAGTGGGCCTTTGGTGGATTGGCCTAGCTGTAGGTCAAAAAGGCAGAATTGGATCTTCATGGTGTGATGAACTGAGACAGCAGCCCAAGTTCAAGTACCAGCTTTGCTATTAACTCATCGTGTGACCTTGGGCAAACCACTTCTGTTTTCTGTCGGATGGGAGCACTGGGCCGGTTGATCCCTCAGGGCCCTTCTAGTACAGAGAAGATTGGGCTTGGAGGGAATCGGGGGACTGAGGCTCAGAGCCCTCAGGCAAACTGAGGGATAGGGAGGAGGCGCTGAGCACTCCGGTTCAACCCAGCTGCAACCACTGTGGGGGATGACGGACATGAACTTGTGCTGGGGTTCCTGGCTCACCCCAGCCTGCCTCCACAGATGGACCCTGTGCAGAAGGCTGTGCTCTCCCACACTTTTGGGGGACCCTTGCTCAAGACCAAGCGGCCCATCATTTCCTGTAATGTCTGTCAGATCCGCTTCAATTCTCAGGTAAGAAGCCTTGCTGCTCAAATGGGTGGGGCAGCAGTAGCCAGGAGATCTCAGGGGAGGGCAGAGGGCAGAGGAGCTCTGGCGGGGGGCAGAGATAAAGGGGGGATCAGGGGGAGAGCAGGGAATGGGGATACTGGAGGAGGGGCAGGAGAGGATGGGAGGCACTTGAGAGGGACAAGAGGTGGCTATATATTTCAACATGAAGTCTGCCTGTCCTCTAAAGTTGACCCCTCCCTCCCTTGGGGACCGAGGCATCCCTGGCTCAGAACTTCCTCGAACACAGGTGGCCATCATGTCTGGGTGGGAGAGTGGCCTCTGGCCCACTGGTCCTTGGGCACTGGGCTGAGTTAGGCCATTGACTCCCCTGCAGAGAGCCTGTACCCTCCCAGGCCTGTGCTAAACTCCTCCCCTGGTCCACCCACTTCACTCTAACCTCCTGGCTTCCTCCTCTTTCTCTCCTTTCCTATGGGGGACTTTCCCTTGGAGAGAAGCCACCCAAAATGCAGAATCTCAGTGTCTGGCCTCCCAGCTGTCCTCCTTCTGAGGCTCCCTTGGGACTTCTGTGTGGGTCTAGAGGAGACTTTGTGGGGTGTAGGTTCTGAGAGCTTTTGGAGAAAAACAGCAGAGACTCATTCTGCTGAGTAGGGGGAAATAAAGCATGTTCTGTTTCTCTACCCAGTACACACACACACACACACACACACACACACACACACACCATGCTGCCAGGCTCTGCACACCACGGTCTCACCCCTGGGATATCAATTTTCTTTTCCTACCTATCCATACTTTTTATTTCTCCTCTATCCCTGTCCTGGTGACCTTGTGGCTTCAGAACTGTATGTTCTTAGCAGGAGGGGCACATGGGGGTGGGGGTGGAATCAGGACCGACCCAGCTTTAGGCCTCTCCTTTACCTCAACCCCAGGCATCCCCTCTCCTAACCCTGGCTCCACTCACTGGTGGAGGGTGGAGGACGAGAGGGGCAGGGGGCCAATAGTAGGCAGCCCTCCACTTCCCTCCCCCACCAAGTGGCTCTGTTTTGACAGCTGTCTCTGCTGCTGTCTCTATCTCCAGAGCTGGGCTCGGGGCCAGGGTCCTCCAGGGTGTCCACAGAGGCTTCAGGAAAAATGAGAACCAGGGGGGGAGTAGTCAGGGTAGGGCCCCGGCCTCAGGGCTCTTGAGACTCCTAGCCTGAGTGTAGGAAGCAGTGAAGACTGGATCCCAATCCCGGGGCCAGGAGACAGGAGACACACGCATAGAAGGCCAGGGGACCAAGAGACTGCTAGCTGGCTGGATTGCTAGTCCCCTCCCATTTAGAATTCTATTAGAGGTTGGGGTAGCCCTCCTTCACCCAGAACTAGGGGAGAAAGAAGCCTGAGTCAGAAGCCAGGCCCTGGGTGTGGTGGGAGGGTGGAGCCTGGGCTAGGTGAGGATCCAGGTTCCCAGCAACTCAAGGTTGAGAAGCTAGTCTGAACCCCAGGAATAACCAGGACTCCTTGGCATGGGGCCTTACATCTCACTGGTATCCTAAGAGATTCGCTGCAGCCTCCTGAGACCACCCCAGGACCTGAAGGAACTCCGTGGGGAGAATGGTCAGATGAAAGGTGATCTCAGATTCCATTTTTTTCCTTCATCCCTAAAGAGCCAGGCTGAGGCACACTACAAGGGTAATCGCCACGCCCGAAGAGTCAAAGGCATCGAGGCTGCCAAGACCCGAGGCAGGGAGCCTGGCGTCCGGGAACCTGGAGACCCAGCTCCCCCAGGCAGCACCCCCCCAAATGGGGATGGTGTAGCCCCCCGTCCAGGTGTGTCTGAATCCCCCAATGTTGTTCAGCTGATCTCATCTCATCTCTCCTTACCCCACTTCCCAGAATTCTCTGCTTTCATCTCTCTCTTCCTCAACTCCCCACCCCACCCCTACCCAAGGTGAGTCCTGGAGCCAAACACAGTGATACAAAATTTCCATCCTGTCACCCCTACTCCCGCCCCAGCTCCTCTCAACAGAGTCCCCACTGTCTGCCCTTCCCACCGCCCAGTGACTCAGAGAGGGGCTAGGGTGAGGCCACCTGGCAAACATCCTCAAGAAAAAAGGAACCTTCCTTCAAATCTAGGGAGAGGCCCCTTCATCTTGGGGAGAGGGACAGGGAGGGAATCAGGATATCAGAGGGCCTGCCCACTGGGGTTCCCCTTGGGGAGACTGAGAGCTCAGGAAAACTCAAGCAACTCCCCGGATGATCTCGGGTGATCTTTTGACCTCTCTGGCCCAGCGTGCGTCCTGGGAGTGAGACTTTAAGATCTTGGAGGTCTTTTCCAGGTTAATAAAAAGCAACTCTGAGACTTTCTCCCTCGTGGCTGGTGGCCATCTTCGGTCCTACTCCCAGCCAAGAAATTGGAGGAAGGAATATCAAGGCAGGAAGATGTGAGCCACCCTCCTCCTGGGATTACCACATCAGCTATCAGACACAATCAACTCCAGAAAGACGGAACATCCCCATTTCCTCCTCACCTTGCCTGTCCTTTCTGCCCCACCCCAAGTAGAATGAGAACCAGGCATCTGCATCAGCGGCTTGGGGACCAGAATCTCACTGTCACACACACACACACACACACACACACACACACGTCACACACACACACACACAGGGATGCACAGATAGGGCAGGCTGGTGAGCTGAGTTGTAATTGGGCTCTGGCTGCCTCTTAGCCTGATCATCTTTTTTTAACTTGCCAATGTCTCTGTAAAATGGAGATGATGATGATGATAGTGGTGGTGGGAGATAACATTTCATGTTCCAGGTGCTTTATGCATATTACCGCGTTTCATTCATTCCGATAGTATATCTCTAAGGAGATAATGATACCTGCCCTCCTTTCGTGAACCACGAAGTCCTGTCCAGTCTGAGACGTGGGTGTGCTCTCTGGACGGGAATGGAGGTAAAGGAGGTCAAGCAAGTAAGAGCAATAAAGGGAGAGACAGGACGGACACGCAAACGGACACCTGCAGGGGTCAGGAGGTCCCTCTCTTACCAGTGCCCCACCCCCACTGCCTGCCTTCTCACAACCCCGGAAACTGGATCGGCTGCTGGAGCAAGAATGGGAGTGCTAGAGTTTCCCCTGTGCAGAGGCCAGAGCCCAGCCCTGAGGCCTGGGGCCTGTGCATCTTTAATCGAGCCATGAATTATAGAGCAGCCTGCATCCCTGTTCCCTCTCCGGTTCTGCTGTTTCTGTTTCCCTTTTGCCATGTCTGTGACTGTCCCTCTCGACCTCTCCTCGTGCTTTCTCTGCCCCTTCCTAGAGCTCTTCGGCACGCCTCCCTGGGGACTGGGCAGGACTCTGGGAAGGGGCTGGCCAGGCAGGAAGCCCAGGCTGGCTGGCAGGCCACGGAGGGGTGAATCCTTGTTCCATGCCTTTCCCCACGGCTAGGCTGGCCGCCAGCTTCAACCTGAAGGGGAAGCCACTGGGGCTGGACCCCTCAACCATTCCCAGCTTCTCGAGAATGGGCCAGGCACTGGAGCCTCACGCCCAGCCTGCAGCAGCTAGACCACATGTGGCTCTGGCCCAGGGCATGAGAGCATGCATGTTGTCACAGGGTGGGGACTCCTGGGCCCTTGCCCTCCAGGAAATGGGGGTGGGCTTCCCCCACATAAAGCATCTCCTCCAAAAACCATCTGAGGTGACCCCTGTGTTTCTCCCCCAACAACAGTTTCCATGGAGAATGGACTGGGGCCAGCCCCAGGATCCCCAGAGAAACAGCCTGGCTCCCCATCCCCTCCCAGCATTCCGGAGACTGGTCAGGGTACAACCAAGGGCGAAGGGGGCACTCCAGCCCCAGCTCCCCTGCCTGGAGGCAGCAAGGAAGAGGAGGAAAAGGCCAAGCGGCTGCTCTACTGTGCTCTGTGCAAGGTGGCAGTGAACTCCCTGTCCCAGCTTGAGGCTCATAACAAAGGTATGGACTCTCCTACCCCTCCCCCCCATTCCCCTATCCTCAGCCCACTCCTGCTCCCTACCTCTTAACTCCCCTGGCTTCCAACATCCCAGACCCCCCAAGGCTTACCAGCCTATCTCCCTCCCGAATCATCTCCCCCCTTCCTTAGCCACTTACTTCAGTTCCCCCTCTGCTTAACTTCTTGACTTGTGACTCTCCCCTGCCTGACCTACCTTGTGTTTGGGGGTGTCCCAAGGGGCTTGTAAACCCCCCCCCACTTGAGGCTTCCCCCCTATTTTAATTGGGAATGTGGGTATTTGCTGCCTAATAGGCCTGGATAATTTTTCCTCCACCTCTTACCTTCTGCCCTCTGTGGACTCCAGGTACTAAGCACAAGACAATTCTGGAGGCCAGAAGTGGGCTGGGCCCCATCAAAGCTTATCCTCGTCTGGGGCCCCCCACTCCTGGGGAACCAGAGGCCCCTGCCCAGGACCGAACCTTCCACTGTGAGATCTGCAATGTCAAGGTCAACTCGGAGGTCCAACTGAAACAGGTGGGTCCAAGGCCTTTCCCAGAAATTCTAGGGAGCTCTACTCATGAACTGGGAGTTTGGGTGAGGGTGGGTCTTTCAGGCCCTCTCCTTGGGACCACAGAAGGGGCGGGGCCAGGTGTTTTGGGTGTGCCTACCGGCTTGTCGGTTGCTCCTTTCCGGGTGGCTCACAGCCCCTTACCCACTAACCCCTCCCTACCCCCGCAGCACATTTCCAGCCGGCGGCACCGAGATGGCGTGGCTGGGAAGCCCAACCCGCTACTGAGCCGTCACAAGAAGCCTAGAGGCGCGGGGGAGCTGGCGGTGAGGCCTGGGCGCTGGAGAATTCGGCAATAGGGGGACCGGAGCTGGGAGGACCAGAGCTGGGGGGAGAAGGGGACGCGGGCAGGCACCGGGAGGGGAGGGGCGGGGTTTGCGGGCCGCAGAATGATTTCTGGGTCTCCCTTTCCCCGCCCCTCTCCCCGCTGCAGGGCACTCTGACTTTCTCCAAGGAGCTGCCCAAGTCCCTGGCGGGAGGCCTGCTACCCAGCCCCCTAGCGGTGGCTGCGGTGATGGCAGCGGCAGCAGGCTCCCCGCTGTCCCTGCGCCCGGCCCCAGCCGCACCTCTTCTCCAGGGACCGCCGATCACCCACCCCCTGCTCCACCCGGCCCCCGGGCCCATCCGAACTGCGCACGGACCCATCCTCTTCTCCCCCTACTGACCTGAACCCCGAACCCTCTCCCATTCAACCCCCCCACCTCCAGCCGGGACCCAGGCCTCCGGGCTCCAAGCCTGCCCCTACTCCCGGCACTCCCTGAATGATCTCTCTCTCTCCTTCCCCCCCACCCCGAGGTACGGGGTTCCAGGAAAGGGGAGGGGTAGCGGGGGAGGGGGGCTTCAGAAGGGGGGGAACACCCCAGATCTCAGGGAACCCCGCCCCCTGTCCTTCCCTCTCCCCTAGAAAAGGGGGGGCCGTCTCACCCCCGAGCCCCCTTGGAGACACCCCCCCTCCCAAAAGCCATGTCCATTCAGCCCTTCCCCCCCAAACCTAGCACAAAACGGGGTTCACAAGCCATGGTCGGAGTCCGGGGGGGCAGAAATGGATTTTTCTTGGCAATAAGCGGACTCTGGGACTCCGGCCCCTGCCCCCAAACTGAAGCGCTTCCGTGAACACCCCCATCCTCCGCAGGGGGAGGGGAGCAGGCGGGATCCTGGGTCCCTCAGAAGCACTTTGGTTTTACCGCCTGCAACCTCACTGTGCCCGCCCCGCACCATGCCCCAGCCCCAGGTCTAGCTGGGCCCATCATAGGGGGCAGCACTTGGGGGCATCTCTGGCACTTGGGTGGGACCAAGTAGATGCCCCTACAGACCCTTCCCTCACCTTCTTCCTCCCCAGTCTGGATTCCATTCTTTTCACCAGCACCCATCGCCCAAGGGGTACCGAGGGGGGCAAGGGGTGTCCAGTCCGAGCCCACCCCCGCCTCGCCTTCCGCAAAACTGTGAGCAAAAAGCAATAGAAGCCTCGCCCCCGCCCCTCCCCTTTCCGCAGGATTCGCTGAGTCTGTAGCCTTCCCCGTCCCAGCTCCTAGACCTCATGGCTGTCCCTCCCACCAGACACCTCCACTGCACAACTCGGGCGGGGGCGTGACCTCCCCCCCCCCACCCTACCCCTCTGTGGTTTCCGTATCGTCAGCCCTTCTAGCAGCCGACACGGGAGGGGGACGGGCCCCCACTGGCCTTCCCGTCCCCATCAACTCTTTCTGCTTGACAATGTAGCAACCCCGGCCCCCCACCCACGTCTTCCCTTTTCCTTCTCCCTGACAATAAAGTCTGGATTCGTTGCCCTCCGTCCCCCAGACTCAGACTCTCAATCTTTGCGGGCCGTTATGGGAGCTGTTCAACGGGAGATATGTCTGCCCGGTGAAGGGGACCGGTACACGGGAAAAGGGGCCAGAAGGAGGGGTACGGAAAGACGGGGGTGGGAGAAGGCAAGATCCAAAGCTTGTGGAAAGCGAGCAGAGGCTCCCAATCCCACTCACCCCAACTCCCACCCAGATCCAATGTAAACTTGGGCCCTGGGGAATCATTTCTAGTCCAGGTCTCGGACTGTAGCCATAGCTGTTGAGAATGTTCCACGATTCCACCACTAGGCGGCGCCAACGACACGGAAACGGGAGTCTTCCTGAGGCGAAGACGCTCTTGTGGCACATGTGTCTCGAGATTCTGGGAAACAAGTCTAGATCCAGCCTCAAACAAAGGAAAGAAGCCAGCCTTTTGTCCCTCTGTTGGGAAACCCACGCCAGGAACACGCAAGGCATGGGAAGAAGTTGGGGCAGGGACTAGGAATCTGATCTCTAGGCACCGTCGGGCCCCATATAGTGACCTTGAGTTAGTCCTTCCCCTCTCTGGACCTGTTTCCCCGTATGCAAAATGATTTGGGTCTCTTAAAAGTTCATTGAGACTTCATGTTCCAAGATTAAAGAACTGGGACTGTGCCATTTACAGATATGCAGATATTCTAGAACACCTTCTTCTCTGGTCCCCTAATGGTCTGTGGGACTGAGAATCACACTCTGTTCAGCAGCCTCCCACATGATGTGGGGGAAGGTGTTCTTTCTTATCTCCAGAATTCAGTTCAATCACACTCCCAAGAAGGATTGACTCTGTGACCCTTTCCCTCTAGCCCTGCTGGGTGGCAAGAAAGTTTAAAAAAAAAAAAAAAAAAAAAAAGGCCAGACCAGAGCCTCTTCCCAAGGGTCCCCCTGAATTGCATCTCCTTTGCTCACTTCCCTCTCTCCACCCACTTCCAGTTTTTCAGAGGACACGGGGAGGGAAGGTGAAATAAAGATTGTTAAAGAGGAAGGAAAGGGAGGGGCTGAGTCAGTTAAGTGTCCCCCTTGCAGCTCAAGTCTTGATCTCTCCTTTATTTGGAGCCTGCTTAGGATTCTCTCTCTCTCCCTCTCTCTCTTGGCCCTTCCCCCCCCCCACACTCTCTCTTTCTCAAAATAAATAAATAGGGGCACCTGGGTAGCTCAGTTGGTTAAGCATCCATTACTTTTTTTTTTTAGTTTATTTATTTATTTATTTAGAACCAACGGGGGAAGGGTGGGGGGGGAGAGCAGAGGAGCCATAGCAGGCTCTGTGCTGACAGCAGAGAGCCCAATGTGGGCCTCGAACTCACAAACTGTGAGATCCTGACCTGAGCCTAAGTCGACCTGAGTCGAAGTCTGATGCTTAGCCTATTGAGCCACCCAGGCACCCCAGGCATGCATCTGACTCTTGATTTCAGCTCAGGCCCTGATCTCAGGGTTTGTGAGACAGAGCCCTGCAGTGGGCTCTGTGCATGGAGCCTGTTTGGGATTCTCTGTCTCCCTCTGCCCCTCCCCTGCTTGCTCGCTCTTTTTCTCTATATATATAAATAAATGGATAAACATTTTTAAAAATAAACTCTAAAAATATTTAAAAAGAGAGAGAAGGAAAGGGAAATTGGGGTGGGTTTGTCAGCTATGAAGTTGGGGGTGGGCGTTCACTGTCGGTTTAGAAATCGAATCCAACAAGTTTAGGGATGGTGAGGTTTTTTGTTTTTTCAGGTCATCTAGCTCAAAAAAAAAAAAAGGCAGAGACTGGAGATCCAGAAGTCCAAGAGGCAAGAGCAGTCCGATAAGAGAGAGGGTGGAGAAAAGCAGGGGCTGGATCACAAGTGGGAACAGAGATAGAGGCTAGAAGAAACTAGAGTGAGGAGGGCTGAGATACATACCTCTAGCCTGGCTTAAAACTGAAATCATGAGGGGCGCCTGGGTGGCTCAGTTGGTTAAGTGCCCAACTTCCGGCTCAGGTCATGATCTCCCGGTTGGTGGGTTAGGGCCTCGTGTCAGGCTCTGTGCTGTGAGCTCAGAGCCTGCTTCAGATTCTGTGTCTCCCTCTCTCTCTGCCCCTCCCCCACTCACGCTCTCTGTCTCAAAAATGAATAAACGTTTAAAAAAATTTAAAAGAAGATTCTAAAAAAATGGATCTTAGGACAGTGCGCAGCGTTAAGCCAACCCCAGCCCCCTGGAAGTGCAGGGCTCTGCGCGATCACATATGTGGCTGGCGTGTCCGTGAAGCCAGCCCTGGCCCCAGTGCAGGCCCTGCCTTGCTCGTCTGAACTGGTGCCCCTTTACTGATCTCTCTCACTTCTGGCAGGCATGCTTTCACTCCTTACTCAGAGCTACTTGAGTGCAAACCTCCTCCCTGTGGCCTCCAGGATAAAACCCCAGCTCCTCAGCTTGATGCCCAGGGACTTCCTCCACCCCTGTCCTGCTCCCTGGTCCAGGATCTTCTCTGTGGCTCCCCACCTCCCAGGCTCTGTTCACCTCTACCTAAACCTCTGCGACTCTATGCATCCTGTTCCCTTTGACCCGAATGTCCTTCTACTCACCTGTCTCCAAAAAACTCCTGTTCATCACTCAAAACTCAGCCCAGATCTCTCTCTGTGAACCTTTCCTGACCTTCTCCTTAGAGATTTCGTTCCTTTTCTCGAAGCTGCTGCTGCACTCTAGAGTAAGGGTCGGCAAACTTTTCCTTAAAAGGCCATAGTAGATATTATAGGTTGTGCAGCCCAAGAGGCAAAACTGAGGGAGGGTATTATGTAGGTACTTATATAACCATTTAAAATGTAACCATTTGGGGTGCCTAGGTGGCTCAGTCAGTTGAGCGTCCGACTTCAGCTCAGGTCTTGATCTCACGATTCATGGGTTTGAGCCCCGCGTCAGGCTCTGTGCTGACAGCTCAGAGCCTGGAGCCTGTCTTCGGATTCTGTGTCTCCCTCTCTCTCTGACCCACCCCCTGCTTGCGCTGTCTCTCTCTGTCTCTTAAAAATAAATTAAAAAAAATTAAAAAATAGGGGCGCCTGGGTGGCTCAGTCGGTTGGGCGTCCAACTTCTGCTCAGGTCATGATCTCACAGTTCGTGGGTTAGAGCCCCGTGTTGGGCTTTGTGCTGGTAGCTCAGAGCCTGGAGCCTGCTTCCAATTCTGTGTCTCCCTCCCTCTGCCTCTCCCTCACTCACACTCTGTCTCTGTCTTTCTCTCTCTCAGAAATAAACAAACACTAAAAAAAAATTTTTTTTTTAATTAAAAAATATATGTTTTAAAATGTAACCATTTAAAAATGGAAAAAACCATTCTTGGCTCATGGCCCATACAAAAACAGATGTGGGGGCAGTGTGGGTGGCTCAGTCAGTTAAGCATCTTGACTCTTGATTTCGGCTCAGGTCATGATCTCACGGTCCATGGAATTGAGCCCTGTGTTGGGCTCTGTACAGACAGCAGGGAGCCTGCTTGGGATTCTCTCTCTCTCTCTCTCTCTCTCTCTCTCTCAAAAAAATAAGTAAATAAATAAACATTCAGAAAACTAGATGTGGGAGCGCCTGGCTGGCTTAGCCAGTAGAGCATGCAACTCTTGATCTCAGGGGTCATGAATTCAAGCCCCAGACTGGGCATAGAGCTTACTTAAAAAACAAATGAATGAACAGAAAAACTGATGGTGGCTCAGATTTGGTCCATAAGCCAAAGTTTGCTGACCCCTATTTTAGAGAATCAATTAAGCATTTGTATATCTACATATCTGTATCCCTTGCTAGACTATGTGCAAGCCCATGTGTCATACCTTCTTGTATCCCTAGTGTCTATCTCAGAGTCTTATGCATAGTAGGCACTCAGCACATGTTTGTTGAGTGAACAGATGAATGAATGAATGAATTTTTTTTAGTATTTATTTATTTTTGAGAAACAGAGACAGAGTGTGAGCAGCGGAGGGGCAGAGAGAGGGAGACACAGAATCCGAAGCAGGCTCCAGGCTCTGAGGTGTCAGCACAGAGTCTGATGTGAGGCTCAAACTCACAAACCGTGAGATCATGACCTGAGTTGAAGTCAGACACTTAACAGACTGAGCCACCCAGGTGCCTCCAGATGAATGAATGAACGACTGAACAGTGGCCTGTTCTCCTGTGGGGAATGAAGCCAGAATCCTGGATACTTCTTTTCTTGCCTTTTTTCATCTGGCTCCTTTCATCAGATGTGTTAGGGTGTCACATGGGCCCCCCTGATTTGAACCATCTCTGAGTCCCGGAGAGAAGAAAGGCAATGCTCCTTCCTAACAAACCAGGCTTCTGGGGTGTCCAGAATTGCTCCTGGAACTTGGCCCCTGGAGAAGTGGCCCAGATATTCTGACAGCCTGTCTCCATGTCCAGACAATTCTTGGCAACGAACTTATGGGTGTCCTGCTACGCACAGAGGGGAAAGAAACAACTTGCATCTTTAGGAAGGAGTGAAATAGCTTTGATGTAAGTAGTAGGGGATTTTCAACAGAGAAGCCCAGATTGCACTAGCCAAAGCAAAACGAGTGGGACTGGAGATAAGGGAGGAAGTGGCTGAGGTTGAGTAACTGGGGAGTTTCTTATCCGTTCAGTCTAGTATAATAGGAGACACACGACTATGTCTTGAAGTCTGACTGTCCACCAGAAAAGTCGGCGCAAGGGAGTTCGACTTCTTCCCCTGAAGTGAGAATCGAAGGCTGGGAGACTCGGGTGAGTATTTTTGTGGTGGGTGTACTTTTACTTTCTCCATCTCCTCATCTCCCAGGTGATAACAACAAAACAAAATAAAACGAAAGACCTGAGACCTGTGTGTGTGTGTGTGTGTGTGTGTGTGTGTAGCAGACAAGGGCAGAGGGGACCAGTAGCATCCTGAATAGAGATAGGGAATTCCTGGGTGGACTTAGGGGAGAGAGAAAAGATTAAAAAGTCAGAGGGCACTAAGGTGACTGACAATATATGGATGGATACTGAAGAGGCCTGGAGTTTGGAGTGGGCAGACACCGAAAGATATTTAGATAAGAATTTGGGGGGAATCCTCGAGAATTGGAAAGGACCAAGAGAGCCTAAGGAGAGGGTTGGGGATGAAGAAGGAAAGGTTGGGGATGAAGATGCCTGGGAATGGCTCAGGAGGCTGGCAAGCTTGAGAAAAATCAGGTGTCCAGGGCCCCAGAGCTGCCCAGGAGATCTAAGTTCAAGGCTAGGTTCTGACTCCCCCCTCCCCTTACGCTCTCCTCTTTAGCCTCCGTCATGTGGAACACCTCTGAAGCCAACTTCTCCTGCTACCATGAGTCTGTACTGGGCTATCGTTATGTTGCAGTTAGCTGGGGGGTGGTGGTGGCCGTGACAGGCACCGTGGGCAACGTGCTCACCCTGCTGGCCTTGGCCATCCAGCCCAAGCTCCGTACCCGCTTCAACCTGCTCATCGCCAACCTCACCGTGGCCGATCTGTTGTACTGCACCCTCCTCCAGCCCTTCTCTGTGGACACCTACCTCCACCTGCACTGGCGCACTGGCGCCACCTTCTGCAGGGTCTTTGGACTCCTCCTCTTTGCATCCAACTCCGTCTCCATCCTCACCCTCTGCCTTATTGCCCTGGCACGCTACCTCCTCATCGCCCACCCTAAGCTCTTTCCCCAAGTCTTCAGTGCCAAGGGGATAGCACTGGCCCTGGGGAGTACCTGGGTGGTAGGCGTGGCCAGCTTCGCCCCCCTCTGGCGTATCTATATCTTGGTGCCTGTCGTCTGCACGTGCAGCTTTGACCGCATCCGAGGCCGGCCCTATACCACCATCCTCATGGGCATCTACTTTGTGCTTGGGCTCAGCAGCGTTGGCGTCTTCTATTGGCTCATCCACCGGCAAGTGAAGCGAGCAGCACAGGCGCTGGATCAGTACAAGCAGTCAAGTGTCCACTCCAACCATGTGGCTGGGACAGAGGAGGCTGTCCCTGGTCACTTCCAGGAGCTGGACAGCGGGCTGGCATCCGGAAGGCCCAGTGATGGGGTTTCCTCTGAGCCAGCCAGTGCTGCTACCACGCAGACCCTGGAAGGGGACTCATCAGAAGTGGAGAACCAGCACAGCAGGGAGGCGGCTCAGCAGGTGGCAGAGAAAAGCCATCCGGAGGCAGCTTCCAAGACCAGGCCAACTAAAAGAGCCCAAAGAACTCAGGACTCTCCGTCAGAGTTTGGGAAGGTGACTCGGATGTGTTTTGCCGTGTTCCTCTGCTTTGCCCTGAGCTACATCCCCTTCTTGCTGCTCAACATCCTGGATGCCAGGGTCCACGCTCCTCGCGTTCTCCACATGCTCGCTGCCAACCTCACCTGGCTCAATGCTTGCATCAACCCTGTCCTCTATGCAGCCATGAACCGTCAGTTCCGCCAAGCCTATGGCTCCATCCTAAAACGAGGGCCCCAGAGTTTCCGGAGGCTCCGTTAGAACTGTGTCCCCCAGTCACCAGGATCCAGGACTGTCTCCTCCAGTCTTCACAGAACTAAAGTGGCCAGCTAGCAGGGGAGGGGACGAAAGTAAGACCTGTGGGCATCTTCACAGACAACTTCCCTCCACCCCCAAACCAGGCTTCTCCATCCCTTGCTCAAGGCTTCAGCTCTAGGCTGCCCGAGGTGCATTCTTAATTATTAATAAATGAATTCTATCCTTTTAGTGCTCAGGTGTGGTCTTAGGGGAATAATAGGCCAGGACTGGTGTGCAGCTGGACCTAACAGTTGAGAGTTTGGGTAACCTGGGTCACAGCAGTGTGGGGAAGCAGCGGGCCTAGGACACAGCCTTCAGCTGAGGGGTCTCCAGGTATAAATCATGTGAGTTGGTTTAAGAGGATCCACCTGTCTTCTTGTTTAACTTCCCAGAAGTGGGTCCTGCCCCTAACCACTGCCGCCCAGATCAGCACTCCCAACCCTCCAATCAGGTTTATTTAGCTCAGAAAGGTTTTGTAATCCAGCTTTGATAGCCACTCCAGTGAGCCCAGCCCCCGGGCCCTTGCCCTATCCAAAGAGAATGGTCATGGAAGAGGGCTCCCTGCTCCGTGGAAATGAACTGAGCTTAGCTGAGGCAATGGCAGAGAGGGGTTCTAGCTGCCCTAGTTGTCACACCGGCCAGACCTAAACCAACTGACGTCCTGGCCCCTCACTTCCCCCAGACTTGTTCTTGTCATCCTGGGTTATGAGAGCAGAACAGAGACTCTAGTTAAGAGGGCTCTGGAGTCCAGCTGAGGGGAGACCATATTCCCTTCCTCCAGCATGACCAACATCCTGTCACCCCAGTCAGGCACACAAGTGAACGTACAGAAAGCACCTGTGGCCACCAGGTGACGCTGGTTCTCTGTGTTTCCTTGTTGGTGTTGAGGACAGAAGGTGTCAGAGGGACAGGGAGACCACAGACCACCTCCCACCCAGCCAGCAAGGGCGAAGACCCAGAGCTCAGCACCCCTTTCTTTTCCCCAAAGCTTAGGGGTAAAAGTAAAAAATTAGACATTTAGGATTATTCATGAGATATTTATTGTCTATGTGGTTGGAAATGGGGCGGGGGGGAGCAGGGTGGGCACTGTGCAAGCACTGGAATGTAAGTCATGTTGACTGACAGTAATGCTGCTCTGGCTACATGCTGTCCCCTCCCTGCTCCCAAATCCATGGTTGGGAGGCGACAAAGTGAAGTCCAGAGAGATGCAGACAAAGGCAGAAAGAACCATAGTCCAGGGGGAACAGATCAATGTCCTGACATTCAACACACTTCCAAGTCCCAGGAATCCTGTGACCTAATCCAGAACCTGTGCTTCTGAGAGTTCATCTTCCCCCAAAATCACAACGGCCTAAAAACGGAGTCAAGTTCAGGGCACTGAGGCAGGGGCCAGGACAGATTGGGTGAACCCCAGGACCAATAAAGAACATCAGCTTGGGAGTGTAGAGACAGGGGTTCTCGTCAAGGCTCTCTGATAATTAGCTCTGTGAATTTGAGGGGCACCTGGGTGGCTCAGTCAGTTAACCATCCGACTTCGGCTCAGGTCATGATCTCACGGGTTCGTGGATTTGAGCCCCACGTCGGGCTCTGTGCTGACAGCTCAAAGCCTGGAGCCTGCTTCGGATTCTATGTCTCCCACGCTCTCTGCCCCTCCCCCCTCACACTCTATCTCTCTCTCAAAAATGAAAAAATGTTTAAAAAAATAGAAAACATTGATGACATTTTTCTTTCCCTATTCTGTATTTTAAACTGTTCTATTATAGATTATAATGATTTAAGACCATGATAATTATAGGAGTGCCTGGGTGGCTCAGTTGGTTAAGAGGCCAACTTCGGCTCAGGTCATGATCTCACAGTTCGTGGGTTCGAGCCCCGCATCGGGCTTTGTGTGCTGACAGCCCAGAGCCTGGAGCCTCCTTCAGAGTCTGTGTCTCCTTCTCTCTCTGCCCTTCCCCTGCTCACGCTCTGTCTCTCAAAAATAAATAAACATTAAAAAATGTTTAAAAAATAGAAAAACAAAAGAATTTGAGCAGGACCCTGGACCATCTGAACCACAGGTTTCATCATGTGTACAAAGTTGGGGGTGGGGTGCAGTCTTACCATGTGCCCAATGCTGTCCTAAACCCCATAAATGTATTTATTTCCTGTAATTCTTACAAATTTTACCATTAAGTATCTATTATGATCTCATTCTTACAAATGAAGAAATTGAAGCACAAATAGTTTAAGAAATGTGTCCAGCTGGTAAGTGGTATGACCATGATTTGAGGGCAGAGTGTCTCACTTCAGCCCACATGTCTAACCACTACAGGACAGCTGCCTTTCTAAAACAAATATCAGGTTACCAAATAATTCCTAAAAGTCCTTCCTGCTCAACCCTCCTAAGATTCTGGAAGCTGGCAATTCTCTGAAGGTCTGTAAAAGGGTTCACTTTTCATATTCCTTGAAGGCAACTCAAAAGCTTTGGCAAGGAAAAAGGAGCAGCGACCGAGATTGAAGTTAGACCTAAGGAGGGACTTCCCAGTTACCAGTCGCTGGGAAAAAAATGACTCACGGGACACAGGAGGAAACCCTGGAGTCTGAGACCAGAGAGGCCAGATCTTAGCAGGAAAACAACCCCCGCCTCTCTCACCCTCGATGGCTCCCCCACCCCCTCACCTGCCTCTAATTTCAATAAACAACTTAGTGAGGAGAAAGAGGCGGAAGAAAAAGCAAGGCTGTCTCTCAGGCTTTCTCATGCGGGCGGGCGTGGCGCGTCTGGGTCCACGCACGAGCTCCTTCGGGGTGCGGCGCTCACGCGTGTCTCGGGGAAGTGTATGCATTTGGGGGCCCGCATGAGTGGGAGTCAGTGTCTGTCTCTCTTTGTCTCTTTATCTCTGTCAGTCTCCCGCGCGAGCCCGAGCTCTATCGCTGACTTTCTGACGCTATCTCTCACGGCTTCGCTTTGTCTCTCTCCATCTGTCCGTCTCTCCTGTAGGCTGTCTCCGTCTCCTGTACCTCCGTTATCGCCTTTTTTCTCCGAAACTCCTCTCTCCCTCCTCCCCCTCTCCCCACCGCCCCTCCCCGCTCGCCCCGCGCCCCCTCCCCAGCCCCCCGCCCGAGCAGCTCTCGCTCGCTCGCACACTCTCTCTCTTTCGCTGTCGCTCACAGGCAGATTTATGGTCAGCCCAGGGCTTCTCATTGGCCAAGCGCTGACAGGACTTGATTTAACGCCTCCTCTCATTGGCTGAGCTTGACAGCCCGATTTACGAGTCACTTCGCCATTGGCCAAACAGCCTTGGCCCTGATTTATGGCTCGGTGGCTTCGGGGAAGAGGGGGGCGCAGCTGGGGAGTCAGGATGCCCCTCCCCTTGCCAAAGCTTCCGTCTCCCTCTCCTCTGCTTGCTCCCCTCTCTCCCTCCCTCCCCTCGAGGAACGGCATTCACTGTACCTGTTCCTCGAGCCCCCTCCTCCCTTCTCTTTCATCCCCTCGGGGGGAGAATTGGGGTGTGGTGGTGGTGGGATCCTAAGCAGAGGATGGGGTCTGGAGGAGTAAATATGGGCGGGCGCGCGGGGCGGGGGGGCGAATCAGGGGTTAACGGCGGGGTGAGTAGAGTAGGGAGAGAAGATTGAGGAGGGACAGAGAAAGAACTGAAGAGCGAAGGGGAAACTGAGGGGATGAAAGGGGTGACGGGAATGAAAGGAAGGCTGAGGAGAAAGGGGAGACTGAGGGACAGTAAGAAGGGGATCTGAGGAGAAGAAAGGAGGGGCTGAAAAGAAAGGGCGCATTTGAAGGGGCAAACGGGCTGCAGCGGGGGGATCAGAGAACTGAGAGTCTTGTGTTCAAAACTCACTATCCAGACTGCTGAATAAGAGTCTTCAGACAATAGCTCTGAAGAGGAAGAGGCTTAGAGGAGCAATAGAGAGGTGAGAGAGAGGGACAGGGAAAGAGAACTGGAAAGTAACGGGGAATTGAAAAGGGGGGAAAGGATGGAAAACTAAGAGAGAAGACAGAACTAAGGGTGGTGTTTATGGGGTGGGGGGGTGAGGTGTAGTGAGAAAAGACGAAATCCAGAGAGGAACTCCTGAGGGAAAGAACAAGCCTACTCCGCCTACTCCTCTCAAGGAAGACCCCTAGACGCCTGCGGGGGGGGGGGGGGACAAGTCCCATGCCCCCCCCCCAGGAGACGCTCTACCTCAAGGCTGCGGTGGGCTCCCCTTTCCCTACACCTCACTCCTCCCCCTTACCCACCTCCCCAGTGAAATTTATGAGTTCAGGGCTGGCCTTCAGGAATTAGGAATATTTATGCTTCTTTGAGAGTGAGGTTTGGAAGGTGATAAATAAGGGGCCATGGGGGGGGTGCAGCTGGGGGCTCCTATTTTTAGCGTGGCCACTTTCCCAAGGCCCCCACCCACCAATTCCCTCTCATCCCAAGCCAGAGAAGGGAGCGCTAAGGGAGGTGGGGAATGGGTTTCAGATATCAGGAAGGGGGTCTGGACTGCCCTGGAGAGCCCCTCGGAGGACTGCAGATCTTTGCAGCAGAAAGGATTGAAGGCAGATGCGGGAGGAACTTTCCAAGTATCCTGGCATTCTTATAGCCCCTGGAGGGCAGTTACAGCATTTCTGCAGAAGACGGAGAGAGATGGGGAGAAGCCAGGCTCCCCTCTGCCCCCCTAAGCTCAGTTGCTGAGAAATAGAGGAGAGGAGCCAGGAAATTCAGGGGCAGGTTTCTCTGGCATGTCACCTCCCTCAGAGGGAGAGGAAGATTTGAAATCCTTCCCCCTCCCCCAGACCACAGCCTGGGTCCCTGAGAAAGGAGGCTAGGAATGTGGGGCTCAGGGCATCTCCTAGGAGTCTCAGCCCCCAACCTGTCCACCCCCACTGCTGGCTGAGAATTAAAAACAGCCAGTAGTCCTTGATACTCCCTGCCCTGGGCCTCCAGGAAATGAGGGAGGGAGAGGATCTGTCCTGTGATCCACATACTTTCTCCAGCCCTTAGCTCCAAGAACCATGTGTTTGTGACCCCCCACCCCAGCCAGAAGGCTTACTCTGGGCTTGGGTAAGTAGTGAACAAAGATAGCGGTCAGCGATATGGCGGGGCGGGGTGGGGGGTGTCTAAAGAGAACAGAGAGAGCTGGTGAAGAGGTGCCCCTCACACACACACACTGTGCCCTCCGTCCACTGAGGCTTTAGTAAGGATGGCTACAGGGCATGCACCAAAGCGCACACACGCTAGAAGGCTGCCTGGAGTGGGAAAAGGGAGGGAGAGAAGGGTCTAGACTGGCCCTTTAAGAGCCACTTAGGGTCAGAAAGCCTGGGCTACAGAAAGGGGAAGGAGCTGATGTCAGAAGACGGATGGGCAGCAAGATGGGGATTGATGCTAATGGGGGAGTTAAAGCTAAGTACCCAGACACTCAGAGGGCAGAACTGCAGATCTGTCTTCCTTATGCTCACCTCCCCCCCCCAACCAAACCAAGGCTGTAAATCTGCCTTCTCAATTGGGGGAAGGGGGAGTGAGGAAAAATGAGATGCTCTCTTTTCCCTTTTCCTGTTTTTTTCCTTAACCTGCGCCATCCCCCACCCCAATTCTTTTGTCCTCTCCCAATCCATGACCCTTTGCCACTAAAATTTCCAAATCTCTGGCTTTCCACAGGAATTGAGGGAGTGATTTCAGCTTGTAGAAGGAAACCACAAGAAGGGCTCCTTCACCAGAGACCGGGTGGGAATGGGTTGGTGGGCTTGTGGTGAGAGGCCAGGAGGCTGGAAGCTCCCAGTTGCCTCAGTTTCTCTTCCTCCCATCCTCTTCTTACTTGGAGATGACTCTAGCAGCCTTCTCCCAGGACAGTAGGGTAAAGGCAGGAAGTAAGATATTGGGTGCCAGGCGCCGGAACGGGTGTGAGAGCTTCAGAGTTGGGTTTGTGGAGCCCTCTGACATACCGAGATGCTAGAGGGGCTAGTGGGCCTCCAAGGGCAGCTAGGGGAGCTGCAGGAGCTGTCCACAGAAAGATATATGGGCTGGCTTCTCGGAAACTCCTGGATCATGCCGTTCCCTCTCCTTGACCACATACCCTGCCTGCTGAGTTGAGACCATTTCGGGCCAATAGTCTATTTATTGTAAAGGCAGGGTCCAGCTCCTCCCCACACCTCTCAGGAGGCAGTTGGGGATCTCAGGGAGGACGGGCTGCTCACAGGGGTTGGAGCTAATAACCCTTGGGGAATTCCATGTCTTCCTTTCCTTTCAGGTAAGACTGTATCTGCCATCTTTCAGGACCTGGAATGACCTTTCTCTCTCTCTCTACTGGCAAATCAGGGCCTGTTCTGGAGAAGTCCTTCTGTATTAGAGGAAGTCCCTCTCCATCTCATCTGCTGCAGTGGCAAACCTGAACTCCTTTCTAGTCCTGGAAACGACTGCTGCCTGACTGCTTCCTGGTTTCCAAATCTTCCTTCCTCGGTATCCATAAGAGAATGACCCTAAGATGTCAATCTCATCTCTTCCCTCTCCCCAGGTTTTCCTTCAGAGGCCTAAAATCACCTCGAGGCCATCCTCTCTCTGTTTCCTAACTCTTCAGGGACAAGGGAGAGAGCCAGGCTGGAGTGAGAAAGTTTGGGGGTTGTGAGCCAACGCCACTGGAACCCAGGCTTCCAGCCTCCCAGCATCTGGCCAAGCACTCCCCCCCATCCCAGGGAGGTCAGCCACTGGCCTCAGCCCTGGTCTCTGGCTGCTTCTCTGTCCTGATGATAAATCCTGTCTTTGTCTCCCCTCCAAGCCGGGGGGCCCCAGGCGGCTGGGGGGTCAGAGGCTGGGGGAGGGGTCAGGGTAGAGGGGGGGAGAGACCCAAGGAGAGTGGGAGGAGAAGATGGACAGGAGCAGCTGGTGAGCAGGCACTGGGGGTGGGCAGCGAGGGGATGGGGCCTCTTGATTCTACAAATCCCGACTACACATTCCAGCAGGCCAGCATTCTGAGTACGAAAGCCAGGATTCTTAAGATGTGGAAGTACCTTGGGAATGGCCCCTGGGAATCAGAAATACTGGGAGATGGGGGTTGGGGTGGGGTTCCTGAAGGAAAGAGGCTGCTGAAAGAAATGGGTGAACGAGAACCTGTCCCCACCACAGACCCCTAGACAAATGTGCTGTGCACTCACACACTGAGACAGACAGACAGACGCACATGCGCACACGCACCCAAGATTTATGGCCCAGCAGCATGAGGGAGCCCAGGAGAGCCAGGCTGCCCCTTGGCTGGCCCCTCCCCTGCTGTCTTCTCTTGCTGTGACTTTCCTGTCTCCATCTCTCCATTCTTTTTCTCTGCTCCCAGGCTCGCTGCTCTTTCCTTGTGTCAGTTTCTCTCACTCTCCCAGGTCCTCATGCTGGCTTTCTGCGACCTCTCAGCCTCTGCCTCTTTGTCTCTCAATCACTTTTCTCTCCAGTTGTGTGTCTCCTACTCCCCCCTCTCCTATTTCCTTGGACTCTCCCTCTGTCCTGCCTCTGCTGCTCTTCATCCCAGCCATTCCCCACTACCTCACTGCCAACCCAGAGTCTCAGAATGATGGGAAGGAGAAAAGGGGCTCTGAACGAGTGCCTGCTTTGGTGGGAGGTCTGGAACCATATTGTGTTAGGGTATGGGGTAGAAGGAGGGACAGGGAAGCCAGATGACCAGGAGAGAAGCTCAACTAAGGGAGGAAAAGTGAAATGAGATGGAAGACAGAAAAGACACAGAAGGGCAAACACTGAAAGAGGGGGGTAAAGACTAAGGGTTCCCTTTAAGTGTATTTGGGGTCAGTCTGAATGGGAGGAGCTGAGGGGCATCTACTGAGTCATCACGCCACACAGATCCAGCAACTAGACCTGGAGACCCCGCCAAAGAAACAAAGATGTGATGTCCACCAGGCAGCCACGGTTCTGGGTTCTCTCACCTATCTGAGAAGGTCTCACAGACCTCTTTTCCCCTGCGGACAGTCTTGGAGTGCTGGTTCCCTCCCCACTCACCCCTCCCCTAACACCTCCCCTCCTCACCAGTGACATCAGCTCTGGCTGCCAATGTCCTCAGCCCTGCTGATGTACTCTCCCATGGGTGAAAGAGAGGCCAGTCACCTCTGCCCCACCCATTCGTCCCCCAGTCTGGGAGCTGGGGCGTAAACAAGCCAGCACCCTAGGGTGGTTGGAGGAGGAGGCGTCTGTACCAGGAAGCCATCTGCAGGACATGGTGGATAAGAAAAGGGGGGGGGGCATGGGCACCAGGGGAAGGGAGAGAAGCTGGAGGGGGGCACTTGAGGAAGAGGGGCTGCAGCACTAAATCACCCTGTGGGGGGGCTCCCTCTGCCTGAGCTCAGTGGGGTGGGTAAAGGATAGACATTCGGGGAGGGGGGAAAGAAGAATGGGGAATCGCCGCATCTGGCAGGCAGGTGTCTGGCACTGTTCAGGCCGCAGTCACTTTCCCAGCCAAAGGGGAGGAAGGGAGAGGGGAGGAGGGGCTTCCCAGGGTTCCCTGGGGGAAGAAGGGAACGCTTGCAAAACATGAGACCCAGAAACAGACAGAGACCAGTGGAGGCAAATAATCAGACCCCGGTCCCCAGTCTCTGCTTTAGTCAGTGCCGGAGAAGGGTTTGCTCATAGTCCTGAAAGGAAATCGCTGGCCAAGGGATGGACTAGGCCGGGGTAGGCCAGGGCACCGGAGTTCCATTCCTCGTGGGAAACAGAGGAGGCAGGAAAAGTTCAGAGGAGGCCAGGCGGGGGAAACAAGCTCAGAGAATCTCAAGTTTGAGATACAACTCCAGTGACACAACGCTCACACGGACATGCCTTCCCCCACCCAGGGTCAGTGCTGGGTGGTAAGTAGATAGATTAGGATGGTAAGGCTGGACACTGCTTCCTCCCCACCTTAGGCGAAAACAAAGGTCCCTAGCCCTCGTCCAGCCTCCTGAACCCCAACTTCCAATGCAGGACTACAGAGGTGAGAGCCCAAGCATTTTCTTTTTTTTTTTTCTACCTGCTAAGGGGGATTCTGGGCACAGGTGCCCCACAGCTGACAGCAGGCAAGACTGGACCACTCGGTGGTTTCACGTCTTGATGCTGGAGAGGCTCTTCCCACTCCCAGTACCTTCCTTCCCTCATCCTGTCCTGAGGTCCTAATGTGGTCTCTCTTGCTCACTCCTGGAATTGCTGGCCCATCTTAGGAGCTGTAGAGGTGACTAAGGAGACCCTTCAAAACTGCAGTACAGAGGAGGGCTCCCCCACCCTCCCCCCTCCTTAAAATCCTGCAGAGGAAGGGGGAAAGAAAACCAAAGCATTCTCCTGTCGCCGCGGCAACCATAAAACCCCCAGCTAAATCCATCTTGTGAGCTCACCGCCCCATTAAGATGCAGGGCCAGGCTCTGAGCCAGCCCAGCCACATTCATTTGTGCGAATAAAGGTGGAGGAGGGGGAGGGGAGCAGGCTCTGGAGGGACGGGGAAATGGCGAGAAGAGGTTATTTACACCACCGTCCTGACCTTCTGGAGCAGCGCTGGCTCCGATAAATAACCCGCTCAGCGCCATTTCAGAGCAGGGGTGGGAGGTGCAGGAAGGGAGCAGGGGCTGAGGAGAGCCCCCACGCAGGTGCGCGTCTCCGGGTTACTTATGGCTGAGGCGGGAGCAGGCAGCTGGCTTTGGGGGTGGTGGGGGGGGAGCACTCAGTTCCCTAGGACTCCCACTGAGAAAATCCCACCCCCACCCCACCCCTGGCGCCAATTTCCAGGCGAGGGGACGGAGAGATGCCAAGGAGGCAAACAGCCCCGTAAATTAGGGATGAGGGGGGGAGGTGGAATGCTGGGGAGTCTCTGAGGTAGGCGGGAAGAAATATTATAAGATGGGGAGAGATGGGGGGGGGAGTAGAGGAATAGAAGCAGCTGCCAAAAAGAGAGGGAGAGGAACAGAAACATCACACAAAGGCAGTTTGGAAAAAAAATCTGTTTTATTCCTCTTTGCACACAGCAGTATATGAGGTGGCTATCTCCTGACTCCATACATCTCTGACACAAAAATGCCCCCTCAAATAGGCCCGGTTATTTCACCCCACTTCAGTCCTGGAGAACTGGCAGTTAGTGGGTGGGACAGAATTAAGCCTCAGGGAGGTTTTTTTGAGACATTTTTGTGGGAAGTTTTGGGTCAAGGGGAAAGATTAGACCCAAGAGTGAGTGTTCCATCCTCCATCTTCCTGGGGAAATCCAAACCCCAAAGGTTTTCTGAAGAAAGGCACCTCTCTCAGTGACCTACGGAGGGAAAGAGCCCAGACCTACTGCCTGGATGTAAGGCTGAGGCAGAGAGAAGAGGGGGTTAAGCGGCAGAGACTGCAGACCCAGGGCAGAGGAGTAAAATGCATGTGGGGGAGCGAAGGGGACAGAGCCCAGAGGCCCTGAGTCATAAATCCCACCCCCTCCCCA
This sequence comes from Cryptoprocta ferox, assembly GCA_028646485.1. Taxonomy (NCBI): domain Eukaryota; kingdom Metazoa; phylum Chordata; class Mammalia; order Carnivora; family Eupleridae; genus Cryptoprocta; species Cryptoprocta ferox. Next base: position 57,882,184 of record CM053571.1, read on the forward strand.
GTTCTGAGCAAAAACTCTTCTTCCCAAGATGAAAATGGGAGTTTTAGTTCAGGGACAGGCTTTGCTCCAGGGCACAGCAAGGACAAACCAGGCAAAGATCCCATGGGAGGTGAAGGCGAGTCAAGGTAGTGGACCAGGAGACGGACACTCCTACAATGAACACTCACAGACCCACAGAGGTTTTGAAGCTATGAGCCAGGATCAGGGTGAGAATGCAGCTGTGACTGAAATACAGAATTTTATAAGCCCTGTCCAATAAAATGTAAATCCCTACATCTTCCACTCTGTCCCCTGCCCATGAGCTGTTGCCCATCTTTCCTCCGAGACTGGAGGACAGGGCAGTAAGAAGGAATGGGACGAAATGCTGAGGCCAGTGAGTGGGGTTGTGGCTGAAACTGGATATGCCACCCCCACTCATTCTATAGAAAAAAAAATTCTCTCTCTCCCTCCCCTTGCTAACATATGGGCTGTTGGGATGAAGGCCTGGTAAAGGCAAAGGGAGGAAAACACTCAGCACATTCTTTCTCCTGCTTTGATCTCAAGTGTAGCTGCAGCAAAGGGCAGAGAAGTTGAGAAGAAAATATGGGGGGGTGTAGGAGAGCATGAGAGCACAATTCGGTGTAGAAAGGAAGAGGGTGCTTTCCCTACCCCGCATTCGAATCTGATGGGAGCTTTACTCCCAGGCTGTTTAAAAAAAAAAAAGTGTGAAGGAACAGGAAGCATAAATGGGATAAATGGGGGTTTGGGGGAGCAACCACAGACAGGATGGAGATTTAAGGATCCCTTGTGATCCCCGAGATGACCCTGAGAGCATCAGTTGGGGGACTGGATGAGGAGTCACAGCAGACATGTGGATTTTCTGAGGGGGTGAGGAGCCAGGAACAGTGAGGTCTTCACCGAAGGAGTGACCACTTGATCTGTTCTTTGGCTGACTGCAGCACCTGCAGGGACAAGGGCAGCAGTGAGGGGCTGGCTGGTGGGGGGGTAGGGCAAGGACAGAGATTGGGGCTCTCCTTCCCCTCACTTGCCTTCCCTGTCCTTAGAAGAATGGCAAATAGAAAATCCCCAAGGGCAGAGGGATGGGAAGAAGCTCTCTAAGGCCCTAGAGGACTGTCAGTTTGGGAAATTCCAAAAAAATTCAAATCCACTGGGGGGATGAAGAGAGAAGAGGTATACCTGGGAGGAGAGAAAAAAACTGGGGGTTACTGGATGTATGTCAGAAAGGAGGGGTTACCGCATCCAGATGGACTTCTTAGTGAGAATTCCAAGTAGGTAGAAAACAGAATCCCTCCCTTGCCTCCCGCATCAGGTAGACAATCTATCTGCAAAGTAGCAGGATGGAGCTGCAAAACCTGCCTGTTCTAGAATATGCATTTCCAGCTTAGCCCTCATTTGAATAATAAGAAAGAGAGAGAGAGAGAGAGAGAGAGAGAGAATGTGTGTGTGCGCGCGCACGCACACAGACCATCTGCTTAAGGCAAGCCTCTGCTGGGGAATAAATCACTGAATGAGGCATCAGGCAGGGAGGGTTTGAAGGGTACAGAGCAAGGCTGACAGCCACTGCTCACAGGGAAGTGGGACAGGAGTTGGGTGGGGCAGGCAGTGTTTGGCTGTAGGAGTCCCAGGTCTCTGGAATAAGAGGGAGCCAAGAAAGGGGTGTCTTTAGTCTCTAGGTTCATTCCGACTCGGGCTGGGGTGGAGTGCTATTCTAGCCTCTTTAGTGACCTAGTCCATCTGGAGAGGAAGAAAGGAGAAAGTCATACCTGAGACACGGTCTGCTCCGTAAGAGGGACATCTTCACCCTATGGCACGGAGAAAACAAGCATTTAGCATGGGAGAAAGCTGGAGTAAGACCTGACTGAAGTTTGGCAGTGGAGAGGAAAAGGCAGATGCCCGACTTCTCAGTCCCTTCTAGGAAGTACAGCCATAATTTTACTTGGCCAGAGGGACTGGGAGCAGAAAAGAGTCATTTCATCCATCCTCTGTTTTAAGGCAGGAGGACTTCTTAAGAGATTTATTCCATTCCAAGTAATCAGCAGGTTATCTGATCCTCAACTTGGGGGTGGGGGACCTGATTCCCTAGTCAGAGAAGACCTTCCCTGAATATCAATATCGCTAGGGAAAGGATGAGGGGGAGCCAGGGGTAATTTAATGGATCCTGCAAGGCCTGATGGGTAACGACAGCATGTTAATTTGAAGAAATAAACTGCTGCAACAGCAGCCTGAGAAAGGGAAGGCGGGAGTTGGGGGGGGACCCTCTCTCTTGCCACATAGAGACATATGTTAGAGGAGAAGATTAAACTATGCAAATGGAGCCCACGGCAGTTAAGGGAGAAGATTTCCCATTACCCGGCACTGTCAGCCTTCACTCTGTGGAGGTCAGAGCTGGGACATTCTATGAATGGGGAGATTTGCTTTGCTCAAACACCTAGGCACCCCGCTGTTTACTGGTGGGTTCTCTCTACACCCACCATTACCTCCCCAGCAGACCTGGAGGCTTCTACGGTTAACCCAAAGGCCCCTTTCTGGTGTCCCTAGCACCAAAGGAGGCCTGAGGGTCTGCAAATAAATGCTTCCTGATAGAGAGGTGCTGTCCTTAGTTATATAGGACGCTATGACAAGGAAGGCACTCCTCTGCCTCACTTCATTGGGATCCATCCCCAAAGGAAGTATAAGCCAACCTCAACTTCCTTTATAGTTGCAGAACCATTCATAGTAAAGTTTCTTTTATTCATCTGTGATTCAATTAGGTGGGTACTAAATGTTCCCTCTGTGCAAAGATTGTATGAGACGCTAGGTAGCAGGTGAGGGACAACAAACAGTAGGCCCCTTCTGCTTCCCATCTTTGAGACAATGAGAATTTGAAAGGGAAGGAGAAGGTTGTATGTTTTCTATAAGCCCTGACCTTTAGAGACACTTAGCAGGTGTGGCCCTGGAGGGTGGGTAGACGGGGGATAGCGGGGAGCACCCTCTTGCTTACCCTTAATGCTACCCGGTGAACCACTTGCTGGGGATCACTCTCTAGGATCACCCTAAGAAGACAAAGAAGAGACCATCGTTCACTCTGTCCTGAAGGACAAACCCACTGTGGGGATCCGGTCACTAGGACCACTTGCCTTAGGACAGAGGCAACTGCCCCACCCTCTTACCCCAGATCCGAGGAGGTCCAGGCAGGTCAGAAAACTCACCCTCCATCTACGATTTCATCCACAGCCAAAAAGAGCCCTTCCATGTTCTCCAGCAGAGCTCGCTTTTCTACATTTTTCCTGAGTCCCCAAGAGAAGAGAAAAACCAGCCTGTGTGTAAGAGGAACCTAGGACACTGCCTGGGTCGGGGATACTAAAGTAGACCAATAAAATGTCTCTACCAACCGCACAGACTAAAAAGTAAGTAAGTAGGTAAGAACTTTTTGGCTAATCCACTCTGAGCTTATTCCTATTCTTAGTTGCTAAGGATCAGGAATGTCAGGAAAGAGATTCAAGAAAAACAGTCAATTTCTGACTATTCAAGGGTTGATTATCCAGAGCTACTGTTTCTTCCCTACCTACCGTGACGCTGCTCATGACATTGCTCATAAACACTAACATCACTGGGTGGAAAAAAGCAAATAAACAGCTAAACCCAATCTGGATGTGGCGGGAGGTGGAGAGGAGTTGAGTGCAAACTCTATTTGCACTCAAGCTCCAACAGACTTTCTAAGCCTCTCTCCATTCCCCCCTGCTCCCCCTGCGTCCCCCTCCCTCACCAGCTCTTCTCAGGCCTGGAAAAGAAGCCCAACCAGGGGGCTGGGAACAGTCAGGGCCCTCATCCACTAGCTTCAGATCCGGTGGTTGTGCATGTGGCCAGTCACATCCGTCAGCTTGACTCTTTCACTAGATCACCGAAATGAAGTCTATTCATTCACCTGGCTAAGAAATAAATCATCCCCTTCCTGAGGAAATCAGAGCCATTCGCCCTGCTGATTTTGTGGGGCTGAGAGCGCCTGCTGTTCTGCTCCGGATGGCGGATGGCTGTCTGTACTGGGTTCACTTGGGAGCTGCTGGGGGAATGAAGTTCAAAGCCCTGGATGTTTTCAGGAAAAGTATATCTCTTCTGTTGCCCATCTACATGGGGAACAGAGGGCTTGCTGGGGAGGTGGAAGGGAGGAGAGGGTAAATGGCATATTCTTCCTGTCCTATAGAAACGAAAAACTAAGGGCTAGTTAAAAACAGGGAGGGTTGCCTCCATTCCCAGGGTACTGATGTCACCTCTGGGACACTTCCTTACACTTGCTCTTTCCCTACCTTCTCATGGAGTCTAGAAAAGCAACTTAAAGGGGCTCAGAGCTCTGACAGAGCCACTGGGTAGTATGAGAGTAGAAAGACACTGCTCCCTCCCAATCCCCTTTCTTGGGAGAATGATCCCACAGGAGGGACATACATTCCATCCAGTCCTCCCCATCAGTGCAAATTACTCTGAAATAATAAGCCTAACTTCTCAAGGTAAATCAATTCCCTGGAGCCTCTGCTAATTCCCCCACAAATCCCTGGGCCTGATGAATAGTGACTTTCTCTCCCAAGCAGATGTCAAGAATGGCCTGCTCACCTCAGCATCTGGCTCAATGAGTCAAAGAGGCAATTCAGAACAGCCATGAGCATCAGCTGTTGGGAGACAGAAGAAGCAGAAGGATAAGGTTCAAGGCCCTGAAAGCTGCTACCTGAAAACAAAACCTGCTAATTCATTAAGCATCAAAAGACACAGGCTTTCACAAAGGACCAAAAGCATAAGGTGGAAGTCAGAGCAAAAACAGGAAGAGGACCTGTGGTTTCTCGCAGAAATAAATTCTGCTACACGATCCCACAATTTGAGATCTCTCTTTGACCAGACTGTTCAAACTTTCCTACCATGGTCCTCTACGGGTCTTTACCAACTGCGTAGATGTTACCTGATATCTTCAGTAAAGAAATCATTAACCAAACAGTAACTAAGGTCAGGGAGTTAGTGGAAAGAGCATGGGCTTTGGAGTCAGATAGAGTTAGGCTGAAATCCCAGCTGAGCCATTTCTACATGTGTGACCCTGGTAAAAGTTAGTAGGTTGAACCATATGAAATTGCCATTTCTGTAGTTCAACAGCGGTCGTGTGCAAGCAATTTCATACTGTTCCTCACGTTTTGGTTTCCTCATCTATAAAACAAAAACACTAATACCCACAACTCACATAAGTGCTGTGAGGATTCAGTACCAAGGTACCTTACAAAGCACTTAAAGTAGTAAGAGCTCACAAAGAGTTGCTTCTCTCAAACTTTTACTTTTGCTTCAAACTATGGGGGGGGGCTTATTGTTACTTATCTACTCTCCTAGACATTGCTACTTGAGGTAAGTAGCTTTTCCTGTGCATAGAAAGCTGGTCAGGACTATATTCACAGTTTTCTCAACTGACCCATTCAGAATGTATGGCTTGAACATGACCCCGAATGTTGGCTAAGTGACCCAAGCTCAGTCAGGTGTGGAGCCTTCACAGTAGGAGCAAGCATCCGGTCGACACTGACCACACCTCAGAAATCTACCTCTGAAAACACTATTCAGGGAAGACCACTGATATCATATATCAGTATGTATTAAAACATATCTGGTATCTGCAACGTGAAGATAAAAGAGCAATGGGGGAGGGTAGGGGTGCCTGGCTGGCTCAGTTGGAGGAGCATGCAACTCTTGATCTTGGGGTCATGAGTTCAAGTCCCACATTGGGTGTAGCAATTACTTAAATAAATAAAACTTTAAAAAAAAGAAGAGCAAGTGGGGAAAACCTGCATTCTAGGTTGATTTTTTTTTAAATTTTTTAATGTTTATTTATTTTTGAGAGAGAGAGACAGAGTGCGAGTCGGGGAAGGCCAGAGAGAGAGGGAGACACAGAATCGCAGGCTCCAGGCTCTGAGCTGTCAGCACAGAGCCTGATGTGGGGCTCGAACTCACGAACCACAGACCATGACCTGAGCCGAAGTTGGACACCGAACCGACTGAGCCAGCCAGGCGCCTCTATGTTGATTTGTTTGCTAGGCCACATTTGTGAGGGCAGCAGGATTCTGACAACTTCATTAGCCCAGTCAGATGCCAGAGGGACGTGGCACTCTTAGAGTCCAGAACCAGTAACGGAGTCCTGCCTGTGGTTTAGGAAGTGGGATCAGCAATAGCAAAGGGCGATGCGGATTCTCACCTCATTTTCGTAGGAGCTGCCAATCACATAGAAATAGAGATCGATGCTGCTTTTGTATACCACCGTCAGGCCTTCCAAGAGGGCGATTTCACCTGGGGGCGGGGGGAAGGTGGGGACGGTTGGCCCTTGGCCCGAGGTAAGGAAGTCCCATAGAAGGAGTTACCATGCATTCCTGGCATCCAGCTGTTTGGGCTCAAGGAAGGTAGGTCGTAATAATGTCCAACGACCAGAGTTGACCGGCTTTTTCTTTCCGGGTGGTAGAAGAAGGGAAGTGTAAAACTTGGGGGAATCGAAATGTATCTTCTCCTCTGACCACCTCCCCGCCAACTACCCTTATTTCCCTCCTTGTATATGAGACAGGATACTAGTCGATCCTTCGGAGGTGAAAATGCAGAGCGGTCACCTTTACAGACTTCCATTTACCTGCCCTAATGGATGCGGTACAATAAGCAGAGCTGCAGTTAAATTTGTCAAGTGAGGCTCATAAATCCAGGGACTAGACAGGTAGCTAACAGCCAACCTTCCAGCACGGTATTCCCGCGTGAGGTACACTCACCTCCCCATTACATTTCTGAAGAGTTTATTATAGGAGGGGAGGAGGAAAAGAGGGAGAAAAGGAGGCAGTAATTTTATCCTTTCTCTGCAGTCCTGCCGCCACCCCCTGCCCACCACGGTTCCCCCAACACCGGGAGCAGTGAAAGGAAAGTGACCTACTGTCAGTCCGGTGGGTCTTGTTGAAAATGTTCTTCTCAAAGGCCTTTTGCTCCTTGACACTGGGGTAGGTGTCGTCATAGTACTGGTCGGAGGGAAAGGAGATGGGTTGGGTCATTAGAGCAGGGAGCCCAGAATGATTGGTGATGGTGCTTTGCCCTGGATCGTGGATTTCTTTCCTTCAAGGCATGGGGTGAGGGAAAAACACTGCCATGAAGAAGGAAGAACTATGGAGGCAGGGAATGGGCAGTGAGTAATCGAATACCAAAAAAAGAAAAAAAAATGGGGGGGACCCTGCCGTAAGCAAGCCTACCTCACACTTCTAAGACTGTAAGGGGCAGAGGCCTACAAGCCCTTCAACGAAGCTCTATCCCTGTCTGCACTCGAGGAGAGCAATCCTGAGACTAGTCTCATCGAGTGCTTCCCAGGAGTTACCCTACGTCGGGGAGCAGTGCTAGAGAACACAAAAGGCACTAGAGGCACAGAACACTTCTTCCAGACCCTTGCTCACAGTATGAAGCTGAGGGATGGGGAAAGAAAGGCTGCAAAAACCTCCTTCCTCTAAAGAAAGGCAAACCCTGTCCAATCCCTCTAGGATCTTAGCTCTCTTTTCTGAAAACTGAAAGCAGGAGACCATCTAGCACATTGCTGAGCCCACTCCCAAGCTCTCCCTGGCACGGGGGCAGAGATACAGGCTGCTAAATCGCTCTGCTCTTTAGGGGCTAATCCGTCGCAGTCAGCTGAAGACCTATGACAGGTCTGGCATTTAGTAACTGGATAACTGTTTCAAAAGGTGTCCTGCATAGTTACATCCAATTACAGGGAGGAACAGCTGGTGAATTCTAAACTAATCTCTACCTGCTGATTGATTTATGCTGTGCTCGCCCGGAGTTAATACACCAGGGACAGAAAAAATTTCCACAGGAGGGGGGACTATGGAGGGAGAGGAGAGGGGTGTCCTTTCTCCTCTCAATAGATCCAAAGTTAGAAACATCACACTGGGGAAATCAGGAGGTAACAAGCTTGGTGGTGACTGCAGACTTAGGGCTGGAATCCTGGAACTTGCCAGAGAATTTCCTGGGAAAACGCAGGCAGGGTGACAAGGCAAAAGGAAGGAGGACAAGGGTGATGGGCATGGGCAGCCTGCTTCTCATATCCAGACACTGTACCCTTCAGAAACCAAGGTTCCCAAGCTTTTTCCTGCTCTGATGCTGACAACAAAGGAGGTCAAGTATGAAAGCAGGGCAACTAAGGCACAGAGGCAGTCTGAGTTTTATCCGGAGTGGTCACAGGAAAATGGGAGAAGTCTCAAAATTACGGTATCAAGGAATAGGAGTTAATAGGGGCAGTCCCCAGGTCCAAATCTCAGAACAAGTCTTTGTCTTGCTCCTCAATGAATTTCAAAGGGAATCTCACCTTGGCAAAAAGTCGATCTCCATCATTGTCCAGAATCAGGATGGCTTTGACAGTATACAGGGAGGGTTCCTGAAGAGATATGAACATACCTTCAGTCCTGAAGGCTCCTGCTACCAGTGGCAAACCTTCCCCTAGTCCCACTGGGGGTGCAGGGGGTTACAGAGGTGCCTCTGCAGACCCCTTATCCCACCCTGGTTAGATTTAGACAATTCCCGCTGCGAATGCTCAAGTGGTGAATGAACTGAATTGAGGGAGGGGACATTTCAACAAAGAACTCCCAACACCATCAGAGAAACAGTTTCCCTGAGCCCAGATCACAGAGGATTTAATCAAGGTAGGTCATGCTGTTATTTCCAAATATTATGCTACGGTTATTTTCCAAATTACCCTCCCTCCCTGGTCTCCCATGTACAGGTAGGTATGGAATGTGACCAGATTAATTAATAGGCACTGCACGAGGCTATCTGAAAATAGCGTCGAATGCCCTAGTGTACTTGGAAGTTTCTGCAGTCCCAATGCAGTAGCAATGCAGAGGCATAAAGCAAGCCTTCCCTAAACCACCCACACACTGAGCAGAGGGAAATGAGCACACATGCATGTGCACACTCATGTACACAGACACACCAGCTCTGAATGCAGCCCAGTGAGACATCCATCTTCCAAGACTTCCCCTACAATCCCAATTCCTCTACGATACTCCCAACACTGCCACTTAACTTGCCAAGACAAAAACCATTCTGAATTTTGGGGGAGTTAAGAAGCAGTACGAAGAGGGTCTAAGAAGCCTGCTCCCCTTAATGAGCAGGAGGGGAGAGTTCTTTGGCTACCAAAAGTCAAATTTTGATTATAACGGCTCTCATAAAGGAACCACAGCCTCAGCCTTAATGCAAAGCATATCACTTTGCAAAAGCTCCTCTACTCCTGCAACTTCTAAGGAACCAGCTAACCAGGAGAGGGAAAGGAAGGAGGGAACGGGAGGCAGTGTTACGTGTATGGAAGGTGTCTGGAGGCTCATATTCCCTGAATTTCTTTTTCTTTTTAATGTATTTTTTAAGTAGGCTCCACGTCCAACATGGGGCTCGAATTCACGACCCCAAGATCAAGAGTCGCATGCTCCACCAACTGAGCCAGCAAAGCGCACCTCACATTCCTTGAATTTCTATTTTCTTTTTTAATGTCTATTTATTTTTGAGAGACCGAGAGAGAGCCAGCAAGCAGGGGAGGGGCAGAGAGAGATGGAGACCAGAGACAGAATCCCAAGCAGGCTCCGCGCTGTCAGCACAGAGCCCGATGCAGGGCTCGAACCACCACGGCCCACAAGATCATGACCTGAGCCAAGATCAAGAGTCCCGAAGCTTAACGGACTGAGCCACCAGGAGCCCCACATTCCCTGAATTTCTAATTAACATAACTTACCACTGATCTCCCCCCACTGGGCTGTGAGACAGGGATGTTGCCTCCCTTTCCTGGCTTTGCTTAGGAAACCCGCGATCCTCACAGGGGTCAAATATAACCTCCAAGCATGTGGCGTGTATTAAATAGACCCAAGAGTGAGCATGAAAGAATTATTGCCAAGGATCCAGAAACTGCAGCCTCCACAAAGGTAAACTGTCCCATGAGGCACCAGGAGGTTTATGGTTCTATACAAAGAGCCAACACCGCCTCGGGGAATTAAGAATGAGAGTAAAGGGAACCCAGTCTTCGGACAACAGGGTGATGAAGAATGTAAGCTCTCCTCACCTGAATTCTTGAGAACAGCAATTTTTGTCTCTTGTTCACTGATTTATTCCAAGTGTCCAGAACAACATGTGACACATTACTCTCTCGGTTTTTTTTGGATAATTGTGACAATAAATGAAGTTTGAGAATAAAGTAAAACATTTCTTGAGGCAGTAAGCATCTAGGGGAACTCTTATAATTAGACTTCCACGTGTCAGTAGACGTTCTGGTGTCGCTATTTTGGGGGATATTACTACCAACGTGTCTCTGTTCTGATCAACACTCCACAGAGATGCCCACCCTCTACACATTACTCCCCGGAATAAATAGTCTGTCTCAAACTAAGGAACTCTGCGTCTAGCAGAGGAAAGTCCTCTAGAGTCTCATCTAAAAGTCACAAATGGAGAAGCTTTCCTAACTCCTAAACCCCACAGAAAGATCTCTCCCATAAAACAGGCTTAATTCTATATATGGCAACTTGAGGGTCCAACCTCAACGGACCAAAAGGGAGACACCAATGGGAATGAGTTTCCTTCACAGAGGAAAAGAAGCCCACACGGAAGGAAATTTGGAAGAGATCATTTTTCCTACTTTCCCCTGGAAACCTCTGGCTCCGTTCTTCTCTCCACATTCAGAGAAATCTTGGAGAGCTTCCTAATGGTTTAAACTGGGCATTCATCTGGCATAGGTAACTGGTTCCTGCAGCCATAGAATCTGGCATCCCTAGAAAGAACGGGATGGATCCCAAAGAAAAGAAAAACCCTTATTGCCACCAGCCAACTAGGAGAGAGACAATGCCCTTTGTGGCCACTGGGGTATGAGTGCCTAAAACTGCTGGCAAAGAGAGAAACAGATTCCCGGGTTCTGTCCCTGGCCTTTCGCTCTGGCCTCCTAAAAGATGTTATCAAGGAAACCCCCCAAATAGGAAGTGGATCTTACCGGGAAGGATAAGAGGCAAGCGAAGGAAGGCAGGGAGAAGACCAGATCTGACTTACTACAGATCTGGAAGAGGTAAGAAGGCACTAGAGAAAAGGCTGGTCATTTCAGACTTCCAAAGGAATAGCCGTACTAAATAAAGCCAAGAATGGAGGCAGAAGCCAATGCTGCTTTAACTCCTCACTCCGAGACAGCTGGAGCGAGCAGCTTCTCCCTTACGTCTCCTGCCACCTCTTGACTACAGCCTCCTGCCACCTTCTGACTACAGCCAGTCCCACTTTAGCTTGGAGTCTTTACCTCTCAGGAGTGGGGAGGCCAAGAGTTCCTCTCATCCCATAAAACTAGCCAGTTTAAAGGCCCCAGAAACCATTACTGGTAATGTAATTTCATTTTAAGTTTTTGCAAAGGGCAAGTTTATAAATAACTCCCAGCTATTGAGAAATGGGCCTCCTGGACAATGGACTAGGTTTGACCTTGTAACACATTATATGCTGATTACTGAAAAAGACCCTACAAGCTTAGGCCATGTTCAAAGGATTTAAAAGGTCTATTCTTCCCTCACACTCCCAAATGTGTAGCTGCTAGAAAGCTTTCGAGACAAAGTTCTGTGATGCACTGACTTTCAGAGAGCCACAGCCTGAGTGTATAACAGAACTTCACCTCAAATGCTAATAGTGCCTGGAAATGATATGTAGGCAGATTGTTTGTGGGAGGTTGGGTGGCTCAGATAGATTTTCATGTACATTTTTATTGTCAAGAAGATTAGACTGGAGTCCTCAGGAGCGCTGAAACAACAAACAAGCAACCAGCCTGCTGCAAAGGAGTCTCTGATCTCAATCAGAGGATTTTTGTAGCCTGGTGAAAAACAGAATCTCCCAGTACCCCCGCACCATGCACGGGACTAGAGAGGAAGTCATTCCTAGTGCTGCCCCCTGTGGGCCTTCAAATGACCTGCAGCTTCCTCAGGATTACAGTCAGCGAAAATATTCAAAAGGCAGCTCTGAATAAAAGTTCTCTATTTGTGTGTCTTGTAAGTCAAACTAGGAGAGATGGGCTCTGAAAAAGCACAGAATTAAGTCAGTTCACAGCGTATAGAGTAAGAAGGCACTCTGGGGTAAGATCATGAAATGTCACCAGAAGAGGAAAGCGGGGGGAGGGGGTGGAGAGAAGGGAGTCTGCAGCAAGCGGACAGGATATTTGGGGGCTGAGACTAATTTTTTTTTTTTTAAATCATGGGAGAGAAGGGATGCGATCAAGAAACCTTTGTGGATTTAGAGGATGCTATCCACACAGCTGAAGGAGCACAAGTAAGAATCTGGTTGAGATTCCTAGAAAAGTTCTTCGTTTTCCACTTATAAAGAAATGTTTATGGCCACGCCAAAAAGTAGTACCCTGGCTTGGCAATAGGTCTTGATCAACAAGAAACAACATGCTCTTCCCTCAACCCTATTTATTTATTTATTTATTTATTTATTTATTTATTTATTTCACACAGGCTCCCTGCCCACCATGGAGCCCAACGTAGGGCTTGAACTCACGACCCTGAGATCAAGACCTGAGCTGAGATCCAGAGTTGGATGCTCGGCCGACTGAGCCACCCTGGCGCCCCAACTCTATTTATACAGTAAAACCAAGGCAGTAAAAACTAGAAGGAAAAATCCCTAGATACCACTCCCAGCTCTACATAGCGAAGCAGGTATTTTGCCCCCTGACTCTGTGCCAACTCCTTTCAAATGAAAAGCTCTTCTGGGGTTGAGGCCTCCAATTTGCCAGCCACAGCCTAGGGACTTCAAACGAAAAGAAGAATTAGCCTGTCAAGGCTTTGACAGGGAAGTTTTCACACACTACCCGAGGGTTTGCTTAGAACCAAGCACAATTCAGGAAAGACTAGGAGCCACAGGTTCCGCAGAACATTACCCAGCTGCCATGAGACCAAATATTGGTCAAAACACAAGTCTGAACACAAGCCTCAGGGAGGAAGAAGTGATGTCCAGAAGAGACACCCAGAAAGAATCTTCCTATCTGACACAGAGAGAAAATGTGAAAGCACAGTCCCTAAGAACTCAGCCACTATAGGAGAAAATGTCTCTGAACTCCTAAAATCCTTTATTATAATCTGGGTCAGCCATTAACTCAAGTTCTACCTTTCTGGGGGACTCTGCCTCTTCATCAGAGAAATGAGAGGTCTGACTGAGATAGGTTAAGGTTAATACCTTAAGTTACAGCAGACCTTTTTGATAAGCTGATGAAATTTATGGACCCCATGACCAGAAAAATACACATTCACAAATTCTTATGATTTCAAGGAGCTCAGTTAGAATTAAATATGATACTTTGTGAGGATAATAAGATGGTGTGGAGAGGGGAGGGGAAAGGGGGAAATGAATGATACTTTTGTAAATCACCCCCTCTCCTCTGTCTCGCACCAAATAATGACTTCAATAAATATGTGTGTGGCCTTCATAAATTAGTAAATATGACTGAGAAAACTAACACAGCCAGCAGGGGGAGCAAAGGTCAGCACCATACCCCTCCAGCCTTCAGTGACTAAACTTGGTGGCTGTGAGACAGCAAAGGACAAAGGTAACTAAGCCCAAGCTCTTCAGAAAGGCAAAAATCTCAGGTCCTCTCTTAAAATTCAGAAAGCCAGGCCACCTGGCTGGCTCAGTCGGTAGAGTATGCAACTCTTGGGCTCAGGGTTGTGAGTCTGAGCCTAGAACTTTTTTTTTTTTTTTAATTTCAGAAAACCTTATCTGGAGAAGTTTTTCCCAGAGGCTGCACAGTCAATTCTCCAACTGTTATGAAAGTCAAAAAATTACAGAAACGCAGGACAAAGCAAGCAGCACTGGAAAAAGAGACGGGTCAAACAAGCTGAAATCAGAGCACTCCACAACTGAGGCCTGAGAGCAACATTAGAACTTCTCGCCGTCTCAGTTCGGTAATCCAAGAGCTCTCATTTAAATATCATCAGTAACGGGAAAAATCAGACAGAAATAGATCTATTTCTGCAGAGTCCTTGTTTATGATGTTTCCTGTTATCTGCCTCACCCCCAATCTGCTAGTCTAAAAGAATGAGTCGACAGCCTCTGCGTCCCAAAATTCAAAATCATGCCCTAAGGCGTAACTGCTATCCCCTGCCCAGTTTCAGTCTCCCTCTGAAAAGTATACAAATAATAGAAAAGGAGTTGAAGAAAACTGGTAGAGCTAACCAAACCAACTGGCTGTAGGTGGGGATATCTGCCTTGACAGTGGGAAAACTAAAGGGCCAGATAAGGAGATGCATTTCACCTGCAACATGTGACTTAGGTTACCCAGCAGGAAAGTCTTCTGAAGAGAAGAGTATGGTCAAATACCAGAAGAGGAAAAGCTAGGAAATCTAAGGATAAAGAGAACTCCTCAAATTATCTGATCTGGGGGAAAGCCTATTCTGTACGGAATCAGGGAAGACAGGATGCGAAAGGGCCCTTGCCAGTACAGGCATCTTATAACGTGCATGGACTTAGCCCCCCAATTCATCTTCGTCAGCTGCTTGAGGGCACCCTGCCTTCCATCTTTCTAATTACTCTAGCATAAGTGGATAGGTGGACACGGATTCTTTATTCCTGTTCGATCCTTTATTTGCTTCTTGATTTCCCCTTTCCATAACTAGTTGTCAATATCCTAACTCTAACCAAGTCGTGTCAACAGAGTAAAGAACAGTAGCAAATATCTAGATAAAAAAAGACCCTAAATCTGCCACTAGGCTCCCTCAAATATCTGGATAATTGCATTCATCCTCTGCTTCACAGGGAAGACCTGGCTTCTCAAAGGTCTGACTTTCTTCACAGGGAGACCCCCTCCTCCTCTTCTGACCGGGTGACAGCTCCCCTAGACCTTTGATATAATTTATACCTTGCCGGGGACCAACTCTTTCCCACCACTGTGAAGGAGAGGGGAAAAAAATATATAAATACGTCGGAAATCTATAACGAGGTCTTCTTGGAGGGCAAGACATGGAGAGAGTTAGAAGCAGCGTCAATTGCTCTTCGGGGGTTTTAGTTCAAGCCGAGGTCTGCTTCCAGCAATCAACCATTAAAACAAGCCGGCCAGAGTAACAGCACAGTTTATTCTGATCATTTAATTTGAAGTGTCAATAAATTAAACTTCAATCAATTAAACTAGGTGTGCAATAACCCAGATGGACACCCCGACACCAACATAATCACAATAAAAATTTTTATGGCTGCCAGGGACCTCACCGGGGGCAGTGCTGGCACAGCTCGCGCCCTAGCTGAGAAATATATCTCCACGGCGCAGGAACGAGGAGATTGCTTCTCCTAACGAAATGGAGGGGCCAGGCACCAGCAAGGACGCAGCTGGGAGAGGGGCACTGGGGACTGCCAGGAACGAGATGGGAGTGCTTTGGGGGCTTAATGTAATTGATACCTTTGCCCAGAGCAGGGGGAGGGGGCATTTAGGCCAAGTACCTCTACTGTTAGTGCCAGAGGAATTTAACAAAAGCCCCATTAAGATGATTCAGGAAGCGAAGGCCACAGAGCAATATCAACATTTAAGTCATTGATGTATTCTGCATAGTTTCTTCCTCCATATAGACGCACGCTCTTGTGCACTCTGGATGCCCTGATTTTTGAAGGAGGCTGAGGCTTTGGGATGTGGTCCTTGTTTTAGGATAAAGAATGCTGTAAAGGGAGAGAAAGAATGGAATTAAGTCTAGTCTGAAAAGAACTGGGAAAACACTCAGAAAGTGAATCCAGAGAGGATTACGAAAAATGCAACCTATGAGGAAAGATTTAAGGATCTAGACTGCTAGAGTAATTCAGCTTTGAGAGAGAGAGAAAAAAGGTAAAGGGGGAAGGGAGGAAGGGGATAGTCATTATCTTTAAGATTTCATAGGTTATTAATGGAGAATGGTGACCTGCAGAGATCTCTCTCCATTCACAGCGAAGAAAGGGAGCATCAGCAGAAAACAACAGGAGAGAGGAAGCTAAGTCCAAAGACTTAGCAGGCTGGGAGCACCATTAAGCACTGGGAAGGAAGTTGATGAAAGGGTCTCTTTCCTTAGAGACTACAAGAGGACCTGAGAAAGATTAGACAAATCTGCTTGAAACCTAGAGCTAGATTACTTAATTTAAAAAGAAATGTGACCCAAAAGTACCTAAATGAAGGGAACCTACCGGTATTTAGAAATTCCCATAATCAGATCAATTTTTGGCAGATGTTTCTTCTTGACACCCTCTAGATTACCCTTCCCTTCTTCTCAATATCCTACGGCTGTGTGCCATGTAGAGGTGAGGATAGGATATACGTTCATCAGATTTCCGCAGAGTTCCAGCCGAACCAGAAAACAGAAATGTGAGAGAAGGAAGCCTACAAGAACTTTAGAAGGTATCTGGCCTCTTTAAGGAGTGGTCTGTTAAATATTATCAGTAAACTCTAGTTCAGTACAGAGCTAAGGTAAGATCCAGGGATTCCTCACACTTTTCACAAAGAAGATGGGTGATTTAAGTAATCAGGAGATGCTGCTGAGAAACGGAGGAAGGGATGATGTTAAAAAGGACAAGTGCAGAAGGGTGATTCTTAATCCGATGGAGCTAAATTCCGTGAGCCAGTTTGTGAGGGTAGAAAGAAATTAAAATTTAGGAAGTATCACCTGATTCTCAACTAGGGTTCCTCATCTAAAGCACTGAATACTGAAAACTATTTAAATAACTACTTTTTTTTTTTTTTTAACTTCTCCCAAGGATGGTACAAACTAGTGCCATTGTGGCTACAGAGAAGTTGATTCATTACATTAATGAATGCCTTAGGGCTTACTTCTCTCCGAGAACTCTGGCTGAGAAAGGCTGGAAAGATGAGAAAGATATATAAATTCTTAATTGGGGGCCCAAATTATAATAAAATTGTAAAGAGCTGACACAGAGGAAGGAAAATATTAGCTCAATATCATAAGAACTTTGAAAACCAGCACACGAATTGATACCTGTTAGTACTTTGTCCCCAACAAAAGCTTTATACAACTGATGTTTAAAAGTACAATTCTGCATATTAGAGAGGTAGAAAGTCCACGATGAGAAAACCTACGGTAACAACAGAGAGAGACTTGGTCTGACAGGATGAGGAATCAAAATGTAATCCCAGTTGTGACATGTGCTTCCTGGAGCAAGCTCTCTTCCCTATAATTTGGTTTCCCCTAAATCCATTACATAGATTTCTCATGACAAAGAATCAGTATGGTTTTATATTTATTATTTTTTAAATGTTTATTTACTTTTGAGAGACAGAGAGAGAGAGAGAGAGAGAGCGCATGAGTGGGACAACGGCAGAGAGAGGGAGACACAGAATCCGAAGCAGTCTCCAGGCTCCAAGCTGTCAGCACAGAGCCCGGCGTGGGGCTTGAACTCACAAACCAGGAGATCGTGACCTGAGCCGAAGTCAGACGCTTAACCAACTGAGCCACCCTGGCGCCCCAGAATCAATATGGTGTTAAAAGCAAAGTTCAGGGGTCCCTGACCAAGGTAGCAGGAACCTTGGGTACAGATCAAAATGGATACAAGGAAGAAGCAGACTGAAATAGACTTCAACAAGGAAGCAGAGACTAAAAACTGAGGTAAGAGAAAATGTGTGAGACTTTCACATATACCTCCCGCAACACGCCACTACACACAGATTCCTTATTAAGAGGGCTCCCCAAGCTTCATGTCCCTCACTCCTATACCTCTATTGCAGGCTCCCTTGTAAACAGATGTAGGGAGTATTTTAAAAATTCCTAAAAACTTCCAAAGAAACCAATTCCCTGGAATTTATCCTAGTCTGTTAACCGGTTACGATTACTGGCTAACTGCCTGGTACAGAAAATATCTTATTAAAAACTATTCAGGAGGTGCCTGGCTGGCTCAGTTGGAGTCTGTGGCTCTTGATCTCCAGGTCGTGAGTCAGAGCCCAACACTGGGTGCAGAGATTACTTAAAAAATAAAAAATTTAAAAATTAAAAAAAAAAAAACTCATACGGTTACTACCTAGACTTGACCAATTCACATGAAGAGAAGAAATTATCCCTATCTTTGCCATGTTGAAAGAAATCAAACCTGTTATTCTCTTCTACCTGATGAAAATCTGAATATGTGACATGCATTAGAGCAGAAAAAGCGCAAGAAAACATCTTTGGAAAGAGCCTGGAGTTAATCAAGGAAGGAGGTTGGGCTCTGAATTCCTAAACACACATACATATTAACATCCCCACACTGTAAAACAGAGCACTTTAGAGAGAAATCCTCTAGACCAGTTCTAAAGAAAGGGTAATAGTATTTTGTTTTAACAGGCAAAAGGGATCATATGGGTAAGGAAGCTAAAACACTCCTTTTTGCCACCAAAATTCTCATATAACCAGAGGGACAGTTGGCATCCCAGATCTTGCCATAAGAATTCCTGAAGTTTTAGTGGGGAGAAAAAAGGAGAACAGAATAAGGAAAAATATTCTCTAATCCATGCCAACTTTATCAGGTATTCCAGAACTTTGATGGAATACCTTGACCATGACAAAACTACATAACGGGGATTAACAGGAGACCGAAGTAAAAAGAAAACCGTTTTCTGAAGATATGTAACAGAACTGTCAACGGAGAGTCAAACTATGACAACCACCAGGAGGACCCTGTGATGACCAACACCTGCAGTCTAGTCTTATAATTTGGGGCCAGTTTGGAGGTTTGGAGAGAGTCAAATCATTATGGAGTATGATCCATAATGCTCAGAATCAGGGGAAACCTAAAGGGCCTCAATCCTGTACGCTTACGATCCTATGCGTTCTAAGGACTCCATGTGCTCCCTTCAACTTTCCACGGATTCTGCCCTCTCCCCGGAAGAGCTTCCTACTCTAAACCGAGGCTTTACCTCCTAGAGTTCCTACACTAGGCCACACGCTTATTCCAGGGGCTGGCAGAAGCTTCGGTCCCCGAGGATTACCCGGAATTCCCCTTTCTACCCCTTCCCAGTCAAGTTGAACCCCAACTCCCGGCCCCTCTGGACCCACGACATCTCGGCTGCCCCTCCGGCTCCTACCAAAATCAGCGCCTCCATCTTGCCCCGCAGCTGGTGCCGACGTGGAGCCGCAAAAGCAACACCGCCGCTGATTGGCCCTACATCCTCATTAGACCCCGCCCAAGAGGAGGATTATTGGAGTATATCGTACCAGCTATTGCTCTATTAGCCAATCAGTATACTAGTTTGCTTAGAGGAAGCAAGGTGTCCAGCCAGAAGGCGCAGGCATTTGATTGTCAGTTGAAACACTCAATACAACGCCAAAACCTCATGGCTGAACGGGGCGGGAGGGTCAGTGGGGCGGGGTTGTTTCCATGGGGAACAGAGGAAGCGATTGTTAATTTTCAATTGGCGGAGAGGAGACCACGTGATATCGTAGGCCTGATTTAGCTGCTTTAATCCGCACTCCCTGTAGAGGGCGCTGGGTCTCCTTAGCCCTTAACGCTGACAGCTCCTGACGGAGTCGTATCCTAATCCCCATTCCAAGAGCTATATCTTAGGTAGACCCTTGATGTCCAAGGTTGCTTTAGCACTGCTAACTCTTCCCTCAGACTTGCTGAGTTCAGCATCCTCACAGAAAGTCTGCGCAACCACAGAGTAAAGAAGAGATACCCAGCGTTTTAAATAAAACAAGGCCTCTGGGAGTTAACTGCTACAGTAACAATTTCCCCAAGATGGAGTCCCAGGCTTTGCTGGGCCCAAGGAAGGACAAGAAGCTGATGAGTTTCTCAAAGCAGATTTTCTTTGACCGGACGTGAAACGGGATGTTAGCGCTTTGGACACTAGAGAGGAGAGAGTAGGAGGGACAAAGGGGTAGAGGGTCCAGGATAAGGAAGGGTGTAGGGAACAGGGTCTGCGGTTTTCCAGTAGGGACAAGCTGTTGCAAAACAAGAAAAGAGAAGTTTACTGAATGCAGGGATTTCACAATATGGAAAGGTTTTGATGAAGTCTAGCTTTCCCCTACCCCTATGTTCCTTGGTCCCTGACACCCCTTAGGTTAGGGACTATTATCTCTACCGGGATTTTTCCCCCCATTTCTGACAATTATGTCTTCAGGAGCTCACCAAGAAGAGCATCCAAACCTATCCAGGAGTTTTTCTAATAATTTCAGAGTAGAGTCAACCCTAAGAGAAATGTATAGAACGATACAAACTACAGAGTTAACATATGCTATGAAGGAAGGTATATGATTTTCTGGTAAAGCCCCAGGTGACAACCCTCACATCTGGAGAAAGTGAGGGCTTAGGCTTTATCTGTTCCAAATGTCCGAATGGAGAGTTATTCAAATATTTAGTTAGCATGGTGCCTGGCATCACAAAGTTATCCTTACCTTGCCAACTTAATGATAAAACTAATATTTGGGTGCCTGGGTGGCTCAGTGGGTTAAGCATCTGACTCTTGATTTTGGCTCAGGTCATGATCTCATGGTTGGTGAGTTTGAGCCCCTCGTGGGGCTCCGCAATATCAGTGCTTAGGATTTTCTCTCTCCTCTCTCTCTCTCTCTGCCCCTCCTATGCTCACACATGTGCACTCTCTCTCAAAATAAATTAATTAATTTTTAAAAAACTAACATTTAATGACTATTTACTATGTGCTAGTCACCTGCTAAATCTTTGAATACATTATTTAATATTCTTAGAAAAGTTTTAATGAAGTAGATGGTTATCATTCCCATTTTATACAGAAAAGTAGAGTTTGGAGCAATAATCTACTTAAGGCCATACAATGATTAATTGGCAGCCATACATTCAACATAGGAGATCTGGTTCTAAAACCATGTTCTTACCTACAATCCACTCTTCTGATTTGTGGTACAGACTCTGTGTAATCCATTTTCTTACACCAGTGCTGGATGTTCTTTAAGGCCATGAGGAGGAAAAATTGGGAGGGAGGAGGGTCCTTTTTCTTTAACAGAATAACTGACAAATTTTAACAGTCAGACATTGTTCCAAAAGATGGCTTATTCTTTTCTCTCCAGGATATTAGGTGACTGTAGGGGGAAGACAAACTGGCTGGATAGGAGACATTAATTCTTGTAGTGACTTGGCCTTAATAAGTGGGAGATTTCTGGGGCACCTGGATGGCTCTGTTGATAGAGTGTGTGGCTCTTGGTCTCAGGGTTGTGAGTCTGAGCTCCACGTTAGGGACAGAGATTACTTAAAAAAAAAAAAAAATCTTTGGGAGCACCTGGGTGGCTCAGTAGGTTAAGTGGGCAACTCTTGGTTTTGGCTTGGGACATGATCTCGCCCTTCATGAATTCAAGCTCCACATTGGGCTCTGCACTGACAGTGTGGGGTTCCTGTCTCCCTCTCTCTTTGCCCTCCTATGCATGCACTCTCTTTCTCTCTCTCTCTCTCTCTCTCTCTCTCTCTCTCTCTCAAAAATAAATGAATTGGGGCGCCTGGGTGGCTCAGTCAGTTAAGCATCCGACTTCGGCTCAGGTCATGATCTCAGAGTCCATGGGTTCGAGCCCCGTGTTGGCTCTGTGCTGACAGCTCAGAGCCTGGAGCCTGCTTCAGATTCTGTGTCTCCCTCTCTCTCTGCCCCTACCCCACACACACTGTCTCCCTCTCTCAAAATAAAGACATAAAAAATTTTAATAGAAAAATAAATGAATAAAATTTTTAAAAAGTAAAAAATAAATAAAATAAAATCTTTGGGGCACCTGGGTGGCTCAGTTGGTTAAGCGTCCAATTCTTGATCTCAGCTTAAGTCTTGATCTCAGGTCATGATTTCAAGCTCCACGTTGCGCTCCACGTTGGGCATGAAGTTTACTTAAATAAAAAATTGTTTTTAATCTTAAAAAAATAATAATTGGGAGACTTCTGGTAAGTCATTGTATCCTCTCTAAACTATAGCTGCCACTTCTGGAAAATGGGGAGGCTCAGACCAGAACTTTTTTTTTTTTTTTAGATTTTATTTTTCAGGATGCCTGGCTGGATCAGTTGGTAGAATGTGTGAATCTTGATCTCAGGATCAGGAGTTTGAGCCCCATGCTGGGGGTCTTAAAAAGTTTTTCTTTTTAAAGATTTTTTTTTTATTTATAAGTCATCTGTACCCCCAACGTGGGGCTCAAACTCAGGACCTCAAGATTAAGAGTTGCACACTGTACTGATTGAGCCAGCCAGGTACCCCCCACCAGAGCTTTCTAGGGCCCTATCTAGAGTTAAAGTTCTATGATCATTCCTGGTCCTTTTGCTTCCATCTCCCCTCCACCTGAAAAACCTTTAGAATGAATCAAATAGAAAATGCATACATCCTTCACCCCTCCCCATATATATACACACACGTAATATAAAATCATGTATATGCGGTTATAAACAATTTATTAAAAATGCATGGGAGGGGTGACTGGCTGGCTCAGTCAGTGGAGCATGTGACTCTTGATCTCGGGGTTGTGAGATCAAGCCCCGCGTTGGGTGTAGAGATTACTTAAAAATAAAATCTTTAAAAGAAAGTGGGGGTAGAGAAAAAGACTGGAAGAAAATATACCAAAATGTAACTAGTGGTGTTTTTGAAGTGCTAGGACTCTTTTCAATGTTTCCAGATTTTCCAGGTGTTCCAAAATGCATGAGTGCTGGGGCATCTGCGTGGCTCAGTCAGTTGAGCGTCCGACTCTTGATTTCAGCTCAGGTCATAATCCCAGGGTCTTGGAACTGAACACTGTGCTGCACTCTGAGGTGAGTGCAGAGCCTGCTTAAGATTCTCTCTCTCTCTCTCTCTCTCTCTCTCTCTCTCTCTCTCTCCCTCCACCTCTCTCCCCTGCTCCAATGCACATATGCTTTCTCTCTCTCCCTCTCTCCCTCCCTCCCTAGAATAGTAAATGAAGCGGTTCCTGGGTGGCTCAGTCAGTTAAATGTCAGACTTCAGCTCAGGTCCTCATCTCATGGTTTGTGGGTTCAAGCCCTGCATCTGGTTCTGTGCTGACAGCTCAGAGCCTGGAGCCTGCTTCAGATTTTCTGTCTCCCCCTCTCTCTGCCTCTTACCCACTTGCGCTCTGCCTCTCTCTCTCTCTCTCTCTCAAAAATAGATGTTAAACATTTTTTAAATATATTAAACGAATAAAAACTTAAGTAGATAAACTTTTAAAGCATGTGAGTGCTATTTTAAAAGGAGACAGATAAGCTGTTAAAAAAAAAAACTTTTAATAAGCTATTTTTTAAAGGACAAAATCAACTTCTTCCCATGAAGCCTTCTCCGGAGTCCCCAGGTAGAGTTAGATGGCTCCTCTTTGTTGACATTGTCGACTCTTGTCAGCCATGTTATAACACGTCAACCTAACTCACTAGACCTTGCCATCTATGTCCCATTAATTTAATTTTTTAGCATCCTACCCCTCAAATGGTGACACTCAAACAGTGTTTACTGAATGCGATAAACATTTGTGAAAATGCAAGATACAAAGATGAATGAACACTGTCAAAGGGAAGTTTAGGATTAAAAGACAAGGACCACAGATATTGAGAAGGGGGTGACACCAGGATTGGTCAGGGAAGGTGGTCAAGGTCTGAGAGAAGAGGAAGCATTGAGTTAGGTCTTCCAATACTGACATGCCAGGTAGAGTGTGCTATGAATAAAGGTATAGAAGTTGGGATGTATAAGAAATCTTTTTGTGGGGGGTGTCTTGGTGGCACAGTCAGTTGAGTATCTGACTTCGGCTCAGGTCATGATCTCACAGTTTGTGAGTTCGAACCCCACATCGGGCTCTGTGCTGACAGCTCGGAGCCTGGAGCCTGCTTTGGATTCTGTGTCTCCTTCTCTCTCTGCCTTTCCCCTACTCACACTCTGTCTGTCTCCAAAATAAACATTTAAAAAAATTTTTTTAAAAAGAAATCTTTCTTTTTACTTTTTAATTGTAAAACAAAGTAAGATATTTTTATTTATTTTATGCATAAGTTTTACATTTTAACCATTTTTAGGTGTACAGTCTGTGACATTAAGTACATTCACATTGTGCAACCGTCACCACCATCCATCTCCAGAACTTTTTCATCATCCGAAACTGAAACTGTACCCATTAAACAACTCCCCATTCAGCCCTCGCCACCAGCAGCCTTTGGTAACCACTATTCTACTTTTCTGTCTCTATGAATTTGACTATTCCAGTGCCTTTTATAAGTAACATCATATAATATGTGTCCTTTTGTGTCTGGCTTCTTTTACTCAGCATAATGTCTTCGTGGTTGTGTAAGAAATGTTTGAGGGATTGACTTGACTACACAGAGAATGCAAATAAAGAAATACAGAAAAGGATGGAGATAAAACTGGAAAGGTACTCTGTGGCCAGATTGTGAAATGCCTTGAATGCAAACCTAGGTAGCTGCTATAGTGAGACCAGATGATTGTGGGAGTTGGAACTGTTACACTCTCTTGGAAAGTATTATGGTGATACCCTGTAAAGTAAACACAAGCACATCTTCACCTAGAAAAATAAAAACATAACCCAATGCGTAGTGATACATATACAAGAATGCTTAATGCAACATTGATTACAATGATAAGAAATAATATTATTGTGTATAAATAAGGAAATAGTTTAATAAATTATTATACATCCAGACTGTGGAATAATATGCAACTAATAAAAAAAGTATGTTCCAGGGGCGCTTGGGTGGCTCAGTCGGTTAAGCGTCCAACTTCAGCTCAGGTCATGATTTCACAGTTTGTGGGTTCGAGCCCCGCGTCGGGCTCTGTGCTGACAGCTCAGAGCCTGGAGCCTGCCTCAGATTCTGTGTCTCCCTCTCTCTCTGCCCCTCCCCCACTCATGCTCTGTTTCTCTCTGTGTCAATAATAAATAAACATTTTAAAAAAAGTATGTTCTAGCTGTATGCATTGACCTGGAGAAGTAGTAGTGGCATGTTAAATGAAAAATGTAAGTTGCAGAGGAATTTATGCATTTATACATAAATTTATGCATAATTTATGCAAAAATTATTGCATTTTTAATAAAAAATAAGACTCTAATCATGAATAACTATATTTGTAGATATTTCTATTCTATTCTATTCTATTCATTCAACAAATATTTATTGAATGCCAGCTGTGGGCCGGCCACTCACTCTAGGCACTGGGGATATAGCAGTGAACAAAACAGACAAGTATCCCTACCCTCATGGAACTTGCATTCTAGTTGGGGAACAGGAGCAGACAACAACCAAAGAAACAAGAAAGCTGTCCAGGAGTTTAGGTGGTGATAAGTGTTAGGGAGAAATTGAAACTGAAGAGAGGGCTAGGGGGCAATTCTGCTATGTTGCACAATTTGGAACCCTACCGTTCACACTGGGGAGAAGTGAGGGAGAGGAAGTTTAGTAGGATGCTCAAGGAAGACCTCACTAAGAAGAGAATATTTGATAAAAGATTGGAAAGAAGTAAGGGAATGAATGGTGTTCATATCTGGGGGAAGAGCACTCCAATCAGAAAGAACATAGAGGAGGGGATGCCTGGCTGGCTCAGTCAGTAGAGTGTACAACTTTTAATCTTTGGGGTTGTAAGTTCAAGGCCCATGTTGGGTGTAGAGATTACTTAAAAATAAAATCTTAAAAAAAAAAAGAAAGAAAGAGAGAACACAAGGGAAAATGTGGAAGAAAAGTATTAACATCTGTCACTCTAGGGGCACCTGACTGGCTAAGTTGATAGAGCATGTGACTCTTGATCTCGGGGTTCGTGAATTCCAACCCCATCTCAGGTGCAGAGATTACATACATACATAAATAAATAGCACATTTTTTTAAAAAAACTAAATCTAAATCTATATATATTACCCTAGAGATAGAAAGAGTAGATTATTAAATAGCTTTTCTTCATATATGTTGGTACTGTTTGACTTTGTTACAACAAGCATGTGTTTATAATTAAAAACGAATGAAGAAAAAGAGGGAATATCAAAATGGGAATAAAGTTGTAAGGATTAAATGAGATAACGTGTAAAAAAAATATATGTAAGGTGTTAAATGCTCTACCATTGTTATTTATTATCTTAAAAATAGTTAAAACCCATTGAACACTTCTGAGCAGAGGCATGAGATTATGGAAGCAATTTTTTAATTGAAGCAAAATCATAAACAACACATTGAACCATGTTAAAGTGTACAATTCAGTGGCATTAAGTACATTCACAATGTGCAACCACCACCTCTATCTAGGTCCAAGACATTTTCATTCCCCCCAAAAAATACCTGGTACCCATAAAGCAGTCGCTTCCAATTTTCCCCTCCCTCCAGACCCTGGCAACCACCAATTTGCTTTCTATCTCTATAGATACTTTAGATAAATGGAATCATATCATATTTTACCTTCTGTATCTGGCTTCTTTCACTTAGCATAACGTTTTCAAGATGCACATATTTCTTAGTAAGTATCAGTATTTTATTTCTTTTCATGGCCATGTAATGTTCCAAACAACATACCCTGTTTTGTTTGTCAATTGACAGACATTTGGGTTATTTCCACCTTCTGCCTATTATTGATAGAATAGTACAGCTGTGGACATTCATGTAACAAACATTTCAGTACCTGTTTTCAGTTCTTTTGCTTAAATGCCTAGGAGTGGAATTGCTAGATCATATATTAATTCTCTGTGTGACTTTTTGAGGAACCACCAAGAAATTTTCCACAGCAGCTGTACCATTTTACTTTCCGAGGTATAATTTCTCCACATTTTAACTAACGTTTGTTGTTTTTCCTTCTTTTTTGTTGTTGTTTTTAATGGCCATCCTAGTTGATACGAAGTGGTGTTTCATTGTGGTTTTGATTTCCTTAAAGACTAATGATCCGAGCATCTTTTCGTGTACTTGTTGGCCATTTGTAAATCTTTTTTGGAGAAATGTCTATTCAAGTCATTTACCCATTTTTATTTATTTACTTTTCAAATAATATTTATTTATTTATTGACAGAGAGAGTCTGTGTGTGTGATCAGGGGAGGGGCAGAGAGAGAAGGAGACACAGAATCTGAAGCAAGCTCCAGGCTCCAAGCTGTCATCACAGAGCCTGTCACAGGGCTCGAACTCACGGACTGAGAGACCATGACCTGAGCTGAAGTCAGAAACCCAACCAACTGAGCCACCCACACGCCCCTTTTTACCTGTCTTTTATTTATTTTTTTAATGTTTACTTATTTTTGAGAGAGAGAGAGAGAGAGAGGGCAAGCACAAGCAAGGGAGGGGCAGAGAGAGAGGAAGACACAGAATCCAAAGCAGGCTCCAAGATCCGAGCTGTGAGCACAAAGCCCGATGCGGGGCTCAAACCCACAAACTGTGAGATCATGACCTGAGCCGAAGTCGGATGCTCAACCAACTGAGCCACCCAGGTGCCCCTTTTACCCATTTTTTAAATTGGGTTGTTTGTCTTTTTGTTCTTGATGTCTAAGAGTTTTTTATACACTCTGGATACTAGACCATTACCAGACATATGAATTGTAAGTATTTTTTCCTATTTTGTAGGTTGTATGGAAGAAATTTTAAGATACTTAATTTGAGGGGCACCTGGGTGGCTCAGTTTGTTAAGCTTCTGACTCTTGATTTTGGCTCAGGTAGTGATCTCCCGGCTCTCAAGCCTTGAGTGGGGCTCTGTGCTGACACCAAGGGGCCTGCTTTGGATTCTCTCTGTCCTCCTCTCTCTGCCCCTCCCCCACTCATTTCCCCCTCCCTCTCTCTCTCTGTTTCTCTCTCTCTCAAAATAAATAAACATTTAAAAAAAGATAATTAATTTGACACCTGCATGTGCAGGAAGGGGTAGAGGAGAGATGAAGGGCAAAAAGACCAACTAGGAAGCCATGGCAGTTCTTCGGTTTGCAGTGAACCCAGAAGCATAACAGTGGGAAAATACCCTCTAAAGACTGTGTACCACAAGTGAAATTAGGAAAAGCCAAAGTGTAATGGATGAGATCAGCTGTATGTAGAAGTAGCAAATGAACTGGTGTAGTTTCAGGAAAGCATAATTCTATCAATATATCTAAAGCTCTACAGCCTAATCACTTAAAGTAGAATGGCTGGAGCCCTAACACAGTCAAACTCTAACCTAATCAATTATAATAAAATGGCTGAAGTAAACATAAACAGAATCAATTATATTAGCTTGGCTGGAGCTGAAACCCAATCAATTGAATTCTACCTTGTCTTCACAAAAGGGGGACATAATCTGCACAGAATTCCCCCTCCCCAACCAAAAAAAAAAAAAAAAGTCAATATTTCTCCAGTCACATTTAGGGAAGAAGATTTCCTGTTCTGCCTCCCTAAGTGAATATCTTATATATTTATAAAGGAGATGGATGTAGTTCTATTAGCCATTAAAATTATCCAATTAATTCACTTGTTCACTAAGAAGCCTTCTAGTTATAATATTTGATTTCCAAACTTGTCAAGAGTTTTGATTGGTCAATAGGATTGTCTAGGTCACTGTAAGACATATGCGGAACATTAAATCATGCCTATGGCTTATACTTCATGCTCTTTTAAGTTTGGTCAGCATAAATGAGTTCTCCTAAAATGAATTAATTGGCCAAAATCAAATTGGTGGGCATTCAAGCTGAGACCCAGATCCTCTTAAAGAAGAAAAATCAACAATGTTTCTATGTTTTGTCACTCTAACATCAAGCCACGTGTGGGAGGAGCCTTATTTCATGTACTTGGAGAGGTAGTGAGAGGAGTTTCTGTTGTTTTGTTTTTCCATTTTAGAGTGGAACAAGACTTGGAAAATGCTTCGGGTCACCTCGGGCTACCCATACATAGTTCACCCAGATTAGGTGCTAAACACTCCAACTCGCAGCCCAGGGCTTGCTCTGCCTCTTGCTAAAGCAGTCCCTGATTGTTTCTACTGAATGGGAAACAGCACAAATAGTGGTGACCACAGACAGATAGAAGTGTCAGCAGACATTGCTGGTGACCTGCAGATGTGAGCACATTCCCCCCACAACGTGACTAGTGAAGACACCTGAGTCTTGGGTGGTCAGTGGGGACACTTCCTGACAGTGAAGCAGGTCTTGGGGAGGGCACGAGAAGAAGGTGTCCTCTTTCTGTCCTAACAGTAGCCTGGCTTTGTCTCTGAAATGTGGGAGGTGTCTTCCCAACACACAACTATGATGAAACTTAAGACCACAAAGAGGAAGCTTCCTGGGGTGATATAGCTGCTGTTTTCATCCAAAAGAATGGGTTGGGAATTCTACCTGGATGAATTCTTTTTTTTTTTTTTTTTAAGTTTCATTATTTATTTATTTAAAAAAATTTTTTAATGTTTCTTTTTGAGAGAGAGAGAGACAGAATGCGAGCAGGGGAGGGGCAGAGAGAGGGAGTCACAGAATCCAAAGCAGACTCCAGGCTCCTAGCCATTAGCAAGAGCCCCTCAGCACAGAGCCTAACACAGCGCTCGAACTGACAAACCCCAAGATCATGACCTGAGCTGAAGTCGGAAACTTAACCGAGTCACCCAGGTGCCCCCAAACTTTTATTATTTATTTATTTTGAAAGAGTGCGAGCAGGGGAAGCACAGAGAGAGAGGGAGAGAGAGGGAATCCCAAGCAGGCTCCACACCAGCAGTGAGGCATTCAGCCCCACCTCTGAATTATTGTATTCCTCTTCCTGTGGACTGAAACCACATAGTCAACTGTACAGAGAGCAGCCTTGCTGTATGTGGTACAGAACTGAATGTTAGCTGTACACTCAGAGGAATCTAATTTTCTCATCTTTTCACAGAGCTGAGAGGGGATAGCCTTAGTTGGGAACAGGGATACTTCTTTCATCTTAAAAAGGTAGAAGTCTCAGCATATGGGAATACGTGCAAGTAAGCTGATGGGTTTGGTAATAGAAAAATAAGACAATCCATCTAACTGCGTCTATTTTATCAATGAAATATGAGGCAAGGTCATCTGCTAAGAGGGAAGTGGAGGGGGTGTTGGAGATTTTAGAAGACAGAAGATGTGAAACAGTTATTGAGCAGAGTAGAAATGAGAATTTACCAGGAAATGTAGTATTGGGCAATGTTGAGTTTCGGGCGCATAAAGTGATACAAGTCAGCAAGAATCTGAGATTTTCTCTATCAATATTTAGCTGCTTAAGTATAGATGTGGAGAAGCTAAATTGTTGGTTTTAACCAGAATTAATTTTTTTTTTATTTCTTAGGAACTCTCTACACCCAATATGGGACTCAAACTAACAACTCTGAGATCGAGAGTAGCATGCTCTACTGACTGAAAGAGTCAGTCGCCCCAGAATTGATTTTTTTCTTCCTCGGGAAAGTTCAATGGAGGGGGAAAGGAGTAAAGAAGTTAACAGTGTCTGCAAGTTTATAGTTCTGGATATGAAGGGGAGTGGATGGATTATTTAAAGAGTAAAGTAACGAGATAGTACCAATGGTTTAGAGGTCTTGAGAGAAGAGGGGTAATTGGGTGGGAGGAGTGACGTTAGGATATGAAAAGAAAAGGCAAAAAATGGTGAACAGAAGGTAAGTTACTTGGACATTTTTGAGGATTTTATCTGGATTAATTGTTCCAGCTTTCTTTTCTTTTCCAACCCTTGGTTTTTCCTTATTTCTTCTTCCCACCTCTCCTCCCACCAGAAAGCAAGAAACAATGAAGTCTGCTTTTCATTTCTTGTCTGGATAACTGAGATGCTGGCTCTCCACCAATCCTCAATATGGATCTCTCTCTCTCTTTTTCTGTCCCTTCATTCTGGAAAAGGAAAGCTGATAGTTGGGGGAAGATGAGGCCAGGAGCCCTCCCTACACCTTCCTCCTTGTGGGTGTCTCATTCTCTGGCAAGTGATCTCTTTGGGGAAAATATGGTCGGAGGAAGCAACAACCAGCTTATGAGCATGGCTTCAGCTGCAATCAGGGAGAACACAGCTAAGAATTGCCAACAGGGAAAATGTGAGGCCCTGGGGTGAAGAAAGGCTTTTTGGAAGAAGCTTTAAACACAAGAAAATTTGGAAAGGGGCCCAGAGACACTGGGCGAATTAGACCACTTTCATCCAGTGTCTCTCTGTGCTGTATAAAGGTGAGCCCAGGCTTACCAGGGTGAAGAGAATCCCAGGATGTCCCTTCCTAGTCAGTTTTGGCCAATATCTTCCCTGCTAGAGACTGGAAGAACCTCAGTGAAGCCCTCTAAGTTTTCCCATGGCAGATCAACCCAAATTGGCCCAGGGCACTTGGAGGGAGAGTTCTATCTGAGAACTTTGATAGGCAACTAGCCTCCAGGCAGGGAGTGGGCCCTGAGCCTCTTCACTAAGATCTACCCGGCTGTCCCAGGAAACTTCAGGAAACTTCCTCTCCACCCAGACCTCTTTTTTACAACATTGGGGTTCCCATACAATGTAACTGGTCAAATCTTACAGGCTTCTCCCCCACAACTGTGCATTTACATACATTGTTTCTTCTGCCCAGTATGTCGTCAGCCATTTTTCTCCCTAGGAAATTCAGATTTTTCCATCTTTGAAGACTAGTTGAAAGGTTACCTCCTCTCTGAGGCCTTCCTTAAGACAGTTGCTCCTTTTCCTCTGTTTCCCCCAAAACTAATATATCTATTCTCATATCACTGGCCATATCCACTAATCTGTTTATACGTGTGTCTGCACCATCAGACTGTGAGTGCCCAAAGGCAAAGATCACAACTTAGTTATGTTAGTATCCTCCAAATTTAGCAACTTGGTAAATACTCTATAAATATTTGTTGATTGAGTGACAGTATTTACACTCAGAACTAGACACCTTGTATATATAAAAAAGACAAAACATGAAATGCAATCCTTCTCAATAAGATGTTTATCTATTAGTTAATAATTTACTGTAATACTTTAATTATTTAATAATAATATTAGATGTGGCACATATGTACCATTTAATAGTGCTTACTACATCTCAGGCACTGAATCACTGAATTATACATATATACCTGATTTTTAACTGATTTACTTTTCACAATAACATACAAGTATTGTTATTATCTCTAGTCACTAGGTGGGTAAAACTAAGCTCAGAGAGATTAAACAATTTGCTTGAGATCTCAAAGTGATTGTCAGAGTGCAGGTGCTTCCAACTCCAAAATTCATGCCCTAAAAAAAGAAAAACTGGGGGGTGGGGGGGCACCTGGGTGGCTCAGTCAGTTAAGTGTCAGACTTCAGCTCAGGTCCCAAGCTCACAGTTCAGGAGTTTGAGCACAGAGCCCGCTTCAGATCCTCTGTCCCCCTTTCTCTCTGCGCCTCCTCCACTTGCCCGCATGCTCACACCCTCGCTCTCTCTCTCTCTCTCTCTCTCTCTCCCAAAAATAAATAAACATTTTTTAAAAATTTGGGCGGGCGGGGGTGCCTGGTGACTCAGTTGGTTAAGCGTCTGACTCTTGATTTTGGCTCAGGTCCTGTTCTCATGATTCATGAGATCAATCCCCGAGTCAGGCTCTGCACTGACAGTGTGGGACCTGCTTGGGATTCTCTCTCTCTCCCTCTCTCTCTCTCTCTCTCTCTCTTTCTCTCTCTCTTCCCCTCCCCTGTTCACACTCTTTCTCTCAAAATAAATAAACTTTTAAGAAAAAATTTGGGGATGCCTGGTTGGCTTGGTCAGAAGAGTATATGACTCTTGATCTTGGGGTTGTGAGTTTGGGCCCCACATTGGGTATAAAGATTATGTAAATAAATAAATAAATAAATACTTTAGAAAACAATTTTTTAAAGATTTTTAAAAAGTTTTTGTTTAAGTAGTCTCTACATCCAATATGGGGCTCAAACTCATGACCTCGAGATCAAGAGTTGCATGCTTTTCTGCCTAAACCAGCCAAGTGTCCCTTAAGATTTTATTTTAAGTAATATCTATACCCAGTGTGGGGCTCAGACCCACAACCCCAAGATCAAGAGTCACGTGCTTCACTGATTGAGCCAGCCAGGTGCCCCTAAAATTCATATTCTTAGTCTTTATGCTATAGTGCCTGAGTCAAGTTTTGTACAATACATATAACATCACTATTACAGGGCAATATAATAAAACACAAAATCATATAGACAATAAAACATCAGAAAATAAAATATTTAGGGGCACCTGGGTGGCTCAGTCAGTTGGGCATCTGACTCTTGGTTTTGGCTCAGGTCATGATCTCACAGTTAGTGGGTTTGAGTCCCGCATCTGGCTCCATGTGGACCCTGCTTGGGATTCTCTCTCTCTCTCTCTCTGTCTCTCTCTCTCTATCTCTGCCCCTCTCCCACTCACACATACTCTCTCTCTCTCAAAATAAATAAAAATAAAATAAAATATTTAGGGCCACATGGGTAGCTCAGTTGGTTAAAACATCTCAGTTGGTTAAACATTCCAGCTTAGGTCATGATTCCAGGGTCATGAGATGGAGCCCAATTCAGGCTCTGGGCTGGGCATGGAGGCTGCTTAAGATTCTCTCCCCCCCCCCACCCCCCAGCTCATTCACTCTCTCAAAAGAAACAAAAGGAAAGGAAAGGAAAGGAAAGGAAAGGAAAGGAAAGGAAAAAGAAAAGATTTAAATAAGGTTATTATTTCGTACACATAAGGAAAGGACACTCGTATGTACTTTCTACATAAGCAATACACATACATCATCTCATCTGATCCCTCACAATCACCTGTGTTGGGAGCTCGATTCTTTCCATTTAGCAAGGGGAAACTGAGGCTTGAGGAGGTTTGCCTAAATGCACAATACTAAGTGTTGAACTGAGACTAAAACCCAGATCTCTCTTCCACTGCAGGTTGGTAGGAAGGGCCAAGCAGAGCATTCTGGTGGAAGGGAGCAGCAAGAGCAAAGATAGGAGGCTAGAATGAGTAGGATGGCTGTGAAAAGGAGTAAATAAATAGTCAGGCATCTGGCTGACTCAGTCAGTGAAGTATGAGATGCTTGGTCTCAAGGTCGTGAGTTCAAGCCCCACGTTGGGCACAGAGATTACTTAATTAAAAAATAGCAGTCAGGAAGCACCTGGGTGGCTCAGTCGGTTAAGCATCCAACTTCGGCTCAGGTCATGATCTCAGGGTTCGTGAGTTCGAGCCCCGTGTCGGGCTCTGTGCTGACAGCTCAGAGCCTGGAGCCTGCTTCGGATTCTGTGTCTCCCTCTCCCTGTGTGCCTCCCCACTAGTTCTCTCTCTCTCTCTCTCTCAAAAATAAACATTAAAATTTAAAAATTAAAAAAAATAGGCATCAAGTCTTTTATCCTCTAAGGAGCAGAGGGTGGGGCTTCCTGGGCAGCCCTGCCCCTGCAGAGGATTGCAACAGGGTGAGGTGGGGGTAGGGGGTTGGGGTTCCTGGAAGGTGGCTGAAGCCCAAAAGGCTGGCCCTGTGCCCATTGTGTGGCTAAAACTGTCCCCGCCCAATAGTGCGGTGGGAGAGCCGTGGCCTGAGGGCTAGTTCCTGGAAGTCTAGCCACCACCGTCCCCCACCAACTGCTGCATCCTAGTCCTGGTTGTCTCCCAGAGTTAGGCTGCCCACTGGCTGCCATTCCATTCCAAATTCTCTCCACAGGAGTGTGGCCTCCAGATGCGTTGGTCTCCTTCCTCAAGCCCCTGAGGCGCTCTGGCCTCAGGGCTTTGAAGTTTCCATTTCCTAATAATAACAGACTCACTTCCTTATTGATTTCTTTTCATCTTCCCAACACCACCACTAAATAGGTATTATCATCTTTATCTCCATTTTTCAGGTGAGGAGACAAAGCTCAGAAAGGTTGGGCTGCCCCACCTCACAGAGCCAGGAAATGCTGACTTAAGCCCAGGCCTCAAGGTTCAGAATCTGGTCCTCCCTCATTCTGCTATGTATCATGCCCACATCTCTTTCGAGGTTTAGAATTAAGCCCCAGGGATTTATTCCTTCTGGGTTACTCTGAACTTATCTGTTAGCCTTCATCCAATTGGGCTTCAGGACTAGGTTCTGCTATCAGAGCATAACTCTTAGATATGGGAGTTATGGGAACCTCAGTCTTACCCAACACCCTGGACCCATAAGCTCCAAGGTGTTTTGGTCTGAGAGAGTGGGGCTCAGTCTCCCCTCAACTCCTGAGTCTCTCTAAGACTTCTTACCACTGGAAAGCAACCTCCTCGAAGATGTTTTTATACTATCCTTACCCAAACTAGAACATAAGGAAAAACCAACGGATGGCTTAGGAGATCTGGCTCCACTACCTGGGCCTCAGTTTACTTTAGTAAGAAGGGCCTTAACAATTCCGGGGTCCCAGACCCTCACCACTACCTCCCCCAGCCATCCGGGGTAACCGCCAGGCTCTGGTGCCTAGGATAACACCCAGCCCTCCCCTTGCCTCCTGTGGCTGCCTCCCCTTTCCGTCTGTTGAGAGAGGAAGCCCTGGGGGTGGCGGGTGCAGCCCTGCAGGGCACTGATAAAGGTCCAGGCCTGCCCCCGCCCCCTGGGGCCACTGCGGTCAGACCAGCAGGCAAGCAGGCAAGGCAGCCATCTATCTCCCTCTGGGACCCATGGCCCTCCCCTGGTTCCACCTCTACCTACCCCGCCCTACTCGGGAAGCTGGTTGCATAACCCAGTGGGGTGTTTGGCAACATTGCTTGTGGCTTGACCTGATGCTGGTGGTGGCGTGCACACGCGTTGGAGTGAGGGTGGGGGTGGATTGATCAGGGGTGACAAGTCAGCCTTTTGGGGATAGGTGAGCAGCACGGATGGAGAATGGTATAACAGTAACGATCTGTTGCCATGTTTTTCTCCATATTCCGTCTGCCACCTGTGCTGAAGTGGGAGAATCTTGAGACGGGAAAATCTTAGCTATCCTGCTTTGCCAGGCCACAGGCATGATCCAACCCATTCGGGCTCCTAATTCCCTGTGAATCGTAAGTTAGGCAAAGAAGACTTAAGATAGAAGGTTGTTGACTTCGGGGTGCCTGGGCAGCTCAAGCATCCAACTCTCGATTTCGGCTCAGGTCATGATCTCACAGTTTGTGAGTTCGAGCCCTGTGTCGGGCTCTGGGCTGACAGTGCGGAGCCTGCTTGGGATTCTCTTTCTCTCCCTCTCTCTCTGCCTCTCCCCCGCTCTGCTCTCTGTCTCTCAAAATAAATAAATAAACATTAAAAAAGAAGAAGAAGAAGAAGAAGAAGGCTGTTGAGTCTGGACATCAGGAATCTGAGAGGAGGAAGCTGAAGGAATCATTCCCACCCCTGAGGGCTGTAAAGGCAGGACACAGCCTGGGAATGGCTGTAATGGCCTCTTCCTATAGGAGGAGAGTAGGGGAGAGGTGGGAGAGACACTTTTGCCTGGCCAGTTGCCTCAGTGAAGACTGTCTGTACTCAGTCAGTACACGACCGTGTCTGTCCTCCTGAAATAAGCAGTAAACTGCCTCTCTAGCTTGACTTTCAAGACTTTACAATCTAGCTCCGAACTTCCCAGGCTTCTCTTCCACTGCTCCCTACCCCACACCCCACCCTAGTAGACCCAAAGTACTACTTCATGTTTTATGTCTCTGTTCCTTCATACCTTTGCTTAGGATACCCTTCTCTCCCTCTGTCTGGTGAACCCCTAGTCATTCTCCACAGCCCAGCTCCATCGTCACCTCCTCTGTGAAGCCCTTCCTGAATTTCACGAAGCAGAAATTCAACTCCACAGCACTTTATATAGACCTTTATTTGTGTAATTCTCCAACTAGTAAGAATGAGTGAAGACATAGACTATGTCTTATTCATCTTCGTGTTCCTGGAGTGTAAAACATAGTAGACACTCAATAAACATTTTTTAATGAATGAATGAGCGATGAGGCTTGTGTTATCCACAGTTGTATCTGCAATGCCACAACCGTGTCCTGAACTGGTAGTTTTCATTCAATAACTGTTGACTAGCTGCAACTTGATATCATTATTTAATCAGCCACAAGTGTGACTATCGCCACCCTTCATCCCCTCTGAGGGGCCTGTGTCTGAATGCCCAGATTCCAGGTATGTGACCCAGATTCATCAAGAGATTCTGGACCCACATGTGACATGCGTTGAAGCCATGGGTCCCCTCCTGTCCTACATAGATCACACATGTAGAATCATGATCTCCTGGGGTAGAGATGGAATCCAAAGCATGTAACCATGGGTTTGGTGTGAGTGTTCGTCAGTCCCCCCCGCCCCGCAGGCTGCAAGAAGGCTGCAAAGAAGCCGTATCGAACTGCCTCTTGAGTTGCTTGCTTCTGCTGCTGGCTGTGGAAGGTCCTAAGGGAGAAGTGAAATTGATGTAGAGCTGTAGGGATGGGGAACACTTGGAGGAGGACTCCCAGCAGCTATTCGTTACCAACAGGGACAGAATATTTCCATTATTTTAACAGCAAACAGGAGCCTATCAGGGAATGTTGGCTGGGTGCCAGCTCTGCCTTGGGGCGGCACCTGTCTGCCTCCCAGTCTTTGTTTCCAATATAACTTGAACATTAGAAGAAGGAAAAAGAAACAGAGAAAAAGCCTAAGCTGCAGCTGTAAGGACTGCAGCTAGACATCAGAAGGACTTTCCTGCCAGCTAAGAGTCAATAAAAGGAGGCTGGCAGGAAGCAAGACTCTTCTAGTCTCTGAAGAGAGATCTGTTTGGCCTGGGTCTTGTGTTGGAGGCCAAGGGATGATGGAGTGACTCTGGGAGTACTTACTGGCCTGAGAAAGAGCTGCTGTGGGTGCCGGGGATGAACCTGATATCCTACACAGGTGTCTGGCCTGTCCAGAGTCTGTGGCTGCCGTGTGTTCGGGTGCCCCGCCTGGCACCCAGGGCCCCCTTTAAGAGAGGTGAATAATGTCCCTGCTGGACGCCCCCACGCACACCCATCTCCCCTCACACACTGACAACAAACCTGGCCAAGAAAGAGGCCTTTGTCCTAGGACATCTGAGGCTGCTGGGGGAGGGGAGAGGGCTACAGGTGAAAGGACACATCAAAGCAGCAACGGCCCCTCCTCCCCAAAATAGCTCCCCTGCCTCTTTCCCAGAACCCAGGCCTTCCTTAAATAAAAGCAACGCCCCAAATGCCCACCTGCCTAAACAGTTGGGACGCTAGACATGTGGTTCTTATCTTTAGCTGCCATCCACCTCCCCATGACTCAGTTTCCCTGGCTCTGAGAGCATCAAGAGGACAGAGGAAGGAGGTTACGACTTGTATAAAGTATAGAGGTCACTGCGGAGTGGGCTACAGGGTTGGAATTCAGCATATGCACTGGAGAAACGCAGGCCTGGCCCGACTCCTGGGCTCAAAAGGAGGGCTGGGAGACGCTGGGAGCCATGTGTGCCCCCGCTGGCCGGGAACAAGGTGGGGGCGGGGTGTGGGCAGAAACCACACCGGGCTCAAGTTTCCTCTCTTGGCCAGAAGGGGCAGGAGGAGAGGAGGGCCACGGGGAAAGGGGAGGGTTAGAGGAAGGACGGAGAACTCAGGCCGAGGGCTTCACTGTGGAGGCTGGTGCGCCACCCGGCGCTCCCAGTGCTCAGCCGGGAGGCTCCGTACTCAGTGCTCAGTAATGGCCCGGGGGCGGGGCACAGCCCTCCCCCGTTTTCAGAGGTAGCTGAGATCCTCACCCAGGAGGTGTCAGCCCAGGCCCA
The DNA here is from genome assembly GCA_028646485.1 of Cryptoprocta ferox. NCBI lineage: Eukaryota > Metazoa > Chordata > Mammalia > Carnivora > Eupleridae > Cryptoprocta > Cryptoprocta ferox. The sequence continues at coordinate 57,920,687 of CM053571.1, forward strand.
GCCTCCCCAGAGACGGCACCCGGAGCCACATCTCTCTCCTCACCCTGCCTGGACCCTGCACAGGTGCCTGAGGGGCTGGGCGGGAGGGGGATTTCAGTGGGATCCAAGGGGCGAGCTGGGATGAGATGGAGGCGGCAGAGGGAGGAAAGAACCAACTTTCCACGCATCCCTAGGAGGTCCCAGGCCTTCCCAGGCTGCCCTTGGTTTAGGAATTTGACATCTTTGGGAATTCATCTGGGAGAAGACCTAGATGGCTTCTTGAGCCCTCTGAGAGGCTTTGGGTGAAAGGCTGCAGATGGGGACCAGACAGTGGTCCTCCGCCGCACCTTCAAGGGGCTGGGGAGTGACCCTGTGTAACCCTTCAGCTGGGGGCTGCCTTGGGGGAGCCGAAAGACTCTCAGGTATAAGGCAACATCCTTCCCCCTACTCCATTCCATAGCGCTGCCCTGTCTAGTCTTTGCCCCCTCTCTTCTCCAGGGCCCTGGGCAGTTAGAGATCAGCTGGAGTCAGCAGGGAGAGGAGGGCATCAGGCCCCCAGCGCAGGTCCTTCAGACTGGAAATCTTAGCGGCTTGGGAAGCAGGAGGCTGGGCAGCCGTGGAGCAGAAGAGAGGAGGTATCAGATCTGCTGGGGTTTGGGATTCTCTAGTCATTGGCCCCCAAATGACTGGGGTTTGGTTTCTAGGGACTGAGTGAGGATAACAGAAACTTGTCTCTTCCTCCCTTGTTCCCGTACACCTGTTTGAACTATGTATGCCTTCAGGAGACTAAACCTCACTCTGAGCAAATCTCTCCCCGTTTCTTCCATTCTGTTTCTCTGTTTCACCTCTATGTGCCTCTCCCTCTTTGGGGAATCTTCCTAATCTCTCTAAATAGCTTGCTCGCTTGCCACTCCACACCCCAGTTTTTGCTGCTCTGTCCCCATTCTTTCACCACTTCTGTTGACACCTGGAGAGGCGGGGTGGTCTCATAAGCCTCAGAACAGGATCTCAGAGGTAAGCGCCTTCTCTGTCTCTTTCTCCCCATCAAGACATCCCTTCCTGAATGGTCCTCATCTTGAATCCTTAAGCAGAAAGCTCCATATCATTCTGTGAGTACTCAGAGATTGCAATAAGGTCTTTCTGGGTAGGAACATCAGGATCAGAGTAAGGAGGATGGGTTATAATCCCTGAAGACGGCTTCAGTCCTACCTGATACATGTTGGTGGGGAGGAAGATGGCCATGTGACCTCAAAGTGCAGGTTAAACTGGAAAGTGGGAACTGTTTATTGTAAAGCAAAAGGGACACAGGAGGGGCCAACTCTACTTTACTTTCCCAGGATCTGTCCAGTTTCCACATCCTCTGTGATATTCTGTTTAATCCAATTCTGACTACACGCTCCCTGATCTATATCGCTAGCTGCCAGCCCCTGTCCTCCAGTCCCATCCTTAGAAAGGTAGCCTCCTAAGACCCAGAGGGGCCTATGCCTGGTGTATAGATCACCACCAATCACGGAGTATTTAGGGAAAAACATACTACTCCCCTTTGGCCTGGTATGAACTTGCCACGGCACCAGGGAGGTGGTTGGACCTGATCCAGAGATTCTCATCAACTCCCTCTTCCCCAACCTCTTGCCTCCTCGAGGGACCCTTCTGGATTCTCATTTCCTTATCCCAAAGGTGCAGGGCAGATTGAGCTCCTGGTCTTCATGAGAAGGGGCTGATATCTAGTCTCTGAGACCAGGGCAGCCTAGAACCCAGCCTTGCCTGGGTCGTGGGTTTGAAGCTAGGAGAAGTCTGGAGATCATTTGCCATGCTCTTTTCTGGCTTTGTGTTCTTTCCTGTAAATACATATGGCTAGTCTAATTTAGCATTTCTCAACTGGGGTGAGCTTCTGGCATCAGAAACACTAGGGCACTTGTTAAAAATGCTGATTGCTGGGTACCTGCACCTATGAATTCAATTCAGTAGGTCTGGGACAGCCTGCAGGAAGGAGCCTGTGTTTTTACAAGTACGATGGATGAATTCAGTGCATGGTCAAGTTTGTGACTGCCTGAGCTAGATGCCAGATACTGCCTCTCACAGCAAAGAGCTTCTCCTGTCTGTCTCCGTTTAATGGAAGAAACTGAATGGGGAAGTGATTTGCCCAAAGTCACACATTTGGAAGGCCACAGAACCTGGTCTCCTGCCTCCTAGGGCAGGATCTTTGAACTACACCTAAGAGTCAGATCCAGGAAGATACAAGAAGGGAGAAAGTGGGGCGGGGAGGGGGGGCAGGGGGCAGAGGGGGATGTGAAGGACTGTGAGGCAAGAATCATTGCCCCTGCCCCCTAAACCCCTTCTCCATTCACTTTGCCTTTGGGCAATTTCCTCCAGAACCTGGGTGGGGGAGGGTGGGGTTCCGGTGTTGAAATGGCATCCTGGACAGACATAAACACCCCACCCACTTTGCCCACTGGCCAAGGGCCTGTGCCTACACCAGCTCCCAGCTCTGGGGATGGCAATATAACAAAGAAGTGGGGGCACAGGCTAGGGTAGATCCTCCTTCGAAAGGATAATTTATAGTTCCTACTAATTTGGGGTAAGTCAAAGAGTGGATTCCATATAAGATAGCTGTGATAGGCCATCTTTGTGGGGATCTAAGGTCATGTAATTTAAAATCATCCAGTCCTATCCTCTGTCCTTTTATAAGTTTCTCCCACCCCCCCAGACTGCCTGCCTTTAGTTATATGGCAGGGGGAGGGTGTTGCTTCTGGCCCTCAGATATTGGGAGGCCCCTGCAAAATTGACTTGGAATCTCTTGCCAAAGGCAGAGAGAACAGATGCAGGGAGGTGGGTATGGAGAATAGGGAGGTAGGATGAGGAGAGGGGCAGATAAAGAGGAAGATGAAGGTAGGGGTGAGGGTTTGTTGAGCATGTTAAGGGACCTCTGAGTTCAATTTATCCAACTCCCTGGTTTTATAAATGAGGAAACAGAAGCTCAGAGAAGTGCGATGGCCTTGCCCAACATCACACTGCTGCTTTGTGGCTGACCGGCAGCTAGAGCCCACATCAAAGGGAGGGGGGGTACTGAAGGGGAGTGTGTATGTAAGGCTCTAAAGGATATTCCCCAGAAGAGGAGAAAAGAGCCAGATTCCACGGAATTGACTGACCAATACAGATAGCAGACCACCAATAGAGAATTGGAGTGTGGAGACACAGGAGTGGGATGGGAAGGGGTCTGAGAGGCCAGTACAGGCTAGCAGAGTTAGCTAGTATGCTCCAGGCCTGAGCCTGTTATTTACCAGGTTGGGTCTCAATTTCTGAATGGACCTTATAGGATCTTTGTGAAAATCAATGTCATAAACTAACGCTTGTGAAACGTCAGGGCAGTTCTTGACGGTTCTTAATAAGTCTCTGGTATGACTGTTGTATTACTTTAGGAGCCCCGGAAGCCTGACTATGTGGGTTGGGGTATGGCTGAGATGACCCTGCAGGGACATAGGACACAGAGGTCCAGTGTCTCCAGAGACCATTCCTCCTCTGCTGCCTCCAGCTGATAAACCTCTTATCTGGCCCAAGCAGGGGAGCCCAGAGCCAGGATAGGAGGAGAAGGCAGGGTTGCTATCAGCCACCAGGCCTGGGCCATATCTCAGAGAAGGGGAGGGGCCGTCTGCCTGTTTCTTCCCACAACACACTCCTTGGGGATCCCCAAGCACTCACTCTCATCTCGGGAAGATGAGACAGAGGAGGAAAACTGAGGACGGAGGAGGGAAGCAGGAGTGATCCCTGATGTTGCCCCAGGAAAAGGGACAAAACAAAACAAAACAAACCAGAAGGTGTGACCTCTGCCCTGCCCAGTGATATACAGTGTGGGGGAGTAAGAAGTAGGAGAAAGAGAAGGCATCTTGTCTGAAAAAGAAGGTAAAGACCTCCTGGGCTCCCAAAGGAACTGACTACAGCCACAGCAGGTGAGGTGGAGATCACACCGCAGGGAAGCCTTTGTAGCTTAAGGAGTTGGTTGATGAGGACGACATAATTGTGGGGGGTGAGGCCTCTCCTTCTCTCAGGCATAATTGTGGGGGGTGAGGCCTCTCCTTCTCTCAGGCGAGGCTGCAGGGAACTCTCCATGGAGGCAGGACAAAATTGCTGGGCCCTAGCAGGAGAGGTCTTAGCCTGTTTCTCCTTTTTTTTTCCCCCCTCAAAACCTGTTTCTCCTTTGCCACAGGTTGCTGGGGACTTCTGGGCTTCGGGGACCCTGGACCAGGCCCTGGCCCAGTAGGATGCCCCCGTGTCCTCCCCAGCAGAGCAGGAACAGGGTGACACAGTTGCCCACTCTGGAGCTCGGCGAGATGGAACTGACTTGGCAAGAGATCATGTCCATCACTGAGCTGCAGGTGAGCAGGGCTGGAGGGACCGGAGGGGTGGGGAGGGAAGAGCAGAGAAGCAGGGAGGCAGGGGGCTGGAGCCAACAGGGAAGGTTCCAGGCACTGGAAAAGGAAGGGTTGGAGTAGGAAGGAGATCTGGATGGAAGACCAGAATATTAAGGGGAAAGGGGTGTGGAGGAGCAGGGGATAGGAGTGGAGGGAGGAAGGATCTAGTTGGGGGTTGGGGGTGTAAGCTCTCTCAGCAGCCACTCTGTTTGCACCTTTCTATCCCACCTCCTGCCCCACCTTCCCTTTCTCACCTTCCCTTCTGAACTCCCTCTCCTCCAATCCTGCCCATCTTCTTCCTTCATTTCCTCCCCTTGCCCTCAGATGCTGGGCCCCTTTCCCTCAGGTAGCAGAGCAGTAGTTCAGGGGCCTCGGGAAGGGGGGGGGATCAGACTATGACAGGGTCCTCGCCTCCTGCTAGTTGGACAAAGGGGTGTCTGTTGGCCTAACAATGATGCCTTTGTCCCCAGCTGGGCTGGAGCATGGCTCCTCCATGTGGGTTGGGGGCCCTGTTTCCAGCATGTTCTCTCCTCCACTCTGCACCTGGGCAGGGACAGAGGGACTGAAGAAGAGAGGGTAGAGTTAGTGCCAGCTCCCCAAGGTGCCTCTTAGCCCCCAGACCCGGCTCTGCCTGCCCCCCACTTCGCTCCCCTGCCACCATGCTTGGGTCCTCAGGATCTGCCCTAAGCAACTTGTCCCATGCAGCAGCTCCCTCTGCTGGGCACCCAGGGCATGACCAGGGTCTGAACTTGACCCTTTGACCCCAGATAACCATACTAGGAAAGGGTTCTGAGGGGGTCATCATAGATAACAACTTCCTGTGCTCCTAAAGGAAATAAAGGAAGAACAGCCATTTCAACCCAGTAAGAACTTCTCCTGAAGAGGAGATTCTATATTGTTGCAAGTTAGTCTTTTCTGAAGTCGGACCTCAGTGACTTCCATTCACGCTTAAGCTGCTTTCTGCTTGAGATAGCCGCACCGCAACCCTTCAAGAAGCTTTGAATGATTTTTAGCACTTTTCTGTTCCCTTGTTATTATCTCAATGTGTCTTTCAGAAGGACCCAGTGTGGTCCTGAGAGAGAGAGCTGGTTTTTCTTCCTCAGCCTGTCTCCAAAACTTCTTTATGTCTTTTCTTGCAGGGTCTAAATGCTCCAAGTGAGACATCATTTGAGCCTCCTGCCCCGACCCCATACCCTGGGCCCCCACTGCCCCCAACTTACTGCCCCTGCTCAATCCACCCAGATGCCGGCTTCCCCCTTCCTCCACCACCCTATGAGCTCCCAGCACCCACATCTCACGTCCCAGAACCCTCGTACTCCTATGGAAACATGGCCATACCAGTCTCCAAGCCACTGACTCTCTCTAGCCTACTCAGTGAGTCCCTCTCAGATCCTTTGGCTCTCCTGGACATTGGGCTGCCAGCGGGGCCCCCCAAGCCCCAAGAAGACCCAGAATCTGACTCAGGATTATCCCTCAACTATAGTGATGCTGAATCTCTTGAGCTGGAGGGGACAGAGGCTGGCCGGCGGCGTAACGAGTATGTAGAGATGTACCCAGTGGAATACCCCTACTCACTTGTGCCCAACTCCTTAGCCCACCCCAACTATGCCTTGCCACCTGCAGAGACCCCCTTAGCCTTAGAACCCTCCTCAGGCCCTGTGCGAGCCAAGTCCACTGCACGGGGGGAGGCGGGGAGTCGGGATGAGCGTCGGGCCCTGGCCATGAAGATTCCCTTCCCAACGGACAAGATTGTCAACTTGCCGGTAGATGACTTTAATGAGCTGTTGGCACGGTACCCACTGACGGAGAGCCAGCTGGCATTGGTCCGGGACATCCGACGGCGGGGTAAGAATAAGGTGGCCGCCCAGAACTGTCGCAAGAGGAAGTTGGAGACCATCGTGCAGTTGGAACGGGAACTAGAGAGGCTGGGCAGTGAGCGGGAGCGGCTTCTCCGGGCCAGAGGGGAGGCCGACCGGACCCTGGAGGTCATGCGCCAACAGTTGACAGAGCTGTACTGTGACATTTTCCAGCACCTGCGGGATGAAGCAGGCAACAGCTACTCCCCTGAAGAGTATGCTCTGCAACAGGCAGCTGATGGTGCCATCTTCCTAGTGCCCCGGGGGACCAAGATGGAGGCCACAGACTGAGCTGGCCCAAGGGGTGGCACTGTGATGGAGATTTCCTTTATTCCCTCCTGATAAAGGTACTCCCCAACCCTGAGGCCCAGAAGGAACTGGGTTCTCTAGACCAGAAGGGGACAATGGGAAACCCGGCATTTGGAGGGTCCACGGTGTATTCAGTGAGGCTTGCCTTGAGACAAGCATGTGAGGGGAGGGCTGGGATCTTTTTTCCGTGATGCAGCTTCCCGGGGCTCCAATCTCCTCCTCTTGTTTGAGCTTTGATATATAAAGCGCTCTACACTAATAGCCTTCCACACTGTGTCTTCTTCTCAAGAGAGGGTGATGAGTTGAGTACCCAGAGTTCACTGCTTGGTGGTGGTGGGGAGGGAATCCTGCCAGGATTGTTTCTTTCCCCTACAGCTCTGTGTGAGAGAGGTACACAAGAAATGTGGGCTTGAGCAGTATGGCGATCTACCCCCTTCATCTCCTTTTTCAGAGCCAGGAGTGGTGGATGATCTGAGGAACCCCACCCTCCCTGGTGGCCCACTATTTATGGAGCTGAGATTGCAACCAAAACTGGCTATCCCTTCTGTGCAAGGTCTCTGAAGTTTAAGCCTCTCTTTTCTCAATCTTTGGAGCACGGAAAAGCCTTGAATGCCCACAGGACTTTTTCTTGTTCTCTCCCTCCTGTCTTCTTCTGTACAACTTCCTCATCATGATGTGCCAGAATGAGAGAATTTGATTGGACATCAGAGTTTCAAGGGATTTCATTTCATACCCAAGTCTGGGCAAAACCTGCTTCATGATGGAGCGGGATATGCATTTGGTGAAATTTTCTATCTCCCTGATTATGTTAGACACACTACCCGCTTGTTTTGGGGCCTCCCTTTTCCAGATCCTCAAAGATCTAGGGCCTCTTATTATTTTTTTCTTGAAGCAGAACACGATTAAGTTCCAGAATCCAGGGTGCCTGCGTGGCTCAGTTGGTTAAGCAATCTGACTCTGGATTTCAGCTCAGGAAATGGTCTTCCAGTGTGTGAGTTCAAGTCCTGCATCAGGCTCTGCACGGACAGCGTGGAGTCTACTTGGGATTCTCTGATCTCCCCTTCTCTGCCCCTCAGTCTCAAAAATAAACATAGATCTAAAAAGTTTCAGAATCCATCACATCAAAATCCAATCAAACTTTTGACACTACACCTTCATCTCCCAAGTTGGAGTTAGGTGGTTTGTCTTTCTGGTCACGGAATTACACAAATTACCTCTTTAGGGCATTTTACTTCTATTTACATTTCTGTTCAATTTTACTAGCTCCATTCCAACAGGGAAAACTTCAAGTTCTAACAGACAGTTGTGAGACATAAAAGCAGGCAGTGATCAAAGGAGGTGTAGAATCTTTATGCCTACAGATTCTCAGGAACATGGTCTCTAGCCTAGGTTTAGGGAATGAAAGTAACTTAAAAGCTGATTCCTGATCTGAAACAGTTCAGACAAGTTGTCAACTTTTTCTTAAAAAAAAAAAAAAAAAATTGAAAATATGGCATCTAGTTGTGAAGGGTAGTACCCGGGATTAGCTGTTCAGAAACCCGATTAGTTCATCTGAGGGAAGAGCCGGTAGTGGCTTGTTTTTTTTTCACTTCTAACCAAATTCACTAAAGTGGTTAACTCAGAGGCAAATTTAGACCTTCATTTATTCAACATGGAGTACCTAAGTTCTAGAAATACAATGGAGACACAAACAGCTAACAGGAGAAATGCTGTGCTCTCGAGATACATTGTAGTGGGTAAAACATTTGCACGCATAGCTTGCCTACCTAAAGCAAAAGGTGGAAAAGGGTTGTGTGGCCTGGGTTATGTTTCAGCGATTGTAGGAACTTGAACAAGGTGATTTTCCTCAGCTAAAAAGTATGGGATTTATTAACAATCTTGTATTTGTAAAACATGTGGCCAAATACACAATGTAATAGAAGCATTAATCTCATTTTCAACAGGCATGCTTTTTGCACTCTGGTGGCCTGAATTGCTAGTAACTTCAGGTCACAAATGAGATTAGATTCTTTTTTAGAGAAAAGAGCCTGAGTAAGGAGAGGGACAAGATGGAGAATCTTAAGCAGGCTCCAACGCTCAGACTGACACTGATGGGGGCTCTATGCCACCACCCTGAATGACCTGAGCTGAGATGGGGATGCTTGACTGAGCCACCCAGGCACTCCCAGGATTCAATTCTTAAAATCATCAATATTGTAGAAATGAAGCTGCCTATACATTCACAGCTCAATACCCCTCTTTTGCTAGGTTGAAAACAGGCTGGATAGCCTTTTCTTGAACATAGGGGAAAATTTTAAGATTTGCTGGGGGCTGAATTATTGCTCCCAAATTTTTGGGTTACCTTTTAAAAACGGAAGACTTCCATCCCTTCCATATTCATCTTATCCTGGTTCCAGATAGTTTAGAACCTGGAGATAGCTGGCCAATAATTACTTGTGGAGACCACTGTAAACAGCTTACTTCTCACTAGGCCAACATTTACTCCTGCAGTAAGAGCCAGTTTCTGATTTCACTAAACTGGGATACTGATTGGATAAAAATTTTAATACATGGTATTAGAACCACTTCCAGGGGTGCCTGGGTGGCCCAGCTGGTTCAGTGTCCGTCCCTGCTCATGATCTTGCAGTTCTTGAGTTTGAGCCTTGTTAGGCTCTGTGCCAGCAGCCTGCTTCAGATTCTGTCTCTGTCTCTCTGCCCCTCCCCCATTCACACACTCTCTCGACCCAATTGTTCTTCCCTAAGCTCAATTCAACCCGTGGCCCAAGTGTTTCTATTAACATTGTTGCACCTTTCTTTACACCTAAAGTCGTTTGTTCCTTTAGATTCAGAAGGATCCAAGGAAGAATTAGTAAGGAACAAAGTCGAAAGATTTCCAACTCTGCTAAAAATTGATTTAAAATAGCATGAAGGCGGAAAAAAAAAAACCAAATTTAAATTAAAAGCATTTTATTAAAAAAGTCCATTCATAAAACTGAATGATTAATTCAAGCTGCAGAACAGCTAACAACTACATGGCAGTGAAAATGAAGTGCACAGTGGCTCAGATAAAGGTCCTCATAAGGATGTTCCTGCCAAAAAAAAAAAAAAAAGTTATGAATCATTTGCATAAGCATTTAAAGGATTCTACAATTATACTGTTCCATTTACTGGGAACCCAACTGCTTTAATCACTTTTTGCTGGCTATGGGCTTTTACTAGACCAGTCTAGGAGTTTTTTTTTTTTTCGTACTCAGGCTTAGCGCGGTGATTCTTTACTTTGGTAATACCAAGCACTCTTGCTTTCAAGTCTGCTTACCTTTTAGCCATGAATTTGGACAGATGAGTTTGTTTTGTTTTATATTTTTAAAGAGAGTTGATTTAGCCTGGAGTGGCAGACTCCTCCCTAGAAAAGTAAACAACCTTTAGAACTAGCTTTTTGGGAGACCAACTCCCAGCTCAGGGTAACCCCCCCACCCCCCTCCCCAAAAGGGTCCACCTTCCCTCCCGCCAGATTTTTGGGATGATTCTAACGCATTACTTTGAGCCATTGTTTTAAGGAAATGGGTCAAAGGAAGGTAGGAAATAAAATTAAAGGGTGAAAATATATATATTGTCACAGAATTAAAGTGTTTACTTCCTTCATTTGGGAGCCACCAAATCTAGGGTGTCACGTTAAGAAAATTCATCTCCAGAAAAACCAAGTTCAGCTTAACTGGACTAGTTTTGGCTCAATATATGAAGGAGAACATAACAAAACTGGATTTTAGAGAACACTATATGGATGGAAGTAAAATCTGTTCTTACCTACCAGCATAGCAATAAAACCTTTTCTCCTGGTTCTGACTGCTAGTCCTAAGAGTCAGGTGTGCCTTACTCTGGTCTGCCTCCTTTCTTGCGATGATCACTGAAACTTCACTCCCTCCTAGCTTTCATGGAGCGTGCCGTGGCCTGCCCCTGGCTTATCTGTACTCCGCATACCACAAGTGTCTACTCTCAGCTGTAGAGTGTCTGAGCTCGGAGCCATTCGCGCTATACTTGCTAGCAGTTCCTAGTAGCTGAACATCTCTCCTGGATCTTTAAAGGCATTGTCACGAATCCTGAGGTATCTGCAAACTCCCTCAATAGTTAAGGTTCCACCTGCCATTGCAAACTCAGCCAATATCAAACTCATGGAACTATCGCCCATGCTTTCCCGCCCACCTCCCACCCACTCCCCCCTCCACCCTCCTCCCCAAAACTTCCAAGCAACACATCCACGATATTGGGAGGGAATACACAATCCTAGTGATAAACAATTCTCTATGCTGCCAGGTACAATGGCACTGAAATTGAGGGCACCAAAGGGAGGGCTCAAAAGAACCTATGTAACAAATAACAATGATTGGATGTTAAGTAACTGTAAAAAGGCTTTAGAAATCATTTTCTATACAATTAACATTTTAGGATGGTTGTGTGATGTACCAGGTTTAAAGGAAAACTGCAGTTAGCATGAATATAGTTGCCTCCCCGTCTCCAGAATTTTCATGTCCAAATAGGTAATCGGTATAGTTAATCTACAGACCTCTTATTAAGAACCCACCCAACCAGAACAGTAAAAACTGCTGTTTTCCTTTAATGTAAGCCTGTTTTTGTATTAAAAATAAGGTTTTCTTACTGGTGCTGGTCAGTTTAAAAAGGTCTCCCAAACACTTCTAATCTGTGGACTTATGGGGTGGCATTAGCCAACAGCTGGTTTCTATTCTCTGGCAGAGTTTTGAACTTGAATCGTGATAGAAGCATTCAACATTATGAGGGGTAGTGGGTAGGGAAAGTCCAAAGCTCTGCCAGTCCCAAATCCATACAGTTGTCATTCCA